>OY740716.1:96088617-96421910 GCA_963513945.1 Hydrotaea diabolus
AATATCAGATGCCGTGTTTAATTCAATAAAAGCATATGAAATGCTGGATCTAGTTGAAATTATCTGCTCATAATACAGGAGTATAACACGGTGCTGCTGACGATAATTTCCAGAGGAGCCAGGCTGGATGGAACTGCCGGTCCCTTATATATCAGATGTATTGGCCCACCTTAATCCTTCGAATTTTGACGCGCAATGCTGTTACCAAATTACGACCTTGTCCAGGTAACTAACACGGTCCTTAATGTCATAGTTTCCTAGGACGCTATAAAGGCAGTGCTCCAATAGACAGTGTTTGTTCTAAATGGAATCTTATATTACGGCTACGCATTCCTCGCATGAGCCTCATGAAATTTTTTCTAGGCTTGTCCCTTATAAGGTCTAGCTTTACTGGTTTAAGCAGTATTTCACTTTCGGCATCACTAAGCAACTGCAGTTGTTTGGCCAGCTGATAAACGCTGCCATGGTTTACCATATTCATTCCGAAAAGTGAAAAGTATGGCGTGACCTCAGAGCTATGCTGGGATGTCCTAAGAGCACACTCTTTCTCCGACTGGTATTTATCCCACTTACGTTGGTCAGAACCAATATACGAACCTATGACTGACAGTATAGATCGATTATCCCGGTCTAAAGCGCCATGGCCACACATCAAACTCGCTCATCAAACTCGCATTTTTTTGATTGTGTTAGTGAAAAAAAACTCACACGGAGTGAGTTTGACGAAAATCAAAACCATTTAGATATTTGCTTCGTCGCGACAGAGATTTGAAGTCAGTTTGAAGCCAGTTTGATGTGTGTGCGCGAAAATACTTCAATTCTCATTATTTTTTATTTTTCGAAGCGATAAGTGTTTTGTTTTGGTGACGCGAGTTTTGTACAAATGGAAGAAAGAATTTTATTTTAGAGTTTATCGAAGTTTATCGTAAAAAATTTAGGAAATCATTTGGAGAGCTTAATTTAAACTCATTCAGCAAATTCTCGTGCGTAAATTCACCCCTTTTCTTAAACCACTCTTTCATCCAAAGACGCTTCACGCTTTTTCTTTTCTTTTTAACTGCCTGCGCCAGTGCAATACCTATGCAACAATCAATTTCGCTCATATTTCAATAAAAAACAAAACAAACAAAGAGAAAAACAATTTTTTTCACAATCAACAAAATATTTTGCGTCCAAAAAACACCGTCCTTTCGTTTTTATAACAACTTTGAAATGAAGTTTGATGCTATGAGTTTGATGTGTGGCTGTGATAAGCCAAACAAAATATTACCAATACATACAAGAGTTCGATCAACCAGTTTGACGTGTGGCCATGGCGCTTAAGGCATTGGCCAGTGGTGAATGAGTGGCTGTCCTTATATAGGAAATCCCAAAGGTTTTGATGACGTCGGCGAACTCGTAAATTGTTTGCCGTTGTCTGATACCAACGTCTCCGGGGCGCCAAACTCATTTTTAGTGCTTGCTTTGGGAATGGCCTTCAAAAGAACAAATTTTGTCTAGTGGTCCAGCACTATAAAAATATAGGTGTTGCAATGCTTCGAGCGCGGGTATAGGTTTTCATTTCCCACCGGTGGCCGTAGAGTTTTGTTTGCCGGTTTGACTTCTTTGCAAGCCTGACAGTTTTGAATACAATCCCAAATCTGTGCATTCATATTCGGCCAGTAAAAATATTCTTTTACCCGTTTCTAAGTTTCGTGGAACCCTCCAAGAGTAATCAGTGGCAGACAGTGAGCTTTACCAATAATATCGATAGTAAGTGACGATGGTACCCACAACTCCCAAGAGAAATCCTCATTAATTACAATGCCATCATAATGTTGTGTTCTTTTGTACACGAAACCATCAACTATTCTCAGGTCGGTTAAACAAGTAGAATTTACTTGGCTATGGGCAATTATATCAAAATATTCATCAGTTTAAAATGCCACTGATCCTAAGTCCACAAAACTGTTTAATTCGGTAACTACTTCCTCCATATCGTACCTAGATAGGGTGTCGTGCACTATATTTTGTCTCCCTTGACGGTGCTCTATTTCGAAGGATAAGACTGAAGATGCAAACTCCACCTTGCCAGTCTTCCGCTCAGATCTTTGTGTGACATTAACCTCTTCTATGTTCGGTGATGACAGTAACTGCCACCAACTTCTTAATGGCCATCATCACCGCCAAGCATTCCCTCTCTGTCACTGAATAATTCGTCTGAGCTGAAGTTAGCTTGAGTGAAAAGTATGCAATGGGATGCTCCCCTCCAGACTCACCCCTTTGAAACAGAACAGCGCCAATCCTTATGTCAGAAGCATTATACACACATCACATGTTTCGTAAAGTTAGGATGCGCAAGGACAGGAGTGGTTATGAGTGCGCGTTTTAACTTTTCAAATGCTGCCTTGGCCTCCTCAGAAAAGCAGAATTTTTTACCCTTTTTTAAGGTCTCGAAGATGGGAGCAGCAATGGTGTCGTATTCGGCTATGAACCGCATATACCACCCTGTTGTACCCATAAAGCTCCTGACTTGTTTTGTGGTTTTTGGGAATCAACATTTTGAGATGGTCTCGATTTTAGCCGGATAAGGTTTCAGTTGTCCTCCACCAACAATATAAGAGTACACCAAGTATTTCAACTCCGTAAAACAGAACTTGGATTTTGCGGCATTGATTGTAAGTCCCGCTTCTGTCAGACAATCGGCCACTCGCTCAAACAATCCCATGTGAGTGTCAAAATCAGGCGAGACAATCAATATGTCATCTAGATAGACGAACACTCTATCACAAAGTCCTGCGGGAATTACTTTATCCATTAGTGGAATCTGCCAGAAGGCGTCCTTAAGATCGACACTGGAAATATAAAAGGTGTCTCCTTACCGACCGAGCAGATCCTCAATGTGCGGTAATGGGAACGCATTCTTGACTGTGAGCGCGTTGAGTTTGCGAGCGTCCAGGCACAACTGGTTCTTCTCGCCCTTTCGAACTAAAGTAACGGGGTGACTCCAAGGACTCTCGCTTTCCTCAATAACCCTCTGCACAACCGGCGACACAGGATAGTGTCGATCTTTCACGGGGACGGAGTCGCGGGTTTCAATTGTATGGACATCAGCTATAGTCTTTCCAAGTCCTTTTCTGGTGTAACAGGGAAAGTTTGCTCTTCACCGACTCCAAGCGTTTCCGCTTAAGGTCTGAGAGAATATGCATTTTAACATCATCGGTCATCTTATCGGCTTCGTCGCAAAGACTTACGTCTCATAAAGTCCACCCCCAAAACCAGTTCGCAATTTAACGAAGGCACAAGGTAGAAGGTTTTTTCGTGAGACCTTGCCAATTATACTACTTAATGAAATAATACAAATTGTTTATTTGCAAACCCGCTTTCGTAAGAAAATCCAAGTAATTTTTATCTAAGCACGAAACTGTCGTGCCTCTATCCAACAAACGCTCGCTCTGTTGGCCGTTTATAGATAGCTTGGTGTATAACCACATATTGTCTCCCTCATACAATGTTGCTGAGGCTATTTCCTGCATTAATCGCTTTCTCCTCTTGAAACTCTCCCTCGCCTTCATTACCCGGTTTGACACTTGTCCAAAAACTCTTTCCTTCGCCATTGTACTCCTTTATTTGGACATGCAAAGGTCTTATAGTACTCACTTTTACTTCTTTCTCTTCTCTATCCTGCCGGTGTTGACTATAACCGATAGGATTGTAGTCGCAGATTGTCTGGTATATTTAACTGTGTCTATACCGCACTTGTAGCAAAAATATTTGCGCGGCTTGTTGCAGTCAACCCAGCTATGACCTTCGCATCCGCAATTCCATCGTTTGTATCGGGTTTGCTCGCGAATGGCGTCCACCTCCAAGCTTTGCCACGAGCTATCCTCCTCCCAGTTGATCTCATATTGCTGCCTTTGTGGCACTAGTAGGTTTACAGCTCTCTTCGCCTCCCGATAGAACTCGCCTAGGCACTAAATTCTCGCTGAATTCTCATTTGGGCGTGCTATGGTTTCAGGTTGCCCCTCATAATCTCTACCATCTCGTGCTCAGCATAAGGATATCTCTGCTGATTCCCATACTTTAGAACGGCACTATAAAAGTCTTCAAACGTCTCCTGTGAAATCTGGCGGCAATTTAGTATGCGCGTCTGTATTTGAAATTCATTTTCGAATTGCTGGAACTGCGTTAGCAACGCACTTTCAATGTGTCCCATGAGCGAAATTGGACAAACTTCCGATGGTTGCAGTACCAATCTAGAGTAGGCCATACTTTTTGACATTTTCTTACGGTCAAAAAGTATGGTTAATGCGCGTTCCACAGTTAGAGAGGCGAATTATACGCCTGTCGGCAATGTAGGGGTTTTTACGAATGCGCCGAATGAACAAGCAGTCAACCAGCCGTGACAATACCAGCTACAACCGCATCCACCAACTGGGATAATCTACCACCGATACATACAGCGTTGCATGATTTTATAATTTAAGAATAGTTGGTTTAAATTTAAGAGAAAGTTCTAGATTAGTTGTTGCTGAGGTTATCACGTTTTGGAAAAAAAAGCTCGAATTCCAACACACCATGAAACACACTGCATTGAGAAGGTGGAAAAATTATACAACCAGTGGAGAGATATTACAAAGCATCATGGTCGAAAAACAGAATGTCAAAACAGGAAAGAAACTGAATTTCAAGATAAATTATATGATTTATTCGATATCGCACACGCAAACGCGTTAGAATTAATTAAAATGCAAGAAGACAAAGAGTTCTTAAAAAAGCAACGAAAAAAAGGAAGACCAGGTTGTATGCTAGGAACGGATAAAATTGTCATGCAGAAAGAAAAGCGAAAGGCAGTCCAGAAAGAACAAGAAAACCAGCGTCGAATAAAAGAAGATGAACGAAAAGAGTTATATGAATAACAGACTGAAACAGGTATACAATTAAGAATTCTATCTTTTAAGAAAATCAGAATTATTGTTGTAAAATAGGTATGATTGATATTGACGACGAAAACGATATTGAAGTTGTAGAATCAACATCAGCAGGAAATGCATATCCAGGTATATCAGGTATATCCAGAGGTAAAACAAATTTTTTTAACACCAAGACTGCTTTCAACTTTGGATAAGTGGAAAATCACTGATGGTGCTGCAGTTCATATCCTACGTGCAACTGCTGACGCGTTGGGCTATGATATCGATGATCTTATACTAAATCGTTCAGCACAACAACAGCACAAAACATTGCAGCAAACTTTGATGTTAGTACTGTTTGTGTTTTTCCCTATGCTTCTTTTTATGTTTTGAGAATAAATTAAGAAATTTGAGTTTTTATTTCCAGATTCCACGTAGTTTTGTTTTGCATTGGGACGGTACAATGTTACCAGAAATTAGTGGCAGGGAAAAAGTAGATCGCTTGCCAATCATAGTCTCATCTCAAGGTATCCAAAAAAAATTTTGGCATTCCAAAGTTAAAATCTTCGAGTGGAAAAGAAATATCAGATGCCGTGTTTAATTCAATAAAAGCATATGAAATGCTGGATCTAGTTGAAATTATCTGCTCATAATACAGGAGTATAACACGGTGCTGCTGCTCTGCTTGAAGGAAAACTAGGTCGCGATTTATTATATTTTCCCTGCAGACACCATATTTACGAGTTATTGATCCGAAAAGTGTTTGAAATTAGAGTGGCTACTACAGCCGTACCAGAAGTGCTAAAAATTAGCGCTTTAGTAAATACTGTATTAATATTGACAAATTGAATTATAAGAGTCGTTTAGAAGATGAACACATTATTACAGTATTGACTGCTGAAGAACGTGGAACAAATTTAAATTACTGTCTATATAACTTGAAACAAGCTCATAGCAGACGCGACTACAAAGAATTATTACAATTAGTTGTCAGTTTTCTTGGTGGTACGGTGCCGAATTTTTACACCTTTCGTATACCTGGTGCAACTTCTCATGCTCGATGGATGTCAAAATCTGTTTATGCACTTAAAATGTATTTGTTTCGCAATGAATTCAATATGACCAAACAAGAGCTAAACGGTATACGTAGTGTCTGTCTAAATTTGTATTTTTCACCAAATTTGTATTTTTAGGATCAAATAAAATTGTTATAGAGAAAAAATTAAACAAGGACCGGTGAAATATATATATATATATATATATATATATATATATATATGAAGTTCTAACAAAAAAAAAAAAAAAAAAAATATATATATATATATATATATATATATATATATATATATATATATATATATATATATATATATATATATATATATATATATATATATATATATATATATATATATATATATATATATATATATATATATATATATATATATATATATATATATATATATATATATATATATATCGTTAACAGCTGGTCGTATTTTATGAAATTATCTTTTTTGATTAACAGAGAAAACATGGTTTTATGTCGGTTAACCGGTTTTGCCAATAACTTCTGCAATTATGGAGGTCCCAAAAATCGAATGGCTTTTTTGGATTCGTAAGACTTATGCAAAAATTTGGAAAAAAATTATCAAGGACTATGAAAGTTTAAAAAAAATAATTTTTTAAAAAAAAATATAAAATTTGTTAAAAAAAATATTCTATAAAATTAAATTTAACTACATAATATAGGTCGTAGTGTTCTCTTTCACATGGCCCAAATTTAAGAAATCGGTCAAGTCGTTCCGGACCAGCAACATTTTTAGTAAAGCCCAATAATAAATTTTTTGGCCACTTTAAAATTTTATACACTCGCTAAACAAAATAAATAAAAAAATTATAGCAGCCATTTATACGAATATAAAAAATCGTTTTATAAAGTTTTCAACCAAAAAATAATTTTTAGGTTCGTATTAAATATTCTAACCCATTGTTAAAATGTATGTCGCTGATTTTAAAAACTATCGATAACGTTTGTAGCAGTGTTGCTTTTAATTCGTCGGGAATGTTTGAAATGAAAATTGATTAGTCTTCCTGATGCTTTCTCTTTCTGATACCAGTCTAATTTAAAACGACTGCTTTGTCGATGAACTATCGCGTCTAAATTCGGTAATTTCTTGTCGTTTTCACATTCCATTTTAAATTGCACCAGTTTGTTGCTCGAATTAATTATCTTGATAATTTTCTCCACTTCAGTTTTTTTTAACAAATCCAAATAAATCGTCTACATATTTGGCCAACAGCTTAGGTTTTACTGTAATTTTTTTAATTGAAGCGTCACATAATTCTTGCATTATGATGTCTGCAATTATCGGTGATGCTGGCGACTCTATACTCTTAAAACTTGTCATCAAATTTAAAATACCGTGTCTTTCATGCAGAACATACAATTTCTATAAATAAGTCCTTCGGAATTGTTCTGTATCTTGCACCAATTATCTTTGATAGTCGATATGGCCAAGTTTAATGGAATGCTTGGAAATTGTAAAACCACGTCAAAGGAATTAATACTTCGTTCTCATCAATATTTGTATTGTTTATATTATATTTGACTTGTATCGCGTCCCATACGTTGGAGTCAGTAAGCGGGAGAGCCTATTGATAAACAAATTAGTCCCTTTTTTTATGAATTTTCGGAAGCCCGAATATTCTAGGAGCCAAAGCTGTCATATTCGCCATTTTTTTATTCACAATCAAGTCAATTATATTCATATTGAATAATTTTTCTACTAATTTATTGTTTCTGTTTGGTAGGCCTAAGGAAGGATCTCTATTATTAAGATGTTTCCTAGAACACTGTACAACAATTTCAAACTTTTTCCAAAATTACACGGCTCTGACAATGGATTGTCAAAGAGGAGACCAAAAAAAATATACGTGTGTCGTCGTTTTGATAGATCACATCGAAATTTCATTTTAGATGCGGCCAAAGTTTCCAAGCTCTGGCCGGAGAGGAGACCAAAAAAATATACGTGTGTCGGCGTTTTGATAGATCACATCGGAATTTCATTTTAGAGACGGCCAAAGTTTCCAAGCTCTGGCCGGTTCTTGCAGCATATCATATAAAGGGTGTTTTTTATTGGGGTATAGAACTTTAAGTTGGCATCACTTTTTTAACTGGCGGCCATTTTGTCAGCTGTCAAGTGATTAATATTTAGTTTGGTTTGCCATTTCATCATGAACAGGTTGACAAAAGAACAACGCTTGCAAAATGGGCCGAAAATGAGATTCATCTCGATGCTGATTTTCATCACAAAATTTTGTTCAGTGATGAGGCTCATTTTTGGTTGAATGGCTACGTCAACAAGCAAAATTCCCGCATTTGATGTAAAGAGAATCCACATGAGACCCTTGAGACGCCATTACATCCACAAAAACTGACTGTTTGGTGTGCTCTATGGGCTGGTGGAGTCATTGGGCCATACTACTTCCGAAATAATGCTGGAGAGTCAGTTACCGTTAATGGAGACCGGTATAGAGCCATGATAACCGACTATTTTGTTCCCGAATTGGATGGCATGAATGTGGATGAGTTGTGGTTCCAACAAGACGGCGCTAAATGCCACACAGCGCACGTCACAATCGAATTATTGAAGGAAACATTCGATGAGCGCATAATTTCGCGGAATGGACCTGTCAATTGGCCACCAAGATCGTGTGATTTGACACCATTGGATTATTTTCTTTGGGGATATGTGAAGTCGCTCGTCTACGCCAACAAACCAGAAACGTTAGGGGACTTGGAAGCCAACATTCGTGGCGTTATTGCCAACATACGGCCCCATATGCTCGAAAAAGTGGTTGAAAATTGGACCTGTAGAATTGGCTTTATTCGAGCCAGCCGCGGCGGCCACATGCCCGAAATCATATTTAAACATTAATGGCATAACACTATCCTTCCAATAAGCCAAATTGATGGACATTAAAACGATTTTCTTGTGTTTTATTTCAATTCGAAGTTCTATACCTCAATAAAAAACACCCTTTATATATATATATATATATATATATATATATATATATATATATATATATATATATATATATATATATATATATATATATATATATATAAAACGATATTGAAGTTGTAGAATCAACATCAGCAGGAAATGCATATCCATAATGCATATATATATATATATATATATATATATATATATATATATATATATATATATATATATATATATATATATATATATATATATATATATATATATATATATATATATATATATATATATATATATATATATATTCCAAAAACATTACAATATAACATATGAGCGCGTGAGAGTAGAAACACGACTTATTCGATTCTTTATGATTCTCATGCCAAAGCTATCGAAAAATCGATGGCACAATATCGATTACTTAATCGACCCACCCTGGTATATATAAGTATATACGTCTTCATCAATACTACTATAGTCATTGTTCTTTTATGAGCACATCACGCAGTTGTTCCTCGATAAGTAAAACCGGTTAACTGACATAAAACCATGTTTTCTCTGTTAATAGAAAATGATAATTTCATAAAAAACTGACCAGCGGTTAACGACGACTAACCGAGTTATCCGGTTATGGACAATCTAAACATGTGTTCAGCCATTTGCTGATGAAGCAGAACTTTACTCGTACGAACAAATACACGTTTGAGCGAATAAAATTCATTTACGGAAATTTAATTATAAATTGATAATGTTTATTTTATTTTAGAGGTTTTTTCAATAACCTGCGCTGCCAGTTAAGGGGATTCTATTTTGCAAATGGGGATAAATATTTCGGATTTTGAACTTGGAACGGAACTGTGTAGGAGATTTTTGGGGCTTGATAACATGATTTTGCGTTTCTACTATGATTTGTGACATTAAACGCCTTTATGCAACTTATCTAAAACATATTTTTAAGTTGTCATACCGACAGTATTACCGTTGTGTAACTTAAGGGGAAATTTTGCCACTTTTTTTCTTCTTTGATACTTTAAAGCCACTTTTTATTGTGGTGTAAAAAAAACAAATTTCGCAAAATTATTAACAACGCAAAACTTGGCTGTATTGTGCAATAAGCTGCTGCAAACTGTCACAAATAAACAAAATGCAATTAAATACGATAGTTTGTCAAGAATCAATAAATGCATAAAATGTACCTAGAACTGGGTGTAGAGACAAACTACTAATGTCCATATGTGACGCGCAAAATAGAAAGGGACCTAAGGTTAAAAACCAGTTTTGTTCAGGAGAGCCATTTTAAAGATTAGGTCCCCTTCTATTTGGGCTAAGAATCGTCGACTTCACTTTCATAAAACGCGCATATCTCTGGGAGGGAACACTTTTGGGGCATGGGATCGGTCTCATTCGATGCCACATCACAAAAAGAAAAAAAAATGAAAATTGATTTTTTTTACCCTTAGGTCCCTTTCTTTATGCGCTGTCACATATTCATAAAAAGTCCTTTTTTTATTGGATTTGTCTCCGAGTGAAATTCTCTACAAAATAGTAAATGCCTTTAATCTTAAATACTTGTGGTAATTCGGATCCAAGATCTCCATTAGGCGAACGCAAAACTTTTGTCTGGGGCCACTTGTACGTAAAGGTTACGTGGGCTAGAATAGGGTACAGAGCTTAGAGTTAGAACTAATCGTTCTCGATTTAATGATTCCTTTTTGTTGCGCCAACCCATTTGTTCCTACGATGAAGCTCCTTTGCAGCTCTTTGCATTTCACTAAATGTTTTTGTTCTTGATGGACTATGTAGTAGAGCTGTAAAACTAGCGATAGTCGCCGCATTCGATAGTTTCGATATTTTTTGTGACCACTATCGATACTATCGGTTAAGTTGCGTATGTTTGTATTATTCTACAATAACTCACTTGTTTTAAGAAAAACCGTATACAAAGTTGTTTTACAAAAAAAAATAATTCAAGTATACCAAAAAGGGATAACAAAACGCTTATTGTAATGACTTAGCGAATTCCCGAGATCATTGATATTCTATTCAAATACACTCGTTGAAAAATCAGTTTGTTATGATTTGAAGCCTAATCTCAACGCCTAAGAGTATTAGAGTGGTAGCAAAAGGAAAAACGTAATCCATTTGTTTACAAACATTGCCAATTCTGTACATAAATGTAGGAAATAGCCTAATAGTACCCAGTAGAAAAATAAATTTTTTTGTTACAGTTAACTGCACTGAAACAAATTAAGTTTACGGAATTTCTTAAAAAAAATTCGGAATCCATTGACATTTGTAAACTGCATAGAATATCAACAATTTTGAGTTGGAGAGCCTCTTTCGGCTGGGCGGACCTTAAAATTTGAAAAAGCTTCCCTTTATAAGTATTGCTCTACCATTGGTAAGGTACCTTAAAATAGTCTTTTGCTTCTTTAACATTAGTTTTTTACAAAATCCATTTTTTTCAAAATGTACATATGTACTATATACGAATACGATAAAATCAGGAGTTACCGATTGCCAAGATTTCATTAATAGTCTAAAGTCCCCTTTTAACCCACGGACCATTAATAAAAGGTTAAAAACGTAAGCATGAACTTTAAACACAAAGAACTATTAATTATTGTATTTCTGCCTAATGGGTTTATTTACAAATATGCTTTAGAAGCAACAGAGAGTTTTTCAATTGTGTATCTTTCCAAAGGCAGAGCAGTATTTACAAAGGCAGAGCAGTACTTTTAAAAGTTCTCAAAATTGTTTATGCCACTATCCATAATGCCTATCAAAGCACTAAAACGGGTACAACACATTATTTTTACAATATGATTCTTAAAGTCAAGTGCTGTTGGACTTTTACTTTGTATATAGACTAAATTGATGCTTTTAGTAAGTAAATGACTTACTTATTGTCTTTTTGCTATCGGTCCTGAATCTCAAGGCATCTCTTAAATTCTATTGTTTAGCTTTAAAATTATTAGGTAATCTAATAATTTTTGTTAAAAAAAATATATATATCCACATTTTTGGATTTACAGCAAGTTCTTCATCAGCCTTCCTAAAAAAGGAATCTGTTGTATTTGCTGGTTTTGGATTTTCTTGGAAAGTTGAATGAGCACGTTTAAAATGATCAAAAAGCATCGTTCTGTTGCCGATGACTTGTAAATTCTTGAGCACGAATGACATTTAGCGTCTTTACCAACTTTGGTTTTTCAAAAAAGAGCCACGTAACGAGTAATAAGGACGACTATCTCTTTCTTTTTTTTAGTACAATTTCAGAATAGCGGAAAACTTTTTGCTTATTTAAAAATATACTTACTTTTCGATCTTTTCAGATTCTTTTCCACGACTTGCAGAACAGTAAACTTAACTTTAGATTTATGTAGTTTGAAATAAAAATTAGAAAATAATTTTTTGTTAAGTATTCTTAAATTTTACTTGCCAAAATTCGCAGTGTCCCAACATAAATGCAAGTGATTACATTTAAACCGATACTATCGATAGTTATTAAAAACAATCGATATTGGCGCCAAATAAAAACTTTCGATAGTACTATCGATAGTACTGTCGATAGTTTTACAGCTCAACACATACAACAGTTTTAAAACTAACAACGACATTCAGCCATCTTTGGATAGAGAATTAGAAAAATACACATATAATTTCCACACAAAAATACTTAAGCTACTGATTCAACACAAACAAATCAAAATATGTTCTAACATGCGAGGGCACAACAATAATTCCGTGGCTTTTCCTACTTTCTTGTAGTTATAAAAAATGCAACACCGCTCCCATCAAGTTCTACTGTAAAATTTTGAGAGTTCCTTCATTAAGTTTAACAGCTGTTCAAAACATGCAACCTCGTGGATGGAAAAAGTGAATTTCGAGTGCCTATTAAACATTGTTTTTTGCGGAATAAACCATTAATCAAAAGCTTGATAAATACTTTTAGGGCTCTTTGATTTTATACGATTAGTTGGGTTTAAGAAAGCTGTCTGCAAGTTCTCTGCCGCGTTTGCTTTTAATTGACCATAAACGTAATCGTGTGACAACTTCAAAGGATTGTTTGGGGTGTTTATTCGTACTTCGAATGTTTTTTGCAGCGTTTTTAACTGTGGATGAAACATGAATGCATTACAACACTTCAAGCAGCCGTCTAAACAATGGGTTTCTACGGGTGAACCGGCTCCGAAGAAGGCCAAGGTGACTTTGCCGGGCAATAAGGTGATGGCAACAGATTTTTGGGATGCGCGCGGGAGAATCCACATCGATTACCTTCAAAGAGAAAACAATAATCGGCGAATATTTTGCCAACTTATTGGACCTATTTAGCGAGGACTTAAAAAACGACCTAATAAGGCCACGAAACGTTATTTTTCATCAAGATAGCGCACTGGTGCATTCTAGTACATTAAGTCAATGAATATATTCATATCTGCGGGTTTTCCAATTATAAAACCATTTTGTACGTGTGGAGATATTGCCTGTGGGCTTGATTTCTCACTCCCATTCATATACATTCATATATTTTATCAAATTAATCTTAAAATTTTTATTTCTACAGTCTGTTGTAATCCGATAAATTTGAATTAACATAGCTTATGTTATAAAGGATTAAGAAATGTCTCGTCAGATTGGAATAAAGTGTTTTCAAGTAATACTGATTACTTTGATGTTCTTCAAGCTTGTGATGGAGTAGGAGGGACAGTAACAAGGTTGGCTTCTCGTGTCATCTTGCAACGGACTATTGAGAGCCAAATTACAGCACCTTCTAAATTGTTCCAATGGGCAGAACAATTCTACGATAACACATACTTTGAGTTTTGCTCAAAGGCAGAACTCACACAGCAAACTCTCTAAAGGAACTCAATATCATTGTTTTAAGCCCATGGGAAATAAATACATTTATTATAAAGAGTTCTCAAGTTGTGACGATTTTATAATCCACAAATTATTATAAACATAATTATTATTATTATAGGCTATATATAAATTAGTGTTTTACATTAAGTAAATAATAATTTTGTTGAAAATGTACAACAATTAAAAATGTTGAAAATGTGGTCCTGAAATTATTCATTATAGTTATTTTTTTAATAAAATTTATTAATTAAATTTAACTACATAATATAATAATACTATAGAACATATAGTGTTCCCTTTACATGACCCAAATTTGGAAATGAGTGTCCGGTAAGAAACGGGAAGATCCGCTGTTTTCGACCAAAAATTTTGTTCAGTGATGAGGCCCATTTCTGGCTCAACGGCAAAGTTAACAAACAAAATTGCCGAATTTGGGCTAATGAGCAACAAGAAGAGGTTCAAGAGGTGCCATTATACCCAGAGAAAACCACGGTTTAATGCGGTTTTAAAGCTGGTGGAATCATCGGTGCATATTTTTTCAAAAATGAATGATGCTATCTCGCCTTGATATCGATCTTTATGCTTCCTGAAATTGAAGCCCGTACAGGACGGTGCCACTTGCAATACTGAGAGGTCATTTCGAAAAGCATCTAATTTCACGTTTTGGACAGGTGAGTTGACCGCTTAGATCGAGTGATATCGCACTTTTAGACATTTTTCTTTGGGGTTATGTAAAGTCCAAAGTCTATGCTGACAAACCAGCTACGATTCAGGTTTTGGAAGCGAACATTACGCGTGTCATTAAAGCCATACCGGTCGAAATGCTTGAACGAGTCATCCAAAATTGGACCCTCAGAATGGAAACCCTGAGGCGTAGTTGCGGCCAACATTTGAAGGAAATTGTATTCAAAAAATAAATGCCATAAAATGTCCTTTCAAATTACCAATAAAGATTCGACACTTGATCTAAATTTTTATATTTTTTTTGTTCTGAAAAAATACCTCTACATAAAATGTAATGGTGACAAGTCCAACGTATGCCAGAAGGTATACGTCGGCACTATAATGACAAAATAAAATACTAATAATGACAAAATTAATACAAGACTGTCTGCACATAAGTTATACCAAAAAGTGACTGACAAGTTTTTAGAGCAAGGAACAGCTTTAATAGTGTGCTGTACACTAACAGGGCATAAGCTAAACTTCAACGTCGCACAGTGACTGGAAATCGTTTTTTGTTGGCAAAAATTATGTAACTTTTGAACCGATCAAAATATTTAAGTTATTTTTTTAATGGATAGATATTTAGTTCAGCTTGACTTAGTTTTAATACCATTAAAATTGATTGAGGACTTTCTAAGGAATTCTAGGTCAAAGTTAAACTTTTGATTTTTTTTAACTTTTAGAGTGAAATATGGGTTTATTACTTTATTATTTATTAAAAAATTTAATATTTGGATTTTAATAATAATTACAAATATTTTTTGTAATAATGGAATTTTTTTAATGTACACTCAAAAAAATTTTAGACTAAAAAAAAAATAGTAAAATCAACTGGAGATTTTGCTATTATTACAAAAAAATTAAACATTTTTTGCTGTCAAATTTGCAAATTTGTTTACAATCAAAGAATATTTACACTTAAAAAACGTTAATAATATTATCTAAAAATCTTGCTTTTACTACAGAAAAATTTATTATTTTTTGCTCTCTATAAAATCTCTTATCCTTGTTCCTTTTTTCCTGAGCCTCCTCTGATAGTTCTCCAAGTGGCACCAAATGATATTTAATGACATCTCCATGGTAAAGGATTTTGTGAACTGTTGTAGACATATTTCTCCATGGGTAGTTGGTTGTATATATTTTTGCAGTTTTCTTTGCATAATCTCCAAATTTTCTAGAGTCAATTTCGTCATTGCACGCAAGTACTTCTAGGATTATTTTAAATCTGAAAATAAGGCTTAAGTCCACTCCTGTTATTTCAGATGCTGTTTCTGGATCTGAAAAGAGTCTTCTAGAGGTATTGCCATAATTTGGTATTGCCTGACCCTTGTTTTGGTTGATCTGTAACACAGTGGAACATTTTTGGGGTTATTGTCTGGGGGGTGAGAAATTCCAAGTCAGGGTGATGGTACTAGGTCAGTATATTAAAACCCTCAAAGGGTTTTGCGTTCGTATGTGCCAGTTTTTTTATGACCTTTTACATTTTTTCCTTATCTTGATGTTTTTTCGCTTAGTTGTAAAATGTTGGCAAAAACGTAGTTTGACATAACTCGAGAACGACTAGTTCGATTTTGCTGAAATAAATTGAGAAAAATTAATAATTACATTTTCTTTAATCCATTAATATACTGTTTCTCTACCAAATCAACATTTTTGCAATTAGAAATAAATTTATGAAGAAAATTTTGCCAAAAAAAATTTTTTTTTTTAAAACATATAAATCCCAAACGGAAAAACGTGTAGAGTCTTATAACTTTCACGTAAAGTCACATAACCTATAAACAAAATGCGACATAGATCATAGAAATCGATAAACGCGTTCTGCTTTTATTCAAAATTAAGTAAAGGTATGAATTTCAAAAATTTGCTCGAGATATGCTCAAAATTTCCAATCAGGCGTACTAAATGGTCCAGATATACGAAAGCTGATTAAAAGTGGCGCATTCAACAATATTTTGATTGATGCTGAATTGGACGCATGGCAGGCAATCAAAGAAGTAATAGAAGGATTGTTGGGAAAGCATCGTTCTACCAACTACGATGTTTCTGTCGCAAGGATGTTAAGATCGTTCTCGGAAATTGGTGTCCACATGTCCTTTGAAGTCCATTATTTACATCATCATCTGGACTACTTCAGCAAACAATTGGCTACCGAATCTGATGAACAAGGCGAACGCTATCATCAAGTTGCTATGCCATTTGAAATGAGATATAGAGGGAAAAAGTCGCCGATTGCAATACTTGCGGAAATTTGCTGGTGGAGTAAGCTTGTGTGCCAAGACAAGGATGATCCTGATGATAAAGAATTTTCAGGAGGTGCAGAAGGGCCAGCAGTGGAGTCACACATTGACATTATGTGAGGTTCAGAAACTGATGACAGCGATGAATGCGATGCCACTAGTCCCGAACAACCACCATCGAAAAAGTCTAGGCAATATTTATTAAAATAAATAAAAATAAATAAATAAAATAAAAATATTAAATTAAAAAAATTTTTACTTTATTTTTTTAGTAGTTTATGGTTAGAAGTCTGGAGTTATTGGGGAAAATTTATAAAAAAAAAGGCGATAAATGACATTTTTTTGAATAAAAACATATATCAATATTCTTGTCAAAATGGGATACCTTCACTTAATTGTAAATAAAAGCAGAACGCGTTAATCGATTTCTATGATCTATGTCGCATTTTGTTTATAGGTTATGTGACTTTACGTGAAAGTTATAAGACTCTACACGTTTTTCCGTTTGGGATTTATATGTTTAAAAAAAAAAAAAATTTTTTGGCAAAATTTTCTTCATAAATTTATTTCTAATTGCAAAAATGTTGTTTTGGTAGAGAAACAGTATATTAATGGATTAAAGAAAATGTAATTATTAAGTTTTCTCTTTTTTTTTAGCAAAATCGAACTAGTCGTTCTCGAGTTATGTCAAACTACGTTTTTGCCAACATTTTACAACTAAGCGAAAAAACATCAAGATAAGGAAAAAATGTAAAGGTCAATTTTTTTTTTTTTAAAACATATAAATCCCAAACGGAAAAACGTGGAGAGTCTTATAACTTTCACGTAAAGTCACATAACCTATAAACAAAATGCGACATAGATCACAGAAATCGATTAACGCGTTCTGCTTTTATTCAAAATTAAGTAAAGGTATGAATTTCAAAAATTTGCTCGAGATATGCTCAAAATTCCTTGGATAAAGGTTGATGAATTTTTTTATGATTCTCAGAATTAAAAAAAAAGTAATAAACAAAAGGTTATTACATTTTTATGGTTGCTGTAACAAACTAAAAAAACGGTCATAAATGTGCGTGAACAATTAAAAGGAAAAAAGCAAGGGCACTTTTGTAATTATTTGGGTTTTTTCTGTTGGCTACCTGCATGATTTTTTTTACACGAATTCCACCCACATTCATGAGTGGTCATGTTTTAGAACGTTGCAAGATGCGCCAATTCATAAGTACCTGTCGGTAAAATATTGAAAAATATGAAAATGAAATAGTATAAATAGGTGTTCATTGTTCGTTTTTTGGCATTAAACAAGTGCCGACGAACGCGAAGAGAACAAGTATTTTCCCTCCAGTTTTTTAAAAGTGAATAGAATATGGAACTGTGCAAGCCAGATGTAAATAGCTTCTGCTACTGCTGTGGTCAATATGTCTAACACATAAAAAAATGGGAAATTTCAGTACTGCTTTTGTTCAAATATACGAGATGTACTTCAACCAAAATGTTATACTGAACAAAAATTGGGTACCAAATGTGGTGTGTAAAAGCTGCTACAACCGTCTAATGGATTGGAAAAATAGAAGTCGTGAAACTATGCCATTCGGTATCCCAATGACTTGGACTAATCCTGGCGAAGGTCACAATCCATTGAATTGCTATGCATGTGCGAATAAAGGAGTCGCAAAAAGGATAAGAAAATCGTATAATTACGTTGGTGTTGCAAGTGCCGCAACACCATTGCCTCATTCGGACCACATTCCTGTGCCAAAAGCTTCTAGCCCTGATATTGTATCTTCTATGACCGCTCCGAGTTTTGCAGCAGCATACGGTTTAAGTGATGATACCTCATATAATCCCGAACCATCTGTGTCCAATGAGCCTATTTTAGTAAATCAAAATAGCCTTGATTCAATTGTTGCCAAATTGGAACTAATACAGCATAAATCAGAAGAACTGGCTTCTTTTATGAAATCAAACAATCTTTTGGCACCCGGTGTGAAAGTCACAGCTTATCGAAGTCGTCAGGCAACACTCCAAACTTTATTCCTTGTGAATGATGAAAAAACTTCTGCATATTGCCCGGATGTAGGAAAATTGATGGACGCAATGGAAATGAAATATGAAGCAGATGACTGGAGGCTACTTATTGACAGTTCAAAACTCAGCTTGAAGGTTTTACTGCATAATACCAATAAAATACCTTCAGTTCCAATCGCCTATAGTACAGAAACGAAAGAAACATATGATGCACTGGAAAATATTTTAAAAATGTTAAACTACGCCAAGCATATGTGGCGCATATGCTGCGATTTCAAAGTTGTAGCAATGCTTTGCGGCCTTCAAAGCGGCTATATAAAATATAAGTTCTTTTTGTGCGATTGGGACACACGATTTTCCGGTGACCAATATGCATGCCACGGATGGAAACTCAGAGAGCACAGCAGGTTACAAACGGCAATATTATTCGTGAGCCTCTAGTGCCGAAGGAGAAGATATTGCTGCCTCCACTGCATATTAAACTTGGAATTGTTAAGAATTTCATCAAAACTGTCGCCAAAAGAGATGAAGTTTTCTTGTGTTTGAAACTAATTTACCCGAGACTCAGCGAAAGTAAAATTAAAAAAGGTAAATTATAATATCACATTCATTTCCCATGATTTTCCATCTTAACAACTTCATTTTTTCCAATCAGGCGTACTAAATGGTCCAGATATACGAAAGCTGATTAAAAGTGGCGCATTCAACAATATTTTGATTGACGCTGAATTGGACGCATGGCAGGCAATCAAAGAAGTAATAGAAGGGTTGTTGGGAAAGCATCGTTCTACCAACTACGATGTTTCTGTCGCAAGGATGTTAAGATCGTTCTCGGAAATTGGTGTCCACATGTCCTTGAAAATCCATTATTTACATCATCATCTGGACTACTTCAGCAAACAATTGGCTACCGAATCTGATGAACAAGGCGAACGCTATCATCAAGTTGCTATGCCATTTGAAATGAGATATAGAGGGAAAAAGTCGCCGAGTGCAATACTTGCGGAAATTTGCTGGTGGAGTAAGCTTGTGTGCCAAGACAAGGATGATCCTGATGATAAAGAATTTTCAGGAGGTGCAGAAGGGCCAGCAATGGAGTCACACATTGACATTATGTGAGGTTTAGAAACTGATGACAGCGATGAATGCGATGCCACTAGTCCCGAACAACCACCATCGAAAAAGTCTAGGCAATAGTTATTAAAATAAATAATAATAAATAAATAAAAAAAAAATATTAAATTAAAAAAATTTTTACTTTATTTTTTTAGTAGTTTATGGTTAGAAGTCTGGAGTTATTGGGGAAAATTTATAAAAAAAAGGCGATAAATGACATTTTTTTGAATAAGAGCATATATCAATATTCTTGTCAAAATGGGATACCTTCACTTAATTTTAATAAAAGCAGAACGCGTTAATCGATTTCTATGATCTATGTCGCATTTTGTTTATAGGTTATGTGACTTTACGTGAAAGTTATAAGACTCTACACGTTTTTCCGTTTGGGATTTATGTTTTAAAAAAAAAAAAATTTTTTGGCAAAGTTTTCTTCATAAATTTATTTCTAATTGCAAAAATGTTGATTTGGTAGAGAAACAGTATATTAATGGATTAAAGAAAATGTAATTATTAATTTTTCTCTATTTTTTTTTTAGCAAAATCGAACTAGTCGTTCTCGAGTTATGTCAAACCAACATTTTACAACTAAGCGAAAAAACATCAAGATAAGGAAAAAATGTAAAAGGTCATAAAAAAAAAACTGGCACATACGAACGCAAAACCCTTTGAGGGTTTTAATATACTGACCTAGTACCATCACCCTGACTTGGAATTTCTCACCCCCCAGATTGGCTGTTGTACAGTGTTATTTATAACTGAAGCTCTCCATATTTTTCTGAATATTTTTATTTGCGTCTGTTATGTTTTATCACTTGCCAATATACGTCCGTGCACTTAAAGGATAAACTTATTACTGAGTAAACACTTATCGAATCCGTAATTGTATAGATTTTAAGATACATGATATTCACACATTGATCTTTAATTTCATAGCAGGCAGTACTTAAATTGAAAAAAACTGCACTTGTTACGAAGACCTTAATATCAGGTAAAACTAATTAGTATCTCGCCAATATGGGGTTGTTTTTTATCTTTAGTGGTTTAATGTTGCGATTATTGACACACTTATAAAATTGTTTATGAATTTGGTTGACCCTAAAATTTGATAACAGGTAAATTTAGAAAGACATCATATGTCTACTGTAGAATCTATTGTAATTTTATGACTTATTTTTTGCTGATCAAAACAAAGCCATAAAACCCTTTCGCAGGTATTATATTTAATTATTTCATTATAAGCTATAAAATACCTAAAGCACATATTTAATACACCTTTGTATAGGGCTCTTTAAATTATCGTAATTTGATTTTTTTAGAGTAATTTCATAAAAATGAAAAAGTGTTCTCACCGTGGGTCGTCGCGGGTACAAAAGTATATATAGGAAGACGCTTGTGTCCAAGAAGTTATATTCCACTAATGTTTAAATTTTGAGAAAAGTATATTAGTTTCATAAATATTTCATAACGCCCCTAATATTAAACGCTAGAGCTGTGACCACTTACAGCAACTAAAGACTATAATTCTACCAACATTATAAAAAGACCGCAGGCCATTATCGATGATAGCTTGCTAGTAGTAACCATTTATTTTTGATAAAAAAAAAACAATAAAAACGCCTTTTTCTGAAATTAGAAAAAAAAAACAGTTGGGTTTGACAGCATGCCACGCCCACAATTAGCAATAGTTTACCCTAATTTTTGGCTACCTTAATCTGGATATATAATCTACAAAAAGGCGTACAAATTTTAAAAATCGGTGACAAAAAAATTACACTTTTGGCCAACGAAATCAATATTTCAGCCACAGTGCGACGGCGTTTTTGCATCAAGAGCGTCGAATGGTTATAATAAAATAATTTTAATGACTTTACAAAAGATGATTCGCTTTGCTAAAAAAAAACTGAAAAACAGCATTTGTTTTAGAAAAATTGGATTTTCGGGCAGACTCAAAAAACTGCCTACCTGGCAACGCTGATTGTTCGCAATTCATGCAAGATTCTTGTAGTAAACACTGAAAAACCTATATGAGACCTATACACATGAGGTAAATTTGTTTACGGGCTTTGCCAAGATATGGTCCGTTCGGGTTTGTCCGCGAGCTTATCACAATACACATTTGAAAGTTCGGTTAATATCTATTGCCACTTTTGAGATCAATAATACGACTACAAGAGTATATAAATAATATTAATGAATTAATGGTTGACCAGTATGTATATGCCGATTTTATAAAGTACGAAATGTTTTTCCCTACAAGTTCTGCACTATCCTGATAGAATTTAAGAACTCCGAACGATGTGCCAAACAAATAAAAATATCACTCGTAGTATAACTTGATGTAGGAGAGTTTATTTTTTTTATTTTTTATTTTTACATATTTAATTAAAACTATTAATGGCCTCAGCACGTTGAAGCATTATTGCGGAAAGTTGGGAAAAATTTTATTATCATTATTGTACATTTATCAATTATGTCAAAAAAATATATAATCGTAGCAAATTAATTACTTGATAATTGAAAAAGTGCTTTATTTGATGTTCTAAAAGAAAAAATTCTATCAATAGCTTTCAAAGCGGGTGGTAAATTATTTAATTTTATACGACCTCCATAATCAATGCGTTGCTTAGTCTTTTCCAACCTATAACGTAGAACTCTAAAATTTGTTCGATTTCTAGTGTTAAAGTTCACTTGTTTTTGTGAAAATAATATTGTGTGATGTCCGATCTTATACATTTGAGCACGAACACGATCATAATGACTTGGTAATCATGTAGTCCAAATATTGGTAATATAGTCTTTCCCACAATTTGTATATTGTCTTAAATGCTTTGTGATACATACGTGCAGAGATTTTAATGATAATTGCTTTTTATGCGGGCATAGGCAACAGGCAAGTACTTGAAATGAGATTGAACTAACGACTGAAATATATTTGCTTCGATTTTATGTTCAATTTGTTTTTCAATTTTTATAAAATCCCGACTGCCGGAGCTATTTTATTCTTGAATTTATTAATATATTAGTATTGACTTAGTAGAGGCATAAATACTGTTACAACATTGAACACACTCATTTCAATAGTAGAACTGAACACTCCCGTTAATGTCATATGGGCTTTGAATGCTAACCTCAATAGCGTTAGTCTTGATATTTTAAAATTGTTTCAACTTTCATCATGGAGTGGTCAGATAATGAGAACCGTATCGCTGTAATAGCGCTTTTCAAGTTTGAAATGAAAAAAGCGATATTATCAAAACGCGCCGGCCACTAAGAATTAGCCGCATGTTCGTCTACCGATGCATAAAACTGTTTTAGGAGACTCGAGTTGTAAAAGACAGCCACCGGTCGGGCCGCCCACGCTCTGTTCGAACACCGCATGTAATCAAAGCCGTTAAATCAAGAATTCACAGAAATCCGCTCCGAAAACAGAAAATCATGAGATGAAAAACCGTAAGATGAATATCACGCAAAAGTTAATGAGTCGAATCATTAAAAAAGACTTGGGACTTGGGGCTTTCAAACGACGTACCGGACATTTATTGACTGCAGCTTTAAAAAAAAATATGATTGAAAAATGCAAACGTCTTTTGGTAAAGCACGCTGATAACTTGCACAGAAAAATTTTGTTCACGATGAAAAAATTTTTACCGTTCAGGAAAAATTTAACAAGCTAAATGATAGAGTGTATGCGCGGTCATCTAAGGAATCATCTGAACTGATCCCAAGGGTGGAAAAGGGACATCACCCAGCTTCAGTCATGGTTTGGTGGGGTGCTCTTACGATGGGGTCACTGACCTGCATTTCTGCGAACAAGGAGTCAAAACATCGGCCAAAGTTTACCAAGAAATCGTTTTGGAGACTGTTGTGAAGCCTCTAAACAATTCCCTGTTCCAAAACCAGCCATGGACTTTCCAGCTGGATTCTGCGCCGGCCCATAAGGCTAAAACGTCTCAGGCCTGGCTTCGAAACAATTTGCCAGCGTTCATGTCCTCTGAAGAATGGCCCTCCGGCTGTCTAAATTTGAACCCAATGGATTACAAATTGTGACGGTTTTAGAGGACAGGGTTTGTCACAAAAGATACCCCAACATTGGATCTCTTAAGACTGCTTTGGTTCGAGCTGTGGCCAAATTTCCAATGGACGAGGTTCGTGCAGCTATTGACGATTGGCTAGTGCGACTTAAGGCGTGTGTAAAGGCAAAAGGCGGACATTTCGAATAAGTAGATTCTTTTTGGGTACAATAGACATCAATAAATATATATTTTAAAAATATTTGGTCCAAAAACATTCAGTACTTTTTATTTTACAGCATAAAACGTGTGTAACAGTATTTATGTCCCTCCTAAGTATATCGCACAACCAATTACTTTGCATTGTAATTTCCAGATAGATAATTTCCACTTCAGAAACAGACTTTCCATCAATATATACAGAAAAAATATCCATATGACTTGTAGAGACTTGCCTAAACCGTATAACTTTAGTCTGATTTGGATGAATAAATACTCGATTCTGTGTTAACATCTGATGTTCTATGTAGTTTAAAAGCAACTCTTCGTGTGCCGGTAAAAAGTAGTCGATTCAACCTTGCAAACTCGAATATCAATGCAGCAAATCTATCGACACGTAGTCGTAAGATTAAAGAATATTTGTAAGGATAAAACAAAGATACATCGTGAAATAATTGGTTTGGAGACAATACAAACATAAAAATAGAATACCTCTTGATTTTGTCCTATTCTTTTAAAACGGAGTGTTATACGGTCCAAAATTAAGTTTGTTTGTCGCGGAGTTTTTCTGGGTCATTTTGACGTTCTTACAGTTATTGGCATTTAAATATTTGTAAAATCTTTTGTTACTCGTGTGTGATTTGTTTGTAAAAAAGTTGGTGTTTAAGAAGTTAGTAAACCTTCAATTTTTTAAGTGAATGGAGACTTTAATAGGTGATATTATATAACACCATCTTGAAACGCACAACATTTATAGGCGTGTTTTTTCTCTGGTGGGAACAAAAAACAACTTTTGCGATCTTCTTTTCAATTAAACTTTTTCCACAATGACTTTGCAAATTTCTGCTTTTTCCAATAGTGAAGGATAAACGGACATCGGACGCCATCATTGGTTTTGTTTTAAAAAAATGAGATTCATCAAAGCTAGCATCTTACGCTCTATGTAGTTTAAAAGCAACTCTTTGTGTGCCGACACTGGATTAAAGTAGTCCATAATTTCGGAATAAAAACGCTAGCTGGCTTAAAAATAATATTACATTTACAAATGCTGTAAAGGATGATTTCCTTAGTGGATCGAGGACCAAATAAAAAAGTGCATCATCTTTCGAAGTCCCTTCGTCAAGAGGTATTAGCCAATAAACGGCAACAAAGCTTAATCAATCTCGAAAACGAAACTCTACAGGGATCTTCAAGGAACTGGCATCTGCTTCTCCAGAAAGGGGTAGCAAAATTAAGAAGGACCGCTTATCTTCTTCAAACAGCCCACCAAAATAAGCTCACGACCTGGCTTTGGCGCGCAAACTTATCTTCAAAACACATTGTTCTTGTATCTGCCTTATTATGTTGTATGTAATAAGGCAATGAGGTTGTGCTATTCGAAGGACATATGGTAACTGTAGTTTCAGCTGAAGGATCATACCGCAGGGCTAGAAGGTACTCTAAGAGTGCCTTAATTGTGGTCTTAAAATTTAAAGAAAAAGTTCGTCGAATAAAGAAACTTTGGAGTATTTAAAAGGATATTTTGGTAATCATTGCATATAAGAGTGCATTAAGTCCATTGTCGTGGAAAGGATATTATAGTCTCTTGCATTTTTCCGTTTAGAAAATAATTTGATGAAGCACAGGAAGCAAAGACTGCAGAAAACATCGCGAACTTTTGACTCCAAAAACATCCCGAATTGACACAAATACGGATTAATTTTATCGACTCCTTATTTTATCGTATAAATACAAATAAACTCAAAAACTTTAAATAACACAAATTAATTTTTATTATAAATTTATTGAACTGTTTAAATAATAAAGTTCCGCAAAACTAAAGAAATTTCGCACTGTGCTCTGTCTCTTACACCTTTTACGCTTCGATAATTTCCTAATTCCGGTGAAAAAAAAACCTAAAAAACGGTTGTTTCAAGAATTGATGTACTCGTATAAGGCAATAAAGTATTTAATTTGTTGGGTGAATGTGTGTATTCACCGCATTCATCATCATTGCGAGCAGGGGATAAGGCAGGGCCTTAAATAAATAACATTTTGTTATGCCTTACACAGTGTAACATAAATGAATAAAGTCAAAATACCTGGGAAGTGATATTATTTTTCTTGTAGATCTTGCTGAGTACTACAAGAAACCGGTTTTGAAATTTCCCGAACACCTCCAAAATCTGGAGTTACGGTAACTTGGTTGAATATCAGCCGATTTTTCGGCTGATTTGGATAGAAGAAACTGCGGCCTTTCGAATGGTGTATAGACTTTTAAAATCACACTGAAAAAATCTATGTATTTTTCATGTAAACTCATTTTTTTTAGTTTTTAAATTTTGGATGCGTTTTTACACAGAATTTTTTAAAAGGAAGCGAACAATTTTTGAACTGAATATTAAAGATAGTTTTCTTATGAATACAATTCGGTGTCATTTTTAAAAATCCGTTTGAAACTGATTAAGTTATTCAACTTTTATTAAAACATTTTTTGAAAAAATACAATTATTGGGAATACTACTTAGAAATGTTTGTTTGACCGTTTTCTTTTTAATTAAACATCATCAGTATCCAGTTTAATTAACCAGCAATATTCGAAAATCATTTTTATTTTATCTTTTCCTTCCATTGTAACTATTTTTTGATGAAAGTGTTCGCCTTGTTCATCACTGAACTGGTCCAGGTTTTCTAGGAAGAAGTCTAGATGTGAATGGAGGAAATGAATTTTAATTGACATGTTGCAGCCCATTTCACCATACGCACTCAAAAATTCATCAACAATCGCGACACAGTTGTCGCTTCTGTGATTACCAAGAATGATATCACATAGTGCAACAAAACTCTTCCATGCGCGTTTTTTAACGGAACTGAGCTTGTTGATAAAACTCTCTTCTCTCATAACTTTACGAATTTGAGGTCCAATGAATATAAATGAAATTCATCAGAACTGATAAATGCGATAACAAATATTAGATCTGCGAAGAAATTAATACCTTCTTTAATTTTGGCTTCGCTTAATTTTGGGAACACCGCTCTAAGATAGCTTCGCCGTTTACATCAAGTTTTTTTACAAATTGTTTCATGTATCCTAACTTTAGATGCAGTGGTGGCAAAACAACTTTATCAGCTGTAACTAATGGCAATTTGGTGCACGACTATCCCATTCATAAAGAGTTGACGAATTGCAGTATTTGGTTCATAACTTCATACGTTTCTTTTGTACCAGTCGCATATGCGATTGTAACAGATGATAACAGATTTTTGTTATGCAGTAAAACAGCTTTCAAGCCTAGAAATAGCACTAAAAATTTTATATAAAAAAATTAAAAATTATTAAAAATCAATATGTTTGTTGAATACGTACTTTTACATGAACCGTCAATGAAAAGTCGCCATTTGTCTGCCTTATAATTGTGACTTAATGCCGAGAAATGTTTCATTTTTACCAGTCGTAAAAATATCTTCAAATAACAATGTCCGGTCACTTCTTATACAGAAAGTTTCACGAAAATCTTATTCCACCAATTTTCACTGCCTTAATCGCTATCTAAGTATTTCAGCTTGTCGTTTTGGCAAACTTAAATCGCGAACGAGATCGCAGAAATCTGCATTTAAAACAAAATGTCGCTCCGTTGTAGATTTGGATAAAAGGTACTCTTATTCCACCAAATATTTTTCAGTTTCAAAACCACATATGCTCGTTGTCGGAACTTTGTCATTACCAGATATCGGTTTTGTAACACTTACAACATTTGCGTACTTTACATTTTTGCGGGTTTTCAAAGTGTGCCCTGAAATATTTGTTTCACAAAAGTAGCAATCATGTGGTTTATGCCAGAGCTGATGATGCCAAGTTATAGGCGTACAAAAGGGCAAAGAAATTGAAGGTTGAACTTTGTATTTTTTTAATGTTGAATTTGTCAGAACGATTGAAGTGATAAGAAGTTATAAATCAAACAAAACAAATGAACAAAAACTAAAACAATATGTTTACATGATAAACGGGATACTGAGATATTTAATAAAAAAACGGTCAAACAAATATTTCTGAGTAGTTTGGCCAAAAATTGTATTTTTCAAAAAATGTTGTTTTAATAAAAGTTGAATGACCCAATCAGTTTCTAACGGATTTTTAAAAATGACACCAAATTGTATTCGTAAGAGCAATCTATTCAGTTCAAAAATTGTTCAGATCAAAAGCTCCAAAAAAAAATATTTTGTATAAACCTTGTGCGACTTCAAGCTAACTCGCTTGCTAACCGAGTAACTCCATCGCAAATGCTAGTATAAACACCTCAAACGAACACAGTAATAAAATAATACCCTGTTACTCTATGTCAAACGAAAAGATGAGCGAACAAAAGACAGTTGCTCGAATTCGACTTAATTCGTGTTTCAATATAACGAAAATTTCGTTCGTCTGCGCTTACGTTCGTCAATTTTAGCATGTTAGGTAGTTAAGTTGTCATGTCCACATTTTACAGATTTATTACATTTTTTTTAAAAAAATATCACTAAATTGTATAGGCGTGTCAATGAAAATAAGAAACAAAATAAACCAACAAACAATTTTTTTAAAACAAAACAAACAAAAATTTCCAAAACAAAAAAAATACTGTGAAATCCGCCAGTGTACGTGTGGGAGGTTTCCTCTAACGAAAATTTGTTTGACTCGAAAACTGATATTATAATAGTGCATTGAGTTGTTGCATGGTTGATACTGCAATATAAAAATATTAATAAGGCTCCGTTTCCGTTTTTATTTTGGTGTTTCGCTTTCTCACTTATATGCATATGTATATATTTTGCTTCTCAGTATTGACTTCTCGTTTGAGATAAAGAAACCGCATTTTGTGAGAAAACGTTTACCCTAGAATGTGATGAAGAAACCGATATTATATTGCTTTCGTGTACGAAACGAAAAAAGCCGTTCTTTCAACTTAGAAAAACAGGGTATTAATCATAAAGGATAATGATTATTAGTTCATTTAGGACCACACTTTTATTAGAATTTTGTTAAGACAATTGTCTCTGCCTTTAACATGTAAATGACAGTGTTGCTGGCCCATGTTGACGTTTCGGAGCTTAAAGCTCTGATTTCGGTTTTTCTTGCCTAATAACGCGTTCGCACTACATAACATATTAGCAGAACGCCTTCACACTTTAACATCTGTATTTGGCAAATCAAACCGTTCTTTGAATTGACTCACCAAAACGACTCTATTCACAAAACTTTTTACTCTTCCCATGATCAGGTGTAGCACATTTTTTAAATACATGCTCTGTCGGCGACCAAATCCTAAAAAAAATTGTTTAACTTTGAAAGAACAATGTAATTCGTTTTTCACTTTCTTTGCTCCCATAACAAAAGAGAACGTCAATGCTCACAGACATTTACTTTGCACACAAATCTGTTTTATTATCTCTTTCTTTGAGCTGTTGCATGCAAACCAAAACCTCATCAAGAACATTAGCCGTGTTCTTTTAAGGTAACTAGCTTATAACCTAGACAGAAGACAGCGTTAATATGCATTAACAACTTTATGCTAACTAACTCGTGCACTACCCTCAACACACATTACATTAACTTTGACGTAAATGCACAAAATCAAACTGCTTTTAGGTATTACAATCTGACAACAGTGTCACAATTTATAAAAAATCAAATCAGCTGATAAGTTGTTTATGGTTGTAAGCGGGGCGGTAAAACTATTGCATGGTACGTTGGATCATATCGTCCAATGTACCATGCAAAAGTCTCTCCAGATTTGAGTTCCTGACATTCCACAAACCACATTTTACATTTGATCTTCTTCAAATTTAGTATAGTGCACTATGAAAGATCTATTATCAAGCATCTCTTTCGACACGTAGTCGTAAAATTAAAGAATGTTTGTAAGGATAAAACAAAGATACATCGTGAAATAATTGGTTTGGAGACAATACAAACATAAAAATAGAATACCTCTTGATTTTGCCCTAATATTTTAAAACGGAGTGTTATACGTTCCAAAATTAAGTTTGTTTGTCGCGGAGTTTTTCTGGGTCATTTTGACGTTCTTACAGTTATTGGCATTTAAATATTTGTAAAATTTTTTGTTACTCGTGTGTGATTTGTTTGTAAAAAAGTTGGTGTTTAAGAAGTAAGTAAACCTTTAATTTTTTAAGTGAATGGAGACTTTAATAGGTGATATTATATAACACCATCTTGAAACGCACAACATTTATAGACATGTTTTTTCTCTGGTGGGAACAAAAAACAACTTTTGCGATCTTCTTTTAAATTAAACTTTTTCCACAATGACTTTGCAAATTTCTGCTTTTTCCAATAGGGAAGGATAAACGGACATCGGACGCCATCATTGGTTTTGTTTTAAAAAAATGAGGTTCCTCAAAGCTAGCATCTTACGCTCTATGTAGTTTAAAAGCAACTCTTTGTGTGCCGACACTGGATTCAAGTAGTCCAGTCGAAATTTATACATAATTTCGGAATAAAAACGCTAGCTGGCTTAAAAATAATGTTACATTTACAAATGCTGTAAAGGATGATTTCCTTAGTGGATCGAGGACCAAATAAAAAAGTGCATCATCTTTCGAAGTCCCTTCGTCAAGAGGTATTAGCCAAAAAAAGGCAACAAAGCTTAATCAATCTCGAAAACGAAACTCTACAGGGATTTTCTAGGAACTGGCATCTGCTTCTCCAGAAAGGGGTAGCAAAATTAAGAAGGACCCCTTTTCTTCTTCAAACAGCCCACCAAAATAAGCTCACGACCTGGCTTTGGCGCGCAAACTTATCTTCAAATCAGTACAACATTGTTCTAGATCAACATAATAAGGCACTTTGTATCTGCCTTATTATGTTGTATGTAATAAGGCAATGAGGTTGTGCTATTCGAAGGACATATGGTAACTGTAGTTTCAGCTGAAGGATCATACCGCAGGGCTAGAAGGTACTCTAAGAGTGCCTTAATTGTGGTCTTAAAATTTAAAGAAAAAGTTCGTCGAATAAAGAAACATTGGAGTATTTAAAAGGATATTTTGGTAATCATTGCATATAAGAGTGCATTAAGTCCATTGTCGTGGAAAGGATATTATAGTCTCTTGCATTTTTCCGTTTAGCAAATAATTTGATGAAGCACAGGAAGCAAGAAGCAAAGACTGCAGAAAACATCGCGAACTTTTGACTCCAAAACATCCCGAATTGACACAAATACGGATTAATTTTATCGACTCCTTATTTTATCGTATAAATACAAATAAACTCAAAAAATTTAAATAACACAAATTAATTTTTATTATAAATTTATTGAACTGTTTAAATAATAAAGTTCCGCGAAACTAAAGAAATTTCGCACTGTGCTCTGTCGCTTACACCTTTTACGCTTCGATAATTTCCTAATTCCGGTGAAAAAAAAAAACCTAAAAAACGGTTGTTTCAAGAATTGACGTACTCGTATAAGGCAATAAAGTATTTAATTTGTTGGGTGAATGTGTGTATTCACCGCATTCATCATCATTGCGAGCAGGGGATAAGGCAGGGCCTTAAATAAATAACATTTTGTTATGCCTTACACAGTGTAACAAAAAAGAATGAAGTCAAAATACCTGGGAAGTGATATTATTTTTCTTGTAGATCTTGCTGAGTACTACAAGAAACCGGTTTTGAAATTTCCCAAACACCTCCAAAATCTGGAGTTACGGTAACTTGGTTGAATATCAGCCGATTTTTCGGCTGATTTGGAAAGAAGAAACTGCGACCTTTCGAATGGTGTATAGACTTTTAAAATCACACTGAAAAAATCTATGTATTTTTTCCTGTAAACATTTTTTTTTAGTTTTTAAATTTTGGATGCGTTTTTACACAGAATTTTTTTAAAGGAAGCGAACAATTTTTGAGCTGAATAATAAAGATAGTTTTCTTATGAATACAATTCGGTGTCATTTTGTTTGAAACTGATTAAGTTATTCAACTTTTATTAAAACATTTTTTGAAAAAATACAATTATTGGGAATACTACTTAGAAATGTTTGTTTGCCCGTGTTCTTTTTAATTAAACATCATCAGTATCCAGTTTAATTAACCAGCAATATTCGAAAATCATTTTTATTTTATCTTTTCCTTCCATTGTAACTATTTTTTGATGAAAGTGTTCGCCTTGTTCATCACTGAACTGGTCCAGGTTTTCTAGGAAGAAGTCTAGATGTGAATGGAGAAAAAGAATTTTAATTGACATGTTGCAGCCCATTTCACCATACGCACTCAAAAATTCATCAACAATCGCGACACAGTTGTCGCTTCTGTGATTACCAAGAATGATATCACATAGTGCAACAAAACTCTTCCATGCACGTTTTTTAACGGAACTGAGCTTGTTGATAAAACTCTCATCTCTCATAACTTTACGAATTTGAGGTCCAATGAATATAAATGAAATTCATCAGAACTGATAAATGCGATAACAAATATTAGATCTGCGAAGAAATTAATAACTTCTTTAATTTTGGCTTCGCTTAATTTTGGGAACACCGCTCTAAGATAGCTTCGCCGTTTACATCAAGTTTTTTTACAAATTGTTTCATGTATCCTAACTTTAGATGCAGTGGTGGCAAAACAACTTTATCAGCTGTAACTAATGGCAATTTGGTGCACGACTATCCCATTCACAAAGAGTTGACGAATTGCAGTATTTGGTTCATAACTTCATACGTTTCTTTTGTACCAGTCGCATATGCAATTGTAACAGATGATAACAGATTTTTGTTATGCAGTAAAACAGCTTTCAAGCCTAGAAATAGCACTACAAATTTTATATAAAAAAATTAAAAATTATTAAAAATCAATATGTTTGTTGAATACGTACTTTTACATGAACCGTCAATGAAAAGTCGCCATTCGTCTGCCTCATAATTGTGACTTAATGCCGAGAAATGTTTGGGTACATCAGCGCAATGTATGAGATTACTGTCATTTTTACCAGTCGTAAAAATTTCTTCAAATAACAATGTCCGGTCACTTCTTATACAGAAAGTTTCACGAAAATCTTATTCCACCAATTTCCACTGCCTTAATCGCTATCTAAGTATTTCAGCTTGTCGTTTTGGCAAACTTAAATCGCGAACGAGATCGCAGAAATCTGCATTTAAAACAAAATGTCGCTCCGTTGTAGATTTGGATAAAAGGTACTCTTCTTCCACCAAATATTTTTCAGTTTCAAAACCACATATGCTCGTTGTCGGAACTTTGTCATTACCAGATATCGGTTTTGTAACACTTACAACATTTGCGTACTTTACATTTTTGCGGGTTTTCAAAGTGTGCCCTGAAATATTTGTTTCACAAAAGTAGCAATCATCTGGTTTATGCCAGAGCTGATGGTGCCAAGTTATAGGCGTACAAAAGGGCAAAGAAATTGAAGGTTGAACTTTGTATTTTTTTAATGTTGAATTTGTAAGAACGATTGAAGTGATAAGAAGTTATAAATCAAACAAAACAAATGAACAAAAACTAAAACTAAAACAATATGTTTACAGGAAAAATACACAGTGTGATTTTAAAGGTGTATACTAGGGTGGAGTGAAAACATGCTTTTTTTATAATTTGAAAAAGTTAACCTCGGAAAGAGATGTAGTCTGGGGTCCTAAAGAGGGGAAAAATAAAGAAAAAAATTTAAAAAAAAATTTAGGGGTCGCGCCACTCCCTAGAAATTTGGAAATTATCGCTATTTTGGCGTTGATTTTAGAAAAATCCTAAAAATTAACGACTTAACTTATTCGAAATTTAAAAGTTTGAGCTTGTTCAGTGCCTAAACAAAAGTATTTGAGGCAAATATGAGGATAATCGACTAATATTTGTAGCTTTGGTGGCGATTTCATTGTTCAGTCAATTTTCTGAAGAAGGGACTATTTGACTTATTTTACTTTTTGAAATTTTTGAACAATGAGAAAAATTTTTTTAAATTTTTTCATGCCTTTATTTCATTGTTTACGCTATTGCAAACATTTATTGACATAAAACTTTTTAGGATTTTTCTAAAATCAACGCCAAAATAGCGATAATTTCCAAATTTCTAGGGAGTGGCGCGACCCCTAAAATTTTTTTCTTTATTTTTCCCCTCATTAGGACCCCAGACTACATCTCTTTCCGAGGTTAACTTTTTTTTTTTGAATTTCACTCCACCCTAGTGTATACACCATTCCAAAGACCGCAGTTTTTCTTTCCAAATCAGTCGAAAAACTTAAAATCGGTTTATATTCAACCAAGTTACTGGCATATAAGTGCATAAGATCCGAAAAACCGGCTTTTTACCCGTAACTCCAGATTTTGGAGGTGCTTGGGAAGTTTAAAAACCGGTTTCTTGTAGTACTCAGCATGATCTACAAGAAAAATACTATCTATTCCCAGGTATTTTTCCTCTGTCACACTGTGTTACAAATGAAAACAATTTTTTCCATATCGAACCAGAACATTTACACACGTGTAAGACAATGTAAAACATTAGCCGTATTCCTTTGTCCTAACTGGCTTAGTTACTTAGATAATTTGCATCATGGTATTCTGGCAACAGTAAAAAAAAATTGAGAATAGTATAGCAACATGAATATATCAAAAGCTCCAAAAAAAAATATTTTGTATAAACCTTGTGCGACTTCAAGCTAACTCGCTTGCTAACCGAGTAACTCCATCGCAAATGCTAGTATAATAACCTCAAACGAACACAGTAATAAAATAATACCCTGTTACTCTATGTCAAACGAAAAGATGAGCGAACAAATGACAGTTGCTCGAATTCGACTTAATTCGTGTTTCAATATAACGAAAATTTCGTTCGTCTGCTCTTACGTTCGTCAATTTTAGCATGTTAGGTAGTTAAGTTGTCATGTCCACATTTTACAGATTTATTACATTTTTTTAAAAAAATATTACTAAATTGTATAGGCGTGTCAATGAACACAAGAAACAAAATAAACCAACAAACAATTTTTTTAAAACAAAACAAACAAAAATTTTTAAAACAAAAAAAATACTGTGAAATCCGCCAGTGTACGTGTGGGAGGTTTCCTCTAACGAAAATTTGTTTGACTCGAAAACTGATATTATACTAGTGCATTGAGTTGTTGCATGGTTGACTGCAATATAAAAATATTAATTAGGCTCCGTTTCCGTTTTTATTTTGGTGTTTCGCTTTCTCACTTATATGCATATGTATATATTTTGCTTCTCAGTATTGACTTCTCGTTCGAGATAAAAAAACCGCATTTTGTGAGAAAAGGCTTACCCTAGAATGTGATGAAGAAACCGATATTATATTGCTTTCGTGTACGAAACGAAAAAAGCCGTTCTTTCAACTTAGAAAAACAGGGTATTAATCATAAAGGATAATGATTATTAGTTCATTTAGGACTTCACACTTTTATTAGAATTTTGTTAAGACAATTGTCTCCGCCTTTAACATGTAAATGGCAGTGTTGCTGACCCATGTTGACGTTTCGGAGCTTAAAGCTCTAATTTCGGTTTTTCTTGCCTAATAACGCGTTCGCACTACATAACATATTAGCAAAACGCCTTCACACTTTAACATCTGTATTTGGCAAATCAAACCTTAATCCTAAAAAAATTTGTGTAACTTTGAAAGAACAATGTAATTCGCTTTCTTTGCTCCCATAACAAAAGGGAACGTCAATGCTCACAGACGTTTACTTTGCACACAAATCTGGTTTTATATACTCTTTCTTTGAGCTGTTGCATGCAAACCAAAACCTCATCAAGAACATTAGCCGTGTTCTTTTAAGGTAACTAGCTTATAGCCTAGACAGAAGAGAGCGTTAATATGCATTAGCAACTAAATGCTAACTAACTCGTGCACTACCCTCAACACACATTACATTAACTTTGACGTAAATGAATAAAATCAAACTGCTTTTAGATATTACAATCTGACAACAGTGTCACAATTTATAAAAATCAAATCAGCTGATAAGTTGTTTATAGTTGTTAGCGGGGCGATAAAACTATTGCATGGTATGTTGGATCATATCGTCCAATGTACCATGCACCAATGCAAAGGTCTCTCCAGATTTGAGTTCCTGACATTCCACAAACCACATTTTTCATTTGATCTTCGTCAAATTTAGTATAGTGCATTATGAAAGATCTATTATCAATCTTAGTAATATTGGAAATTATCGGTTCATGTTTTCATGTAGCCCCCATATATAGGTAAATGCCGAGGCCCGGTCTACAAGTTCTATATACTCAAATTTAGAATAGAACCTCGACCATATTGGTCCATCTTTTGAAATAGCCCTGCCGCCTATTTTACGTGCTTTCTATTACAATTCTATTCAAAGAATTTTTTGTTGGCTTAAGCTATTATTCAAGAAATAAGAAATACTTAGTACGTTAAAAATGAACTATTTTATAGCGCAAAATTAAATTTTTTCTGGATTGTGGAAAAGATATCAAATGAGTTGCGGCGGTACCACGGTACTTTTCCAAGTCAAAAGGTATCAAAAAGTTCCAAAGTATCAACTTTATCATCCCTGATTGAAAGTGCATGTACAATTTTACATTGTGGGCCAATTTCAGCAAAAGTATGAAAATAGTTGACAAACAGTTGTTTACAATCAAAAAGCTTTTTACTAAATGCATCTACATAAATGCAGATACTTTCGTCTGTCACCATAAAATTTTAATTTGCATAAGTGGATTTTTATTGCACATTAAAGCGAAAAGTATTGAACAAGTAAATTTTGTGAGTATATTTACTAGAGGTCTGCAACGAATAACTTTTCGCTGCACATATGAAGTTCTAATTCGAAACGAGTAAGTACATACTCGCTCTCTCAGAGCGCAAGCAATGAAGTGAAGAGAACGGTTGTATATCAAATACAGAAGAGTATGTAGCCGCAGCACAAGGTGTTCCGAAAAAAGCATATAAAAAGCAAATATACAAATGAGAACAACACAGAAAAAGTACTGCGAATATGATGTTCACTTCACGTGGTACCTCGAGTATAAACAATTCGTTGATGACGGATTTGACATTCGAATTAAAATTTAACTGGTATTTTGTGCATGGATTTTCAGTTAATTCAAACATTTGTTGTTTTAGTGGCGATATACAGTAGGTAACATTGACACGTTGACTGTTGTGCAACTAAACTTTATTTTGAATTTAAATAAAATATAATACCACCTATTTTGCTGTATGGCAATATAAGAGTAATGTCGTGACCTTTAAAAATAAAACAATAAAGTTTTTTTAACTTATGTTTTTATATTAAACAAAACCAAATTATTCGTTTGATCAGAGTTATAAACTTCAGTACCAATGTTCGTCTATTTTACGGTTGTACTTAGATATAATTTTTATATTATATTTATATTATGGTTATGCTTAGATATCATTTTTATTTTATGATGTTAAGTAAATCAAGTAAATATACACAGAGGTTGAGCCTTTTAGGTAACAAAAAAAAGTAAAAACTTAAAATTGAAATATATACATACGTATGTATATTTAAAATCAGTCAATTATTCCACCAAAATTAAAACAAAATTTTTTTAAAAATAATTAATTACATAACTTCAAAGAAAACTTCAGTATTTTACAAAAAATTAATTATATTTGAAAATTAATTACTTCAAGAGTATTCATTTTCATTAGACACTGAAAGGCGATAAGAAATCATAGACAACTGTTCCTTCTATTTGTTATACTGAACGTTGTACATAGAGTACCGCAATCACTTTCGCTGTCGCGACGTACTCGACAAGATCGCTGTCGGTATGTTCGAATAAAAGAGAAAGAGGAACATGTATTCGCTGGCAGAGACCATAGCCGAGTAACAACTAGTAGTTATTCGAAGATTTTGTTGTTCCTACAAATGTGAACATTTTTTTTTTCGTCACTTCGAGTATGTGTTTATGCTTCGTCGGTACATGTGTACACTGCAAATACAAATGGAATTGTGCAGACCTCTAATATTTACCGACACTAGTAATTTCGGAGCTACTAAACTATTACCTATACTAATTCAATACTTCGATGCACAAAACAATGGAATCCAGACATAAATATTGGATGTTTTATCAATTAAAAATGAAACTTCAGATACTATTACGGATACTATTCTTATGCAATTGAACAACTATTGTTTAAAAACAAAATGTGTTGCTTTTAGCGGTGATAATTGTAATACAAATATTGGTGGCATGCACAGATACGGTAAAAATAATGTCTTCGCAAAACTAACAAGTGCTTTGGAGAAAAAAATTATTGGTGTTAGTTGCCCAGCTCATATAATCAACAATGCTGTTCACAAGGGTTGCGACACGTTATGTTTTGATGTGGAATCTATTGTTTTAAATTTTCAATCATTTTCCCGTTTATACTGTAAGAACTGAAACATTGAATATAATTCAGGCAAATATTAAAAAAATCGAAAGGTTAGATATTTCCTTATTAGAAGTAAAGAAAATTTTAAAGGAAATATCAGAAAATTTAAATTAAAGATTAGAAAATAATTTTATGACAATAAAAGTTAAAGATATTATTAAAAATGTGACTGATGAACACAAAAAAAATCTTTTAATGGAAGAAACAAAAATATTTTATAAGACTATTAAAGAATATATTGAATCATGGACATTACCTCTAAAAAAAATTGGAGGTCTTTAACTGGTTATGTTTTGAATATGCTGCTAAAGGTAATTGGACTGATGTACAAACATCTGTAGAATTTTTAAAACAATTTAACATTACTTTTAATGATGAAAATTTATTTAATGAATTCATTGTGCTGAAAAATTATGTAAAATACTTAAATTCAATTAACACGACTGATAGAAGTTTTGGTGTGATTTTTTTTATTAAAAATGATGTTTGCTTTGAAATGAAAAAACTTATTGAATTTTATTTTTGCTTACCAGCACATACTGCCAATGTGGAACGTGTATTTTCTCTAATCAAGGCGCAGTGGACGCCAGAAAGAAACAAATTAAATCCAGAAACTATTTCAGATATTATAAGAGTCAAACATAATTTTGATATGAATTGTCAAGAGTTTTATGAATATTTAAAGAAATGCGAAAGCAATATATTGACTCAAATTGGAAGCGCAGACAAATATACATAAAACTTTTGACAATTCGTATCAATAAATTATAAAAATTTACATTCCCGGAAATGTATGCAATATAACCGTTATGTTTTTTATTTAGTCAAGTAAGAATTTGTTAATCGTTATGTTTTTTTTATTGTTTTTATGGATTAGTAATTTTAAGTTAAGACTCAATATATGTTTTTTATGAATTTTTTATTTTAGTTGTTTTTTGAAGTATTAGTTTTATGTTCAGACTGATTTTTGTGAATTTTTTATTATAGTGGAAATATATTTTTTTTTTAATAAATATAAACTGTTTTTGTTATATTAAAACAATGTCCTCTCTTTTGAGAGAAATGTCCTCTATTTTAAAGGTTGATGTCCTCTTTTTCTCAAAATGGAAACGGTAACCTATTAGATACATAAGCCATGTTCTTTTCAAGTTGCTAAACAAGCATTTGAATGGAAGTTACTCGGTAAGCAAGCGAGTTGGCTGGCACAAAAATGTTATGACACGACCGGCTTGTATAACAAAATAAAAAACTTGTTTTTTGTTATTGATACGGAAGATAATGAAAAGAACGAAAGAAAGAAAAAGAAAATAAAAAAGCGCGATAGAACAATTTCCATAAATTACAGTGATACAAAAACAGTAGGTGAAAATATTTATTGTTAAGATTTAAAGATATATCGAGGTAGCTATATTATTTTAAGACTAAATGAAAAGTGTGGACGAGACGTTGATGCTGTTGGCCTGCTACAAAGCCAGAATGGACGAATTAGAATATCCCCAGCGAAAAAGAAATGCCTACTAACATGTTTCTGAAGACATGATTTATCAATGAAATGTTAACAAAGCAAATAACTATACGAAATGACAAAATTCGTTTTCCACAATTTGCTTTTTTTGTTTGTAAACAAACTTTTGTAAAGCTTATGCTGTCACCTGATTCAAAATGGTGTTAAGAACACGCCTAAAGTTAGTTTGCAATATAATAATCTGGCAACATTGAACAAAAATGAGGGTATTATGGGAAATATGGTGTTCAATGTTGCCAGAATACCATACTGCAAACTAACTACGTTACTTAGCTATTTACCTAAAAAGAACACGCCTATAGTTAGTTTGCAATATGGTTATCTGGCAACATTGAACAAAAATGAGGGTATTATGGCAATATTATTTTTCTTTGTATACAACAAAGAGAAAATAACAACAATACGGTTCATGGCCAAATTCATCAAAAGCAGACATTAATAATGTATAAATTGTAAATAAAATAAAAAAATCAAATAACTGTTACATTTTTGCTTCTTAAAAATGTGAAAAATATCTTTGAACTTCAAGATTGTTTTTTTGTTAAAAAATAAAAGTGGTAACTCTAACTCCTATGTTTAGCAACCTGAGGCCAATTCGCTTGCTAACCGAGTAACTTCCATACAAATGCATGTTTATTAACCTGAAAAAACAGCTGTTGCGGAAATCGTGGTGAGTTGAGTTGTAAACAATATTTTTTTTGTATACAATTAAAAGTATTCAAAGTGAGCACGTTCTATATTGTGTGTTGGGTTATGTTGGCTTGTTTATTGCATATTCAAGTGCGAGATTAAAAATCGAACTGTTGTCCGCCTGAAATTCTATTCTTAGAGATAAATTATAAGCGCATAATCTATTAAACGCACAGGACCATAATGGCCTGTGATAAGTGCAACAGCCTACACATAAAAACTATTGATCGCTTCCTTAAAAAGAATAAGACCAATATGGTTCGCTTTATAAGAATATTTGTATATATTGTCCTAAGTGAACACATTTCAAATTAGTATGAAACCATTACTTAACTGAAGAATGTCTTAAAAATCTTCTTTAATCTAGAGTATGAAATAAATACTCACCAGGAGAAGACCTTACAACTCTTCTTTAAATTAAGTTAGAATAAATCTACTCAATTTCCGATCTGCTCGGACTTAAAAAAACAAGAAGACTGTACATTAAAATACTGTGTTTAGCTGTTGTTTAACATAAGAATTGTTTGCTTTTACTATACCATGATCTCATTTTTATTACAATACGGCTGACTTCCTAAACGCATGTTGCTTTGTAGTAATACATTGCATGGAGTTCCCTTCACAATTTTTTGCAACATTGTTTTAGTTTATACACAAGAAAAAGCAACAAAGGCATGCAAATAAAAGAAGATGCTAAGCGAATGCAACACTTAACACAATGGCGACGAAGGAAGATAAGTAAGCATTTTTTCTAATCTATTGATATGAATGATACAATGCATATAAATGTTCCTAAACACTTTCAGTGTTGCAAAGTATTAAAAACTATAACTAAACAATGTATCAACTCTGTATTAATACTCGTATTGTATTGATACATTGCAAATATACGTTTAGGAAGTCAGCCTACCTGTCACCTATGCATTGGTATGTAAACTTCAGTTGTTCCGGACGCACCGGCGTAAAGTCGTTGCATCAATATAATGCAAGGTCAATAATACGGCAGGAGATATGGTCATTTTTAGGTATGATTTGTGTAGGCAAAAAATACGTTAATTACACGGATAGTCCTAGATGATGATTCAGCTCTCGTGTGGGTAGAGGATACCGGATCTCTTAACGCCAAACTCGCATACTACCTAGTTTCAATAATGGCGTTTTTGGTCACGTAAATAGGAAAAGTACTACTGTATTCGATTCCTAAAAAACAATTTTAGAAATTTAATATGTTTGCCGTTTTAGTATTAAGCATGGATAGAGGCTACTACTTGATAGTTATCCAGGCTAAGTATCAATATTGCTACAAAAAATTACTTTTAATACTTTTCTCATATTTATTTTGAAGACGTACTACTAGTCGTAGTCGTGAGTTTTCTAGAAAGCAAAGGCATAATGACTTTTTTGTGTGTTGATCATCGGAAGAACAAAAGTTTGAAAAATGAGTGACTATTGCTCACGAGTTATACAGACAAACAAAATTTATTGATGGGTGTTCTCCTAAGAGTTTTGATTTTTATGTTACTGCTCATGGCAAGAGTAAAGAAAACAGCCAATTCAATGTCTGAGTTGATAATCACATTGTTGTGGTTAATTTAAAAAACAGTAATCTAAGCACGCATAAAAACCTACCTACTTGTTGAAATATGAGGTATTAATACAATGCTTTACAAACATACAGCGCTACATTTTTTCGAAGTGGGTTCTGCTTCCACTACGTCTTATCACTTGAACGATAACTAGCAACTAAAACCAATTATATGTTAAAAGCGTTCTAATATGTTTTAACACGGAACATATGATATTTCAATATGCTAAAATGTTGTCCCAAACAAATAATATGTTTCTTATATAGGTATATATATATTTCTTATATATTGTATATAGGTTTGTGAAATGTTCCAAACATATATACATACTTTTAAACTCTCAAAGTCAATCTGACACTAACTCTTAACGAAAATTGACCAACCTTACTTTTTTAGGCAATGGAAGGACGTAATTGATATTTAAAAAATCGGTTCAGATTAAAAGTCAGCTTCTTGACATATGTTCATTCAATTTTATGTTGTTAGCTCAAAAAACAAATTTTATAATTAACCGCAATTAAATTTTGCACAAATAAGTTCTTTGTACCAAGGAGGAACGCTGTTGAAATTGGAAAAAATCCGTTTATATGTATTTACATGTAGCTCTCACACATATGTTCAACCGATTTTATGTCTTTGGTCTAAAAATCAAGTTTTGTGGCCAAAGGATATACGTTATTAAAATTGAAAAAACTCGGTTCAGATTTAGGTATAGCTCCGTCACATATTTTCAACTGATTTCTGAGTCGCATACAAAAATCAATCTTGATGCAATTTGGAGCAGTTCATTACGATCGATTTCAGCATCACATACAATTTGGTGATATCGGTGTTTGTTTAGAAATAGGCCCAGTACAATGGTCCTTACCGACTGTATACACAGCCGCTCTAGAACGCCCATTTAAATTTCGATCAAAGTTTGTATAGTACATATATGAAGATGGACAAGCAATAAGTTTTATACCAGTTCGGAACATAAAGGACCAATTTTTTGATATTGTACCCATACAAATGATTTGGGGACAAAGAACGGATTCCAGTATATATCGACACGCTAGTTTCAAATAACTAGAAAATGGAAGAATAGCATTATTTTAGCAATTTGACTAAATTTGGGATATGGTCCAAACGTTCAACATGAACATATGTAACATGAACATCACTAACAAAGAATTTTTTTCACAAATTCGTATATGACATTTGACTTAAAATCTGGGTAAATTTATGGCCAGTCCAAGGAGGTTCAAGTACATATCTTTAATTTTGCTTTTTTGAACATCCAGAAGTGCAGGGTATACTATAGTCGGCCACACCCGACTTAGGCTTTTTACTAGTTTATGCACTACTAAGCGCATAAAAGGAGCAATGTTGATAAAATAAAAATTTAAAACTATAAAATTAAATGAAAAAGTATATTTTATAATAACTAAGAACGCGTGGGTGCAATATAAGTGCCTTAAAATTTGTTTTGTTGTTCTCTTTTTGACTTTATTTGTTTCTATTTGCTCGCCATTACTAGGGGCCGGACTTTTAATGAAATCGATATTTGTTGACGAATCAACGATTTTGCAATAAAATGCCATTGATTTTTTTGTGCATATTTCTGCATTTTTTTTATTTATTTATTTAACAATTTATACATTATTACCAAAAATGCATATTTTTGCACATTTTGGTAAAAAGCCATGTTATCTGCATAATTTAGTAAAAGAAAAGGTTTAATGCATATCTTGATTAAATATTTTTATAAAAAAAATCGGCAAAACCGTTCGAAATTGTATCGCGCTTGTTTAAAAAAAGTGTAACGGGTCAAAGTGGTCTAACCACAATAAAAAACTTTTATCGATGTCTGACCTCCTTCATCAAAAAATTAAAACACTCTTAACATTTTAGAGTACCTCAAAGAATTAAGCAAATAGTTTTTGTTTTGCCTTTACTGAGAATATCCATATGTGACGCGCAAAATAGAAAAGGACCTAAGGGTAAAAACCAGTTTTGCTTAGGAGAACCTTTTTAAAGATTTAATTACGTGTATCTTTGGTGTACCATCACTTTCATAAACGCGCCCTGGGAGGGATCACTTTTGGGGCATGGGATCGGTCTTATTCGATGCTCAGATGTTGTCTACATCAAAAAAAAGTGAAAATTGTTTTTTTTTACCCTTAGGTCCCTTTCTCCATGCGCTGTCACATATATTGAACAAGTAGGAGACGATATTGTTTCTCCATTAGTCTTAAAATTAGAGGCATAAGTTGTAAATAATATTCTGGGATTCTCATAAGATATGAAACTTTTTTTTATTTTAAATGCATATTTTCCGTTTTTTTTTAAATTTTTTGATGCATATTTTTATATTTAATGGCATATTTTCGGTGTATTTCATGCGCCTTTTTAGTGCATAGAATTTAGATAACTAGCCATTTCTTGTAACGTATCAAATATAGCAGTAAATGAAGAAAACATTTTTTAGTTTGCAATACAATTACTCGTTGTATATCTTTGTGCGTGCAAGTTTAAACATGAAATCCTATAATATTCCCTTTTGAACTTACACACATAGGAAACATTAGTTGGAAGTCGGTCCGAATTACAAATATTCGGTTGGATAAACATACTTTCTGTTGCAATCACCAACATTCCATGGTATTGATGGTTACTTGGTTCGACTTATCATAAGATGTTAGCTACAGCCAATAAGTCGGTTACACCAACCGAATTCATTAAAACAATTGGTTGACACAACTAGTGGTTAAAACAACCACCGATTATGAAGTACGTTTTATTTCAGTACCAATAATTGGTGGTACAAATAGATAAATATTTGTAGTTACCAAACCCCGTTTAGCTCGCTGTTGTAACATATTACACTATGCAACAACATTTCGGACTTTCTCGGAAGGCGAATAATTTCTTCTGGAAATGAAAGGAATCCCAAAAGGATGGCCCTGTTAGGCCCCAGTTTTTTTATGAGCCGAGGAAATTTTTGTTTTTTAACGCTATACCGCATGAAAAAAGTTAAAAAATAGTAAATTTTTTTTTGGTCCATTTGTGCATACAAACTTTATTAGATTCGAAAGTAAAAACAATGTTAAAAAAAACCTTCTCATAATTTAAATAACAGAAAAAATATTTTCATATCGTTAAATATAGAAATTAAATAAAAAAAACTTTTTATTCCCGCCAGATAACCGAAGACTTATTTAACAATCAGTTGGTTCAAATAATAAAAGCTCGTGGTAATGACACCCGAATTCAAAAAGTTTTTATAGCCAATATTCTATTGCAAAAAACAATACTCGTAAATATACAAATTCAGTTCTAATAATCATTCTAGTTAATTATTGTTATCAATACTTTGTTTATTCAACCAATGCTGTCAGTTCCCACTACAGATAATTGCCGTGTACCCATTACATGGTAATAACGATGGAATACATGGATAGTATTTGCAACCACCCACCTTCGGATGGTTCTCTGTGTGTGTTTTGTAATTTAAAGGCAATCGGCCATATCCTGCTGAAGTAATATAAAGTTATTTTGTGGTAAGAGATTTCAAATATCAAATCGGCACAATCGGACGAAAGGAACCATGTTTTGCAATAAAGGACTGAAACCAACTCAGAAATTACTGCCGTCGACGCTTTTCAAGGTCAGTACCTTCTTATTAACAGACATACCATTTGATTGATTTAACAGTAGAACATTACATACTTACTTTCTGCGTGAGCCCACGTACTCGCCATCGAAGAGTTGGAGATCCGCAACGAGTCAATCGATGTGGTTTGATGCGACCGACTACGTCGATGTTACCCGAAAAAGAGGAACATTTAGTTTAATTAAACGAATTGGGCATGATTGTGTTCCTCAATGTTTATATGTAGTATTATTAATGCGTATTCATCATGGAAGTTGATTTTAAAACCGACAAAAGGGTAATTTTTGCAGCGCGACTAGTAAAAAACAAGTGGACAAATTAAGTTTGGCCGCGTCGAAGCTTATACGAGTATAACCTCCAACATGGATTACGGTCCAATATAAAAATGTTGTCAAGTGGGCATGGCACCGGCCTCTTTTTCTATCACGAGATTTAGCCTTTCAAAATTTAGAATTGTATGGGAGGGTCCACGCCATTTTGTCCAAAACAAAATTCCTAGCCATTGAGTTACTCCTGGTAAATTTTAAAACAGTTGATCCATTACCTTGGATATAAATGCGGTTTTCGAAGGAGCGTGGCACCGAACTTTTCTCTTCCAGGATATGTTTGATCCATGATGACATCATATATTCCAAATATTACAGCCATATCTCTCAAAGTTAATGAGATATTGTGTTTTAACCTCTTGGTTAACCTCTGGAAAAAAAGAAGCCATGAATCTTTTTTTCCAGAGGTTAACCAAGTCCTTGTAAGGGGAAAATGTTTACCTCTTAAACGATCTGGCTCATTTTCAATACCGTTTCAGTAAACCATTACACGTTTCCGCAGAATTTCAGTCACCAAGCTTAAATAGAGCGTCGTGTACGAGTAGTTTGCATTCCACAGGCAGACGGACATGGCTAGATATCTTACAATTTTACGACGATTTAGAATACTTATGGTTTATGGTGTCCCGACTAATATTTCGCGGTATTGCAAAATGGCAAAGTAAATATCTTCAAAATTAATCCATATTTGGATTCGTTACGAAACTTGCTTTGATATGCGTTCCCTTATCCATATATTTTCTTGTGATCCCTTCTTTTGTCCCTACGGTCTGCTTTTTGACGCTTTGGTAGATTATATTCTATATTTGGATTCTTAGCAAAATTTGCCTTCATTGGACTAATATATGTCCTTATTGGTTATTGTCATACGGTCTTGTTTTTATCTATTTGAGCCGAAACTTCCATCATACATTACCTTTTTAAAGCATTTAATGAGTACCAACTAACTCTCCCATTTTAACCATGTTTAGGACTGGGGAAGGACGGTTAATGGCATAAAAGGTTCGGCATGCCAGAACTAAACGACGATTTACGTGTTGGCGGTGAAGTTGACCCACACCCATACCCATGCTTGAAATTCTTGTGCAATTTAGTATTATTTGAGTACGAGAGTAGGTTATCTTTATGGTCTGAAGATCCCGCTGGGCATAATGACCTTATTCATTATTGTCCTTAGAATTCTCAGTCCCATTCTAAAGACATAAGCATATAATAAATTTCCATCACGACCTTTAAACTGCACTTTAGACTTATTTAACTTATAGAAATATTTTAGAGTAAAAAGAATTTAAAACAAACTTAGCAAAGAGGTGTTGATTTCATATATCTGTATAGGCGATTAGCATGTGCGTCTACCAATTTACAGATCATGCAGACTAACGCAAGGGCGATGTACTTGGTTTTTTGTATGATTGGAGAGCAACTTGTTGACTGGGATAGACACCGAACGCAAATAAAGGCCTGATGGAGGGCCTCTGTAACCGTTAGCCACATGATCGAACATGTGTGTGTCGAGTAAATTTTGTCGCCCCAAAGAAAGATTTGTGTTATAAAAGGCGGGCTTTTGTAGGAAAATTCGCTGAGTTGATTTCCAGACTTGTTGCATTACGGACAAAGCTTTGGATTTTCTTACTATTGAAATAAAAAACAATCGTAGCGAAACAAAATTAAAAAAATACGTAAGTATGTATAGTACTTAATTTTTATGAATTGATTGTATAACATTCTCAAGAAAATTCTTTTAGGACTATTACAGAATCCTGCATATATTTCTATTGACGTTCAAACCAAAAAAAGAAAGCAAAAATGGTACGTGTATATGTGTATCCCAATTTTAAAATATTCTTCTTTATATTCAATATTTCGTCTTTGAGAAAATCTTCAAGAGTGGAAAATTTTACCAAAAGAAACAAAAGCCATAAACCTACTTTTCATGCACATACATTTAATAATAAGCGTTGACATGCTACCGAATGGTGTACCTCGTAAAAATACGCAGGGGAATCGTACTGCTGTTCAACCGTTTTATTTCGCGACATAAACAGATTTCCGTTTAAGCTACAACGGAAATGAGTAGGCGGCAATTAAAGCTTACCAACCCGTCAACGGTCCATAAATTAACAAATGACAATCTTCTTAAATGAATTTCTGTGCTGCGTATATGGCTGAATCAATTAATGTAATTTTTTAAATTGGCATGACTAAGTTATAGCTTGTGACCGGCAAATGTTGGGCACCCCATACAAACTGTATCGAATAGTTTACCAGTATTCTGCAGTTTCAAAATACACAAGAGTAAATTCATTGTACATACTAGTATTTATGATTAAACTGATCGCATTAATGTACTAATGTACAGATTGTGTTACTTGAAATACCAACGGTTTCAAAGCACTGCTGATGACATATACAGGAAAATTGTTGGCGTATAAAGTTTTAAAGAAATTTTGCTTCTTAGAAAGATTGGGAGGGGCAAATTTGAATATTGGTATAACGTAGCATACAGCGTCAAACTGGATCGAAATCGGTATTATTGTATGACTTCTAAGATCATATATCGAGATAGACCATGCGTGGGGTCTATGTCAAAACAGAAACCGCCATGATCCAATTTTTCGAGATCGGCTAATAAGCGAAAAAGTTTCGGACAGTTCACGCACAAAACGGAGAATTGCCATGTCATTAATTTTCATGTTTTTCCATGAAACATTGTTTTTGTTTCGCTTAAGCGTTATTAAAAATAGTTCCAAACAATAAAAACAGTGAAGTTCGGCCATACCGAACCTTTTTTACCCACCACTACAACTACACTAAAGTAGTACTAAATGAATTTGGTCAGTTTTTTTGCGCCCGTTTTGCATTCGACCCTAATATTCTCTTCTTCTTCACACAAAGACCTATATCTAAAATCTGTTTATATCGTGAAATAAAACGGTCGAACAGCAATACGATTCCCCTGTGTATTCTTACATGGTAAACATATGTTCTTTTATCCGGTACTTACTGTAGTTAGTAGGGACATAAATACTGTTACACTCGTTTTATGCTGTAAAATAAAAAAGTACCTAATGTTTTTGGACCAAATATTTTTTAATATATTTATTGATGTATATTGTATCCAAAAAGAATCTACTTATTCGAAATGTCCGCCTTTTGCCTTTACATTTAAAAAATCGTTTGCAGACCCGCCTTTACCTTAAGTCGCACTGGCCAATCGTCAATAGCTGCACGAACCTCGTCCATTGGAAAATTGGCCACAGCTCGAACCAAAGCAGTCTTAAGAGATCCAATGTTGGGGTATCTTTTGTGAAAAACCTTGTCCTCTAAAACCGTCCACAATTTGTAATCCAATGGGTTCAAATCTGGACTGCCTAGGGCCATCTTTAGAGGAAATGAACGCTGGCAAATTGTTTCGAAGCCAGGCCTGGGACGTTTTAGCCTTATGGGCCGGCGAAGAATCCTGCTGGAAAGTCCATAGCTGGTTAGGAGGCTTCACAACAGCATCCAAAACGGTTACTTGGTAAACTTTCGCCGATGTTTTGACTCCTTGTTCGCAGAAATGCAGGTCACTGACCCCATCGTAAGAGACACCCCACCATACCATGACTGAAGCTGGGTTATGCCCTTTCTCCACCCTTGGGATCAGTTCAGATGCTTCCTTAGATGACCGCGCATACACTCTATCATTTTGCTTGTTAAATTTTTCCTGAACGGTACAATTTTTTTCATCGGTGAACAAAATTTTTCTGTGCAAGTTATCAGCGTGCTTCACCAAAAGACGTTTGCATTTTTCAATCCTATTTTTTTTAAAGCTGCAGTCAATAAATGTCCGTTACGTCGTTTGAAAGCCCCAAGTCCCAAGTCTTTTTGAATGCTTCGACTCATGGATATTCATCTCACGGGCCATGATTTTCTGTTTTCGGAGCGGATTTCTTTGAATTCTTGATTTAACGGCTTTGATGACATGCGGTGTTCGAACAGAGCGTGGGCGGCCCGACCGGTGGAGGTCTTTTACATCTCCAGTCTCCTCAAACAGTTTTATGCATCGGTAGACGAACATGCGGCTAATCCCTAGTGGCCGGAGCGTTTTGAAAATATCGCTTTTTTCATTTCACACATGAAAAGCGATATTACAGCGATACGGTTCTCATTATCTGACCACACCATGATGAAAGTTGAAGCAATTTTAAAATCCCGTTACAGACTAACGCTATTGAGGTTAGCATTCAAAACCCATACGACATTAACGGGAAATGTTCAGTTCTACTATTGAAATGGGTGTGTTCAATGTTGTAACAGTATTTATGCCCCTACTAAGTACTTTCACATAGGCCATGTGGATATGGTCTTGCTGAAAATCGGCAATACGACAGTTCATTAATGCTCCAAATATGTACAATGAATTTACTCTTGTGTATTTTGAAGCTGCAGAACACTGGTAAACTAGTCGTTACAGTTATTAACTCGATTCCGATCCTATCGGCAAAAATAGGTTCATGTGTAGTCTTTTTTTTAAGCCAATCTGAATTTACATTCTCACATCTTTACTTGTTATAGATATGAGAATGCGGGTTCGTTCATTGGTGTTTATAGTGATAAAATTCGTTTTCCACTCCAGAACGATCGTAATATGAATCGACCTTTCTTCGATTTTGTATTATCAATGTTAAATTTTACTTCTTTTTTTTTAGAGGGAATGTATCTCAGTGCATATTGGCCAAGCTGGTGTCCAAATTGGTAACGCATGTTGGGAGTTGTATTGTTTGGAGCATGGCATTCAGCCAGATGGTCAGATTCCATCCGACAAAACTGTTGGAGGTGGAGATGACTCCTTCAACACGTTCTTTAGTGAGACAGGTTCAGGCAAACATGTTCCTCGTGCTGTTTTTGTTGATTTGGAGCCAACCGTAGTTGGTAAGTCTACATGAATTGATCTGTTTGCAAAATAACCAAAAGTCTGTTATAGATGAGGTACGTACTGGAACATACCGACAGTTATTCCATCCCGAGCAGCTGATAACAGGAAAGGAAGATGCTGCAAATAACTATGCTCGCGGTCATTATACCATAGGCAAGGAAATTGTTGATTTAGTCCTGGATCGTATACGTAAACTATCCGATCAATGTACTGGTCTACAGGGATTTCTTGTTTTTCATTCATTCGGCGGTGGTACCGGCAGTGGATTCACATCTCTGCTTATGGAGCGTCTTTCGGTTGATTATGGCAAAAAATCGAAATTAGAATTTTCCATATATCCAGCCCCTCAGGTATGTAGTTCAACTATTGTATTTTCGTTTACCATATTTGTTTCCTTGAAGTCCTTACTTCAAAGTGTGATTTACGTTACGCAAACGTTCAATATCGAGGTGGCAATTTATCCAAGTTTCTGAACTTTTTAAACACACCGAAAATGTATTCCTTATTTTATAAAATTAAATCCAAGGCAAAGTGTCTTAAGTAAAAATCATTATCGTGTAATTAAATCTTAAACATTTTTAATATCTCTTCTGGTTCTGAAGTTAGCGACAACAGAGCTAAGAAATAAAAGCTTGAAAAGAAAACCTTTTTTTGTTTAACCTTTAAAACTAAATATTAACTCCTATAAACTGCGTGCATTTTTGTTCAGTTTGTCGCTTCCTATTTTTTGGACTATACTAAATTTCGATGAATCTTGAAATAGATACGTAACCCCTGAACCCATTTTGCCTATGTTAAATATCAAACAATAAGCAGTTTTCGAACAGTAACCACATTTCTGCTAACTTGCATTTGTTTAATAGACATACGGAGTAATAGCATATTTTGTAACACCATGCTTTCAGCGGAACCTATTCTGTCTATATTCAATTTGACCCCATTATAGGGTATAAGAAAATAATATTTTTTCCACTCAACTTAAGCTAACGTTAATACTGTGAAATATGTAGAGATATCTCGAAATCCAAAATTCTCCAAAATGGTACGTGGTGGAGAAAATCAGAAAACAGATTTGATCTCAATAAAGTTCATTTGATTTGATGCTTGCAATTGAACTAAGCGACAAAACTATGCTTTATTTTTATTTCTTCATGAATATTTCATTCAGTTAATAAAGAAATCAAAACATTTTAAAAAATGTAAATTAGAAAATCAATCAATAAGATGTATTAATTAAATTTAGTATCGCATCATTTAACATTTTTCGATTATTACATTGTGGAATACCTGGAATAGTTTAAGAAGATAGCATAAATTTACGTTAAGAATATTCATTTAAAAATTCTCTTTTTCATTAAAACATTATTTAAAATTATATTCTCCCATTTCCACCAATCGATAAAACCTTTTCGTGTTAATACCATTAAAAATCCAGTTCTAACTAGTAACAATATCTAATACATATTTCACTTATTTTGTATTCTTCCATAAGAGTTTATAAAGCAATTCGGCTTTGACATTTTTTTAAAAATTCTGGCAAAAAATTCCTAGGAAGTTAGAAATCTTAAATTACTTAAATTCCCGGCAAATCTCTATATATGATCTATAAATCCAAATTAATATACTCGTGTTGGCATTGCTGCTTTCCACTATTTATGGAAACATATCACAGTTTATTTAGTGGGAATGATAGTAACCAAATTGCATAGACAGTTTATTCAGTAGGAATGCTTGAAACCAAATTGCATTGACATTTGAGGAAATTTTCCGCACTTTGATCGGTTAAATCCAAAAACTGACAACAAAAAATTGTACGTGGGCTATTTCATACAGTTTTTCGTTTGTAAAAAAATACTCTAATGCATTTGTTCAAAATATGCCACTTGTAGTTCAGTTTTTTTTTTATAATTTTGAATGTTTCCTTTTACCCTTTATTTTGGTGCTGCACACATCAGCAGAAAGTCACGGTATATCTCTATCAGTGTGATAAAGGTATATCAAGTGGACAAATTAAGTTAGTCCGAGCCGAAGCTTATATACCCTCAATCATGGATTTCGTTCCAGTATGAACTGTTTCTCAAAGAAGCGTGGCACCGACCATACAACCCTTTACCATGAAAAACCATGCCCCATTAACTGTTTAAGATAGACCATGACATTTGAAAGATATGATATTCAATCACATGGTAAAGTACCCTACAAATATTACCAGGCCAAACGTATCATAGAGTGGAAATTTTATAAGTACTGGAATTGATAGTGGTGATATAAAAGTCCTCAGTCCTTGTGTTGGAAAATGTTTACCTCTTCACCTATCCGGCTTACTTTTAATACCAACCCTACCCGAGCCACCCAGCTTAAATATTGCGACCTGTTATTTACTTTCCCCAGACAGACACACATGGCTAGATCATCGTATATATTTACGAGTGTCCGAATATGTACTCATACTTTATGGAGTCTCCGACTAGTATCTCGAGTTATTGCAAAAGGAATAATAAATCATGAAATTTCTATCCTACAATGGAGGGTACAAAATATTGTAATCTGTCTACTGGTTCAGGAACGCATTCCAAGTATATATCAATCTAATTATAAAAATAGCACTTAGTATGCGTGACAATCCCACAATTGTGTTCAAAAACGGTTAGGAACATTACCTTGTGAATGCAGCTTCTTCTAGGAAAGAAGTGTAATCTCTGAGCCATGTAAAAGCTTCTATATAAAATAAATGAATCGGCGTACGCCGTTTTGTATGTATAAGACTTATTTGGTTCACGTCCACCTGTTTTGTGAAAATGTATGTATTGTGTTATTGAGCTTACAACGATTGAAACCAATTTAACCCAAATTGTTATGACGGCTAATTGTTACATTTTGCCTTAAAATATATGCTCTGTAAAACTTAAGTTATATATTCTTTTCCGTAATTTTTTTGCTTTGAGGCGAAGTCTTAGACATTTTGGTTTCGTCCGTATTACCCAAACTCCGACACAAAAATTGACCTTTAACTACTAATAAAAGCTAAACCCTGCACTTCCGTATGTTTAAAAAAGCCAGACCTAAGTTTTAAAATGTATCCAGAATTTTAAACTAATGTCATATTTGAATGTGTGAGGAAATGTCATTGTTTTTATTAAATCGGTTGAACATATATGTGGGAGCTATATCTTAATCTGGACCGAGTATCTCAAATTTCGACAGCGCCCGTCTTTGGCACAAGGAACTTACTTCTGCCAAATTTCATTAAGATTTGCTGCAATATGTGGCACCTAGATCTAAAAACATAAATGTGGAAGCTATATCTAAATCTGAACCGATTTTCTCTGTTATTCCTTGGCCTATAAAACTAACTCGTGCCAAATTTCATCAATATTTTCATCAATATTTAATGTATGATGTGGCTTACCGCAATGATACTATTGTCAAAATGAAATTAAAAAACCAATGGTTGCGATAATTGCAGAGAACATATTATTTCAATTGGTCCAAAAAACTTACTTCTGCCAAATTTTATAGTTTTATAAAGTAATAACATACATCAAGGAATACGAAAATTTACTAAAGGGCGAGGCACCAGCCTCCTTTCTATCGGTGTGTGTTTTTTCTATACCAATATCTCATATACCAACAACTATCGTCATATCAGTATTAGTTCACGAGGGACCATCCCCTATTGTCCAATTTTTTCATTCCATTAGTGTGACCATATAAGCGATTTTTTAGGGGGCGTGGCCATATCCATTTTTCTCCCATAATGTGTTTTTAACCATGCCAACGTCATATGTTTCAAATATCATCGCCGTGTCCCTATTATTTAATAATATACTGTCATTATAAGTTCTGTGTTGTGTGCGCGGTGCCACACCACCTTAGCCAATTTTACTATAACATAGTGTAAAATAATTTTCTAGTCATTGGTTTCATGCATTTAAAATTTTATCACGATCGGTCCATTAGATTTGCCATAAATTCTTAAAAAGGGGTGTGAAACCTCCCACTTTTTTCCGGGATGCGTAACGACGCCATCATCATATGTTCCAAATATCAACCCCAGGTCTCTAATAGTTCATAAGATATTGCGTTTATTAGTTTAAGATTGTAAGGTGGAAAATCTGGCCCATTTTTTAAACCAATCGTTTCAGTCCATCAACACATGTTTCTGTACAATTTCAGCCACGTAGCTTAAAAGTGCGACCTGTATGTAGTTTGCTTTGCACAGACAGACTGACATGGCTAGATCATATTTCGACAATTCAAAATATATATAATTTATGGAGTCTCCGACCAGTATTTCGAGGTGTTGTGTTTGTGTTTAACGGATGTTCAAAAATTACAACTTCGTGGATTTTGTTAAAAATGGCAAAAGTGAATTTCGAGTGCTCATTAAACATTATTTTTTGCGGAAAAAATGTCAGTCAAACGAATAAAAAGCATGATAAATGCTATATGGACCACCGCCGATTTCAATTGTATAAAAGTAGTTTACTGACTTTCGTTGTGGTCGCACAAGTACTAGTGACGCTGCACGTTTTGGACAACATATGGTGTTGGCCGATCTAAGAGTAAAAGTGCCTGATATTGTTGATGCCATACGCATTTCATATGGCAGTGTGGTTGTGATTTTACATGTCTACAAGATGCGTGCCGCGATTACCATTTCATGAAGATAATACACTGGTACACACAGGTGCAGTCTCAATGGCAAAATTGCATGAATTGGGTTACGAATTGGTACCTCATCCGCCATATTCTCTGGATTTAGCCCCCAGTGACTATTTCCAAACATAAAGAAATGACTTGGTGGAAAGAGATTTAGCTCCAACGATGAAATTATTGATCAAACAAATGCCTATTTATGGACCTCGAAAGATACTTTTGGAAGGGATAAACAATTGGAAAAATGTTGGACTATGTGTATTAAGCTAAAAGGAGATCATGTAGAAAAATATTTCTTTTTTTGCAAAAAAATCAGAGTTTTTTTTTGAAAAGTCATGAAACTATTGATCTGCCCTCGTTTAGTAATATATGTATTTCGTTGGTGGGCGCGCGATTGTTCTATATTATTATTTTGCTTATGTTTGTCACTATGTGCTGTAATAGATTCGGCATACCCAAACTAAATTGAATTATTTCATTTGTCAAGCAAATTAATTTACATTATTGATTTTGTTTTGTGTACAAATAATTTTCAGGTCTCCACCGCAGTTGTAGAGCCATACAATTCAATTTTAACAACCCACACAACACTTGAACATTCGGACTGTGCCTTTATGGTCGACAATGAGGCAATCTATGATATTTGTCGCAGAAACTTGGATATTGAGCGTCCAACCTACACCAATTTGAATCGATTAATTGGACAAATCGTGTCATCGATTACTGCGTCGTTACGCTTCGATGGTGCCCTCAATGTCGATTTAACGGAGTTCCAGACCAATTTGGTGCCCTACCCCCGTATTCATTTCCCGTTGGCTACATATGCTCCAGTCATTTCTGCAGAAAAGGCGTATCACGAACAATTAACTGTTGCTGAAATTACAAATGCCTGCTTCGAACCAGCCAATCAAATGGTGAAATGTGATCCTCGACATGGCAAATACATGGCTTGCTGTATGTTATACCGTGGAGATGTAGTGCCCAAGGACGTCAACGCAGCAATTGCTACGATTAAGACAAAGCGTTCGATTCAGTTCGTCGACTGGTGTCCTACCGGTTTTAAAGTAGGTATTAACTATCAACCACCAACCGTTGTACCAGGTGGCGATTTGGCCAAGGTTCAACGTGCCGTTTGTATGTTGTCTAACACAACCGCCATTGCTGAGGCCTGGGCTAGATTGGATCATAAATTCGACTTGATGTACGCAAAACGTGCTTTTGTTCATTGGTATGTGGGTGAGGGCATGGAAGAAGGTGAATTCGCAGAAGCCCGTGAAGATTTAGCCGCGCTGGAAAAAGACTACGAAGAAGTCGGCATTGATTCTACGGATGGTGAAGTTTGCGACGGCGATGAATACTAATATAAATGACGACTATATCGGAAACAACAATGCCATACGTATATATTATCCAATTAATGTTTTGAGCACCCCTTAGCAACTTCTCCGTTTGCTATTTGAATCACATTATCCTCACTTTTGCAGTTAACTATGTACAAATAATATAAATGATTTTAATATTAATGGTAACATTTAGTGCTTCAATCTTAAGTTTTAAACTACACACTACTTTAACAACTACCGAGAGTGGACAAATTAAGTTGCAACGGAATCTATCATGAATTTCAGTCCAATATGAAAATGTTTTGGAGGGGGCGAGACATCGCCCACTTTTATATTAGGGTATGTTCATTGTCATACAAACTCATATATACCTCTACATATGGTGCCACGCCCTTTTATCTTAAATAATTTGTTCATCATTGATTTCATTCTGGTACAATTTTATAAAGATCGTACCATTACTTTGGCCATAAATGAGATTTTAAGAGGGGCGCGGAACTGCCCACTAATCCATTAGGGTCGGTTTCGTTCTATGCAAATATCATATGTTTCAAGTATGGTCGTCATATGAATATTTCTATGTTATGGGCTGTATGGACGTTGACACAAACTCTTGTCCAGTTATAACAGTAGTTTAAATTGGCAGCCGCCCGAATCAAAGCTCACTTGGGTCCATGAGTATGTCCCGTTGTGTGTAACGGTTGTAAGTCGATTATCGATTTGTCGACTAATTGACTTTTTGTTGCAAAAATTGAAAAAAGTCGTTATCGACTTTAGCGTCCGATTTTAATCGAATAATCGTGTTTTTCGTTCAGCTTTTTTTCAACATTTTCTACTTTTGCGGCTGAACAAATATTTTTACCCTGCACCATTCTGTGGAACAAGGTATTATAAGTTAGTTTCATGGAAAATATTTGAGCTAGACCCACCTTTAAGTGTGCTGATCGACTCAGAATCACAAGCCGATTTGTCTATCTGTCCGTCCGTTCGTCCGCTGTCCAATTATAGGTCGCAGAATCACTAGCTGATTCGATTAAACGATGTTTGTTTGTTCGATTGTCCGTCCGTCTGCTGTAGATCTAAAACTTGTAATCAAACTATAGGTCGCAATTGTTGTTTATGAAATTTGCAGAAGTTGGTTTTTCTGAACCATGGACGGAAGCTTTAGAATTTTATGAAATTAGGTTCCGATTTAGCTATGTCTCCCACTCATATGTTTAGCCGGTTCTATGTTTTTAGCTATAGAAGCCAGAAATTACATCCAATCCTGATAAAATTTGGCACAAGTTTATTTTGTTCCAAGGATTTGCTTTATTGAAATTAAAGGAAATTGGGTCAGATTAGGCTATAGTTTCCACACATATGTACGTTCAACCGCTTTTATGTCTTTAGCTCTAGATAGCACACATTATATCAAATCTTGATGAAATTTGGCACCGTTCATAACGAACGATTAGTTACCATCTTAGATAAAAATTGTATATATCGGTCCACTTTTGATATAGCCTCAGTGCAATGGTCCCTTCTGATTTTACATACAACCGCTCTGGAACACCGTTTTCAATTGGACCAGAATGAAACTGGAGCATATGACTTATTTTTGAGGTAGTTAGGGTGCCAAACTATATAAATGGTTTTGGCGCTCGTAAAACGGCTTCCACATGGATATAAGGTAGGGTGGTTATTAAATGAGAATGACATTTTCGCACGAGGTCAAAAATAAACCAATTTTAAGAAATGTGGCTTACTCTATTAGCGGAATGTTTAGGCATTTTAAATATGGCCAAATGCGTAAAAAAATGCAAATATTCAAAATAATAATGAAATTTTTTCACAAATTCAACTGTGACATTGTTTTTAAAATCTGGGTAAATTGAAAATACGTCTAAGGGGTCCATAGACCTGTTTCATTTGGCTTTTCTGCACATTTAGAACTAATAGTCGCTACACCCAAATTTAGCTTTATTTTACCAGTTTATAATGCTACATAATATGTACATATGTCAGTAGTTAATACGGTCATACATATGTGTATTCAATTATTTTTGGGTCGCAAGAACCGAAACGTCCAGCAACTATGCTCTTTTTGAGGTATAAACAGACCCCATTTTAACCATTGCTCATCCATAAAAATTTATGATTTATACTCCAGTTTCATAAAGTGGAACTTTATTCCCCTAGGCCGATTTTGCGTATGTACAATCACAAAGAGCTTATGACGTTTCTTCCATTGTCCGCTTTCGTGCTCTCAACAGACACATGAACGGGTGGATAGGGCTTAATCTTAGAATCATCAATACGAGTAATATATTAAAATATTTAATAGAGTATCCAGTCAATATTTTGTTGTGTTGCAAACGGAATGACAATTTTTGTATACTATCCAGCCATCGTTGAATGGTATAACAATCGTGTTAGGTTACTAAAATTTCATAAAGGAAAAGTCGAAAATAAAGTTAATCGAATCGGTTAATCGACTTTTTTCCAAAAATTTTAAAAGTAGAAAGGTGACTTTTAATATTTATATATATTTTTTAAAGTCGAAAGTCGACATTTTGCATCGGCTATGTAACCCTAGTTGTGTTATAGAGTAGTCGTCGCGAATAATTCGTCCTATGTTACCTGGCCACAGCTTCTTTTATCCTCGAGCCAGCTTGTTGCCATAATGAAGGTGTGTGTCATGCCCAAATCACCATCGGAGAGACATGTTTTGTCTGTAAGTATCTGTAGACCAAACAGTTTACGTCTTAAGTTTGGAAATGCCAGGCAGTGGCAGAGAAGATGTTCGGAAGATTTCCTCCTCCTCTTCAATTTTGCAACTTCCACAGAAGTCCTTGCCTGTATGCCTAAGGTCAGTGGTCGCTCATGACCGCAAAGAGGTTTTCTGAGATGGATCCTTGGCAGAATAATGGATGTCCCCGTTCTTGGCTCATCCATATAAGGCTAGATCTTTCTTGCCCTTACGCAAGTGTTTTACTTTTACAGATTCTTGGTCATTAGAAAAAGCTTCCGTGTTATAAGCTGCATTCCCCTCGGAAGAGCCAATATCACAACTATAAAAGTTTGAGTTCTGGTTTTTACCACTAATGTCCAGGAGTGCATATATGAATTACCGACGAATGTCTCGCAATCTCATCCAGAGCCATCCGGCATTCTTGAATAATTTTCAAAGTAGTGTAACATACTCCAGAGATCCAATGGCAGCCTTTCTGACAGTAAATATAAAAATATCCCTGCATGATATCTCAAATTACTGGTCTTGCCGTACGGCATTACCTATGGCTTGAAGGACAGTTTAAAATTCAGCAGATCCAGATAGATACCACATCTAACTCCTCTTAGTGACTTTGATCCGTCAGAGTATACTTGGATTGTATTCTCCGGAAGGCGAAGGCCACGTAGTCCAATTCATCCAGCATTGCCGTAGCAAAGCCAGGATCGAGAATAGGTTTAGGAGTCCCATATTGACTACACTCAGAATTAGCATTGTCCTTGTGTTTGTACTTCCATGCTCCCGTGGTGGCAAGTCTCATAGCTATGTCTATTTGTTTTGCCACAATGTCTGGCGGATTCCAGCTAAGGATAGTGAACAGAGATTTAGATGGATTCGTTCTAAGAACGTTTAAATATGCCCTGGCGAATCTACTTCTCTTACGCAACTCACCAGATAGTAGCCCCGTAGAACAGAACAAAATCGGTTTGACAACAAAAACGTGCAGCGATTTTCGGGACTCATTGCCCAGCCAAGGCCAATATTATTTTTGCAGCAATATAAAGCAGCTACCGCTATAGTGGTCTTTGTCTGTGTGTTGAGGTTCCAGTTTAGTTTGCTATTCAGCACCAGTCCAAGATATTTGGCAATATTGGATACAGAAAGTTTTACACCATCAATGGCGGGATTAACAAAACGAGTAATTTTGTATTAGCTAGTGAATTGGTCCATCCCACCAGCTTAGCAGACTCTAGTGCGTCCTAGAGTCTTTGGATCCTTACTTGTCACTGCCACCGCCACATCATCCGCGCTTGCAATTTTTTTGGAGCACTTCTTCTACAAAGCTTTAGGAAGATTGTTGATACGAGTATTAAGATTACACAGCAGTGGGGAGAGCATACCTCATTGTGGTGCTCCCGTTCTGCAAACTTGGAGATAATAGGGGCGCCTAGGGTGGGCTTAACGCAACTAGTTTTTCTACAAAAGAAGTGACAGAGTAATTTATTCCTAACTGCCCCATTGCGATAATGACCGAGTCCGGTCTGACATTGTTTATAGCTCCCACTATTAGTGTGTATTCCTTGTAGTGCATGGATCTTTATATATTGCCAACCAAAGTGGGTAGTGGCGGTTGTCTTCCTCTTTGTTTTGGCATACTGGGCATCCGACAGAGTTCCCGTTCTGATGGATGATCTGATGTAAACATCTATTATACTTTCCAAAATTTTAAACAGAAATGATGAAAGACTGAATGATCTGAAATCCTTCGCCCTACTGAGAGATGCCTACCATCATTTTGGGGTAAAGACAATATTATACGTTGTCCACCACGCAGGTACATGAGCCAGTACCAAACAGGCTCTGAAGATAGTCAAGTGCGATAAAAGTTATGTATCGACGTTTTCCTGTAAGTACGCAGGAATAATGCCATACGGAACCTAAGAATTAAAGTTTTTCCAGATCACTTTCGACATTCCTCCATGATTTTCTTTAAGCTCTTCTTGTTAGGTTCTTAAAACCGTAAAGTGAGTATTTGTATGCGGCGCAGTTACCAGTCGGCTTTGATTCGATCTTCCTTCCTTCTATAAATTGGTGTTCTAAAAAAGTCGTTATACATGTGACCAGAAAATAAACGGTCTTCTGAAACTCTCCAATTGCTCGTCAGGTTACCGTATTGTTCGTTTATGGGCGTAACATCAAAAACCTCTTTTATGTAAGTGACTATAAAAGTGTTTTCACTATCTTCATTAACTACTGATAGTTTGTTTCCCACCTATTTGCCTCATGTATTCAATGGCAATAGTGCCAGTGTTCTTATCGCTAAAATCCGATAGAATAAAAGCATAAAGTTATTCTTAGCCAATATACAGGCTCTGTTCCAGCTGCGTACTAAATACTGTGGCCGTACAAATTTAGTCCTTAGACCCGGTCTTTATACAACCAAGGTTCTAGGGTGCAGAACAGCTTCTTCACATCTTGACGGAGTAACAGGGCAGCTGATGCTGCTTTGCAGTGGTGAAAACTTCCCCTACATGTCTTTGCTGTGAACCACTGTGGCGTAGACGAATTCTGGACCGTCGTTGGATTCTAGTGACATCATTATTCTGACTTAAAATCGTTCGTTTTGCAATTTTCTCGAGAATGCTCCCATTTGCACTTAAAACCTAACTCATCTAACATCGGGTTCCAAACCACGCCTAGAGCCTTTATAGTATCTCCCTGGTCTGGCTCAGTATCAACACCACTAAAAATTTCCTTTTCATCAATGAATTCTAACAATGGCATCTCATTTGATCACCACTTCCTTAAAGGCATTGGATATCTTAACAATAGTTATCTTATATTATGGACTCCTAACTTGAGTAATTCTTGGCAGTTCCCTCCTGTCATTAAATCATCCATTTTAAGTCGTATCTTATTACCACTGATTGGTTTGTATTCCAATTGGCTATTTTCTCTAAACATTTCACCCCTAAATACGGTGCAGACGTAAGTAACTGTTTTCAACGCATATTTCTTTAAACTCCCATAAGGACTCCAATCAGTTGATATTTTTTTATCACTTTCCCATGCATATGAGGTCAAAAATAAATTGATTGGATAGCAGTAGGTCCACTCTTTTGGGAATGTTGTACTCTGGATCTGCGAAAGCCACATGATTGGGGAAACCATTTTTACTATGAGTACTTCTGAAACAAAGTCCTTTATCACAACGGCATTTAGAAACGTCTTATAATTTGTAACTCTTGACCTCAGATTTATCCCAACTTTCTCATTCGCTGACAATTTTTTTCATTTGAAGACCTTCAAATTCTTTATGAATTTGTAATCTATTTAGTTAAGGTTTATCTTTAAACTCCTTTGGTACTATATTGAGTTGAGACCCGCCATCTACTAACACGCGGCACTTAACCCACTGGTTTTCACTATTCTTTACTGCGACAATTGCGGTAGAGAGTAATACACAAGTTTCATCATTCGAGGTCCCTTCTCTCTATGTAACAGGGTGTGATGGTCTCCATTGCATATCTTGCAAAGAAAATAAGTGGTACATGTCTTTCTCACATCGCCAGAGCTCAAACATATAGAACATACATTGTGTTCCAATACCATTTCTCTTTTAGGTGAGGGCTACGAAATTGGGGACAACTAAAAAGCAAATGTCCGCCAGTATATTTCAAAGGACACTTTAATGTTATTGTATTTCTTGAGGGATTTACCATTTGGCCAGCCCCTGAGCATACAGGACTCCACATTTAGGAGGATTTGAATCTTTTTTTCGTGCCTCCGAAGATTTTTGAACAATTTCTGAGGGATTTACCCATTATCTGTCATTTTCAACAAATAATTGGCTCCAAAGCATAGTTCAATTGGTTAAGAAACTCTTTCACGTCATTCAATTTTGGTAGATATATAGGTTTCCCAAATGCTGTTCAAAGTGTATACTAAGATTTTCATCCAATTTTCGCTGAACCACAAAGCATAAAATGCATTTCTTGGGCCTCAATCATCATAGCACCAATAGCTTGTAAACTCTCGTCCACAATTTCTATAAATTTTGTCACACTCCGTGAATTGGGGTATACTGGTGGAGCATCCAGTACAATGTTGTCATAGCCCTTTTATTGGAATAGTGTTCACTTAAAATATTCCAGGCCGTGTTAAAGTTTTCATCATTGGCAGGCAACTTTGAAATTTATCGAGATGCTTCTCATGCCAGTTTTGACTTCAAAATACACACCTTTTGTGTATTTGAAATTGGCTGATTAATTATAAATTGCTTCAATTCCTTTTCTATTCCAGGCATTCCTGAATAACGACCCTTAGAGGAATAGAAAATTTCCGTGAGCACATCGTCAGGAAACTCTTCCATATACTGCAGAAAAACTGTTTATGCAACTCGATATTTTTCTTTAACTATATCAAGCGAAATATCCTTTGAACCTGCCCTTTCAATTTTAAATTCCAACTGGGTGGTTTGCCCATATTGCAACTCTGGTTGTTCCTCAAATCTAAGCTCAGCAATTTCCGGCATTCCTGTATTTCATGCTTCCATTTTTTTAAAGAAAGGTGGTGGATTGAAGCACTTTTGCTTTCTTCGTCTAACTTAGCATTAAGCTAAGTGTATAAACTATCAAACTTGCTCATCGACTTCCTCACTTCGCGGACAAAATTCTCCTGAAAAAATGTTTTTTTTTCTAACACATGCGAAGGAGGCCGGATTCCCTATCATTGCTCTCAAATTCCCCATTCCCCTTAAAGGAAATTCTTAATTTCCTTCATCACTTCCCTGGCGATATCAACCTTTTCTTTCTTTATTTTTTTTTCAAAAAATTTTATATGCAATCTATTTACACAAAAATAAATAATAAGTAAATTGTATATAAACTTATAAATAACAGCTTTGCTACGCTCCAGCGAGCCTAGCAGTTAATTACATTGTTGAATTTATGATTAAAACATATACTCGTAATATGTACAACATTAAAATACTTTGAGAATGTCATTTATTTTCTTAAGGGCAAGTCAAGGTTGCAGCCCTTTCAGTCTTCTAGTTTCGCAACTGTCACCTTATAGCATTTAAGCAAGTATAAGTATATTCGAATGTAGACTTATTCTGTTGAGGTAATTTGTGCTATATCTATTTATTTCGTTTCTTGCTTTAGGAATACCAAGATCTTTGTGTATATTGTTATTGTAAACAAACCAAGGAGAATTAGTGATTAGTCTGAGAGTCTTTGATTGGTACCTTTGCAGAATTTCTACGTTAGAATTTCTTGCCGTTCCCCACAGTTCGATTCCATACGTTGATCTCCAAGCTTAACTGCGATTTTAAACGCTAAAGCCAAAGCATGCGCTTTGTCTTTATTTCTAGCTGTTGCCTTTTGGATTGTATGTGTTGCTTCCATGTTAAACGCCTGTCTATGTTTAGACCCAAGTATTTCACACAATTTGATGATGGAATGGTTGTTGCTGTTGTTGTAACAACAATATATTTATTTTGAAGTCTTGTTCGTCTATGGGGGATCTGCTTCGATATCCAGGTGAAGGAAACGCGCCATTTGAACTGGATGCGTCCACAGAGACCTGGGGGTCAGCTGAGTGGGCTTGGCCGGACAATTGAAGAGGTGCAGTAAATCATGAGGTCCCTGATGGCAGGCGGGACAGATGTCCGGAACGTTAGCATCAATTCGTGCCCAGTAAGAATTGAGGCGGCTGCACCATCCGGATCTCAGCAGCGCCAGAACCACGCGCGTCTGCCGAGGCAGTACCTTCTCCTCAGGTGAAATCTCCGGGGGATGTTCATTCACACGGTAGCTGGATACTGCTGCTGCGACATCATCGACGTGAATGTTGTTCAAACCTGCCTGATAGTTTCGATGATCTAAAGGTTCTCTCTTATAGCGCTGGACCTCTCTCTCTAGATCATGAAGATCGTACCTGATCTGCCTGGGTGGAGGCATCCTGTTCAAGAGATGGTGGTTAGGATGACTGCTGCGAAAACACCCTAGCAGGTATTGCTTAGACAACAGGAAATTGTGTCTGCGCACGGTAAGGACCTTCGTCTCCTCATGTAGATAGTCCTCAGAGGACATAAGAAGACACCCTGTTGATGTTCTAAGGGCGGCATTCTGGCATGTCTGAATTTTCTTCTACTGCGTCGTACTCACGTTCGCCGACCATACAGGTGCTGCGTAGTTTGCTACAGACCGACCTATCGCTTTGTAAGAGGTCAACAAGGTTTCTTTGTCGGCTCCCCAAGTACTGCCGGCAAGTGACTTGAGGATCTTGTTCCTACTTTTGAGTTTATCGCAGATAGTTGCAGCATGTGCAGAGGATCTAAAAAGGCTGTCCAATGTGACCCCAAGGATTTTGGGGTAGTTGGTGGTCCGTCCTGTCGTTAGGCTTGTTCTGGTTAAGGCCGCGACTTATACGTGTGGTGATGGCGTGTAAAGCAGTTGTTGTGCTGTGCTGCTTGCGGAATCCATGCTGATGATCAGCACTAGGAAAGTGTTCGATCAGGCTGGGGGAGGAGCAGTGCTTCAAGTGTCTTTGCTACTGGAGAAAGCAAGGAGATCGGCCTGTACGAATCTCCTTTACTTGCGTCTTTGCCTGGCTTCAGTAGCGGGACCACTCTGCCCATTTTCCAGGCATCGGGAACTTCGTGAGTATCTAGCGACAGATTGAGCACTTTGGTCATGTACTCTACTCCCGGAGTATCCAAGTGCTTTAACATCAGCATTGAGATTCCGTCCGGACCCAGCGCCTTTGATGACTTTGCGCTGCGGATGACATGGGCAACTTCGCCAATGGTAAATTGTGGTGGTGCCTCTTCGACTCGGAGAGCGCGGATACGACGCAATACTCTCCTTTTCGCCTTATCACTCTCTAGGTGCTCAATAAAAAGCCGGTTAAAATAACACGCGCACCGCTTCGGATCTGTCACTGTTCTATCACCGAACGTGACAGCTATCCGATCATCCTTCCTTACAGGGTTAGAGAGTGATTTGACCGTTGTCCACAACTTACCAATTCTGGAACCCAAGTTGCACTGCTTTAAGTGGTCTAGCCATTTGTTCCGCTTATATTCGTTGACCAACCTACTGATCTCGGAGTTGAGATCCCTAATTCTAGGGTCAGTAGGGTTGGAGCGACGAATGTCATCACGCTCTTCTGCGAGTCCCGCTGCCTCTGCTGGGAAGTTTGGTCGTACTTCGGGTATTCGACCAGCAGGGATATGGCGAGCGGCTGCTGCGTTAATGATGGCCCGGAACTTTTTCTCGGCTACCCGAACGTCCGACGGAATAGCTAGATTATTAAAGCTGCGGTTGGTGGTTTCTCTGAAGGCCTCCCAATCAGTCTTTTTTGATTGAGAAACGTACGGCGTTCAGAGGTTATGAAATCGGGTGGTTTATTTATGGAGAGAATTATGGGAAGGTGGTCCGATCCTCTGGCCAGGCGATGCCAAAATGATGTCTGGCGAGCTATGGCAATCGCCCATAATCCGCGTGGGGGCGTCCTCATTCACTGTGCAGAACGTAGAGCTATCAATTTGCTCTGCCAAAGCTATGCCCCTCTGGTCGTTGTCTAGGAGAGAATGCCACAGTTCGTGGTGAGCATTAAAGTCTCCTAGGACCAAGCGGTTATTGCCTTGTAGCAAATTGCTAATGTCTGGCAGATAACGCGGGGCACAGCTACCAACCGGCGGGATGTATACGTTGTACAGCTCTATTTCGGCAGTTCCAGACTTGACTGCTACCCCTATACATTCCATGTATGGGTCTCTAGAGTCAAGCTCAGGCGAAATAGGTCTGTACTGCACAGAATGGTGTAACAGGAAAGCAAGTCCCCCACCTCCACTTCTGGTGCGATCCTTACGTAGCACGTTGTATCCGTCACAACTGTGCAGGTGGCATTCAGCTTAGTTTCTTGGATCGCGGCGACCATGATGTTTCTCCGATTCATAAATTCTATGACCTCACTGATTTTGTTGCGTAGGCCATTACAATTAAATTGCAAGATTGATGCACTGTCAGGAGTGGCAACAGCAATCTGTGGTGTAAGATGCTGTATGTGTTGATGCTGTTGCGAGGGCGACTGCGGGGGAGTCTCGTAGTTAGATGATGATGACGACGACGACAAAAATGCAGACGACGATGATAACACCAAATCCAGAGACCCACTGCTAACTTCGTTGATACAGCATGAGGCAACAAAGTCTGCTTCCCTATACTCCCTGATGTGGTTTAGACCTGAACAGCTCCTGAAGTGCACCCACTCCATGCAACGATTACACCTTACAGACGTAGCACGATGGTGTATTCGGTTCTGACAAACCGAGCAGATCCAAGGTCCGGGGTTTTGTTCGATCCCGGCTCGGACCAGTAGTATTCGGAGCAGGCATTCCGGGAAGTGCTGCTCCCACGACGAAAAAATGGACGAACAAAAAACATATATTGTTGAGGTGACTGCCCCTGGCCGAAGAGTTTCGGGTCAATCCGGTACATAGAACCGGCAGTCGCGGGATTGTAAATGGTGATTCCATTTAATGGAATCAGATAGATAGATAGTAATATTTCCTAACTGTAAATGCAACATTGACTTGTCGGCATTTGTTTTTATATTCCACTTTTTTAACCAAGATTGTGTGAGATCAAGATGGGTTTGAATAAAGCTGGAAGCTTCTGCAGGTGACTGACTAGTAGGCAATATAGCAGTGTCATCTGCATATCTCGCTATTGTGAGATCGTCGTTCGTAGGAAAGTCAGATGTATGCATTGTGTACAAAATTAGCCCTAACACACTGCCTTGTGGTACACCGGATTTAATAAAACCAATATCTGAGTCTTCGTCATTTATGTTCACCTAAAATCGTCTATCAATTAAATAAGTCACCACAAGTAAATAAAAGGGAGTAGGTAATAGAGTTTTTAACTTATATAAATGATCTACATGCCACACCTTGTCAAAAGCTTGCCTCACATTGAGAAACACCGAAGAGCAAAATTGTTTATTTTTTAAACACTCCCTTATGTTTTTAACCACTCTGTGGCATTGTTCGGAGGTTCCATGGCCTCGTCTGAAATCAAATTGTGATCAGGCAATATATTTAAAGCTTCCAGGACTGGAAAACCCCTTTTTAGCAGCTATCTTTCAAACGCTTTGGAGATAACAGGTAACAAACTTATTGGTATTTACGATGCGATACTATTTTCAAGTTTATTCGGCTTAAGCACCAGTATAATTTTAGCGTACTTCCATTGAATAGGATAATAAGACAATCTTAGGATGGAATTATATCATAAAGTAAGATGTATAAAACCTTTTTTGGCAAATAATGTTGCTATTGTTGTTACAACAATATATTTTATTTTGTCTTGTCTTGTTCGTCTATGGGGGATCTGCTTCGAATCCAAGTGGAGGAAACGCGCCATTTGAACTGGATGCGTCCACAGAGACCTGAGGGTCAGCTGAGTGAGCTTGGCCGGACAAATGAAAAGGCTCATCATGTGGTCCCTGATGGCAGGCGGGACAGATGTCCGGAACATTAGCATCAATTCGTGCCCAGTAAAAATTGAAGCGGCTGCACCAACCACATCTCAGCTGCGCCAGAACCACGCGCGTCCTCCGAGGTAGTACCTTCTCCATCCAGATCTCAGCTGCGCCAGAACCACGCGCGTCTGCCGAGGTAGTACCTTTTCCTCAGGTGAAATTTTCAGGGGATGCTTCCCTAGCACTACATTCACACGGTACTGCTGCTGCGACTTCATCGGCGTGAATGTTGTTCAGACCTGCCTGATAGTTTCGATGATCTAAAGGTTCTCTCATATACCGCTGGCTCTCTCTAGATCATAAATATCGTACCTGATCTGCCTGGGCGGAGGCATCCTGTCCAAGGGATGGTGGTTAGGATGATTGCTGCAAAAACACCCTAACAGGTATTGCTTAGACAGCAGGAAATTGTGTCTGCGCACGGTAAGGATCCTCATGTAGATGGTCCTTAGAAGACACCCTGTTGATGTTTTGAGGGCGGCATTCTGGCAAATCTGAATTTTCTTCCACTGCGTCGCTGACCATACAGGTGCTGTGTAGTTTGCTACAGACCGACCTATCGCTTTGTAAGAGCTCAACAAACTTTTTTTGTTGGCTCCCATGTACTGCCGGCAAGTGACTTGAGGACATTGTTCCGTCTTTTGAGCTTATCACAGATAGCTGTAGCACAAGAGGATCGAAAAAGGCTGTCCAATGTGACCCCAAGGATTTTAGGGTAGTCGAAATGTTGACGTCATCGACTTTCACATTGAGTGCCTACCGCACCGCACCTCTGTAAACAGTGTGGCTGATGATTTGGAGGCGGATATTTTCATATTCCTCGCAGTGAAAAAGCGTGCTAAGTCAGTAAGGTAAGAGTTTATTTTCTCGCATATGTTATCCACTTTAGTTCCTAAATTGTGCAATCATCAGCGTATTGCACAATTTCAACGCCGTCTCTACGGGTCTTCGACTTCCTATCTCTAAATTCTACATATGACTGGCGCCCACACATATAGTTTACGATTCAACGCTTAAAACTGGGCGGAAGGGACGATTCTTCAATGTCCTCGAACAGAGTGGCAAAAACTTAATTACTTTGGCGTCTATGATGTCGTAACCAGACGGTTTTTCGGAATTAAGTTTTTTCACTTCATTTTTGACTTCTTTTAAAGTAGTGTTTTATCGTACGAAGCATTTCTCAAGGTATGTCGAGAAAATCTACAATTTCCGTCTTTGCAGAGGTATCGCAAAATTAAAATGGAGTAAATGTTTCCTCTAAGAATGATTTTAAAGCAGCGACCTTACTTTTATCAGTTTTGTGCCATACATCAGTAGAATCTTTGATAGCAATGTTTCTTTTTTGTGGTCGTTTGAGATACTTTGTATTCTTCCAAAGATTGGGTTCATCGTTGTTTGTCGTACTCAAAAGCTTACAGAATCATTTTTGCTATTCTATAATCGCATTTTAAGAAAGTTGGCAGCTCTGCTGTAATTAGTTTTGTCTTCTAGGCGTCTTGTTCTTTGTCAAATTTTTCGCAACCGGCGCACAGTAGCTGAATATCGTTTTTCGTTGGCCAAAATTCTGTAACTTTTGAACCGATCAAAATATTTAAGTTATTTTTTAATGGATAGATATTTAGTTCAGCTTGACTCAGTTTTAATTACATTAGAATTGATTAAGGACTTTTTAAGGAATTCTAGGTCAAAGTTAAACTTTAGATTTTTTAACTTAACTTTTAGAGTGAAATATGGGTTTATTATTTTTTTATTAATTAAAATATTTAATATTTTGATTTTAATAATAATTATAAATATTTTTTTTAGTAATAATGGAATTTTTTTTATGTTACACTCAAAACTTTTTTTTAGACTAAAAAAAATAGTAAAATCAACTGAAGATTTTGCTATTATTACAGATAATTAAAAAAAATTTTGCTGTCAAATTTACAAATTTGTTTACACCCAAAGAATATTTACACTTAAAAAAATCGTTAATAATAAAGGGTGTTTTTTATTGAGGTATAGAACTTCGAATTGAAATAAAACACAAGAAAATCGTTTTAATGTCCATCAATTTGGCTTTATTGGAAGGATAATTTTATGCCATTAATGTTTAAATATGATTTTGGGCTTGTGGCCGCCGCGGCTGGCTCGAATAAAGCCAATTCTACAGGTCCAATTTTCAACCACTTGTTCGAGCATATGGGGCCGTATGTTGGCAATAACGCCACGAATGTTGGCTTCCAAGTCCCCTAACGTTTCTGGTTTGTTGGCGTAGACGAGCGACTTCACATATCCCCAAAGAAAATAATCCAATGGTGTCAAATCACACGATCTTGGTGGCCAATTGACAGGTCCATTCCGCGAAATTATGCGCTCATCGAATGTTTCCTTCAATAATTCGATTGTGACGTGCGCTGTGTGGCATTTAGCGCCGTCTTGTTGGAACCACAACTCATCCACATTCATGCCATCCAATTCGGGAACAAAATAGTCGGTTATCATGGCTCTATACCGGTCTCCATTAACGGTAACTGACTCTCCAGCATTATTTCGGAAGTAGTATGGCCCAATGACTCCACCAGCCCATAGAGCACACCAAACAGTCAGTTTTTGTGGATGTAATGGCGTCTCAAGGGTCTCAAGTGGATTCTCTTTACACCAAATGCGGCAATTTTGCTTGTTGACGTAGCCATTCAACCAAAAATGAGCCTCATCACTGAACAAAATTTTGTGATGAAAATCAGCATCGAGATGAATCTCATTTTCGGCCCATTTTGCAAGCGTTGTTCTTTTGTCAACATGTTCATGATGAAATGGCAAACCAAACTAAATATTAATCACTTGACAGCTGACAAAATGGCCGCCAGTTAAAAAAGTGATGCCAACTTAAAGTTCTATACCCCAATAAAAAATACCCTTTATTATCTAAAAATCTTGCTATTTTTACAGAAAAATTTATTATTTTTTGCTGTCAAATTTGCTCATTTTAAAAAACATTTTTAAAATAAAAACTGCAATTGATTTGAATAGCATTTGTAACAATGGTAGGTTATTATTATTATTATTTTTTATTCATTTGACTCAAATATTGATTGCAAATATTCCGTATTTTGTTCTGTGCTATTTCTGTTCTTAATTAGTTTTTTTTGGCTTCTTCATCTAAATCCCGATGTTCCACTTTCGAATACTGGAGATGAACGGATCTGACGTTGCGAATAATATATTAAATAGATCTTCATTTGTGGAATTTCGTGAAATTTTTCTAGTATTGTGCTCTCTATAAAATCTGTAATCCTTGTTCCTTTTTTCCTGAGCCTCCTCTGATAGTTCTCCAAGTGGCACCAAATGATATGTAATGACATCTTGCATACATATTTCTCCATGGGTAGTTGGTTGTATATATTTTTGCAGTTCCCTTTGCATAATCTCCAAATTTTGTAGAGTCAATTTCGTCATTGCACATTCATTGTACTTCTAGGATTATTTTAAATCTGAAAATAAGGCTTAAGTCCACTCCTGTTATTTCAGATTCTGTTTCTGGATCTGAAAAGAATATTCTTGCGGTATTGCCATCATTTGTATTGCCTGGCCCTTGTTTTGGCTGATCTATAATCAATCCAAATTTCCGATATTTATCTTGAACATGTTTCTTTTTTGAACTTCTTAAATCTTTGTTGGTTTCGTTGTTTATTATTGATCCTAAAGACCCGAAATCCAAATCATAACTGATTTTTAGTATGTTTTCCATAACCTTATCTTGCTTTGCTGTTTCTGCAGCGACAGTAAGTTGGCCTTCTAACCAGTTTGCACTTTTTATATAAAACTTTTGTTTACTGTAGCGTTTTTTTAATTGCTTTGACGAAATAAGATTTTTGTTCTTGTATTTCGGTGCTACACGAATTTAAGTTTAATTTTATTTTAACGTAACTAAGAACATCTTCCTGGTTTTTGTTTCTAAAATACTCTTCGACCAGTTCTTTATAAGTTCTCCATATTTTTCTGAATATTTTTATTTTCGTCTGTTATGTTTTATCACTTGCTAATATACGTCCGTACACTTAAAGGATTAACTTATTACTGAGTAAACACTTATCGAATCCGTAATTGTTTAGATTTTTAGATATGTACATGATATTCACACATTGATCTTTAATTTAGTAGCAGGCCCATTTTGCAAGCGTTGTTCTTTTGTCAACATGTTCATGATGAAATGGCAAACCAAACTAAATATTAATCACTTGACAGCTGACAAAATGGCCGCCAGTTAAAAAAGTGATGCCAACTTAAAGTTCTATACCCCAATAAAAAATACCCTTTATTATCTAAAAATCTTGCTATTTTTACAGAAAAATTTATTATTTTTTGCTGTCAAATTTGCTCATTTTAAAAAACATTTTTAAAATAAAAACTGCAATTGATTTGAATAGCATTTGTAACAATGGTAGGTTATTATTATTATTATTTTTTATTCATTTGACTCAAATATTGATTGCAAATATTCCGTATTTTGTTCTGTGCTATTTCTGTTCTTAATTAGTTTTTTTTGGCTTCTTCATCTAAATCCCGATGTTCCACTTTCGAATACTGGAGATGAACGGATCTGACGTTGCGAATAATATATTAAATAGATCTTCATTTGTGGAATTTCGTGAAATTTTTCTAGTATTGTGCTCTCTATAAAATCTGTAATCCTTGTTCCTTTTTTCCTGAGCCTCCTCTGATAGTTCTCCAAGTGGCACCAAATGATATGTAATGACATCTTGCATACATATTTCTCCATGGGTAGTTGGTTGTATATATTTTTGCAGTTCCCTTTGCATAATCTCCAAATTTTGTAGAGTCAATTTCGTCATTGCACATTCATTGTACTTCTAGGATTATTTTAAATCTGAAAATAAGGCTTAAGTCCACTCCTGTTATTTCAGATTCTGTTTCTGGATCTGAAAAGAATATTCTTGCGGTATTGCCATCATTTGTATTGCCTGGCCCTTGTTTTGGCTGATCTATAATCAATCCAAATTTCCGATATTTATCTTGAACATGTTTCTTTTTTGAACTTCTTAAATCTTTGTTGGTTTCGTTGTTTATTATTGATCCTAAAGACCCGAAATCCAAATCATAACTGATTTTTAGTATGTTTTCCATAACCTTATCTTGCTTTGCTGTTTCTGCAGCGACAGTAAGTTGGCCTTCTAACCAGTTTGCACTTTTTATATAAAACTTTTGTTTACTGTAGCGTTTTTTTAATTGCTTTGACGAAATAAGATTTTTGTTCTTGTATTTCGGTGCTACACGAATTTAAGTTTAATTTTATTTTAACGTAACTAAGAACATCTTCCTGGTTTTTGTTTCTAAAATACTCTTCGACCAGTTCTTTATAAGTTCTCCATATTTTTCTGAATATTTTTATTTGCGTCTGTTATGTTTTATCACTTGCTAATATACGTCCGTACACTTAAAGGATTAACTTATTACTGAGTAAACACTTATCGAATCCGTAATTGTTTAGATTTTTAGATATGTACATGATATTCACACATTGATCTTTAATTTAGTAGCAGGTAGTACTTAAATTGAAGAAAACTGCACTTGTTACCAAGACCTTAATATTAGGTAAAACTAATTAGTATCTCGGCAATATGGGGTTGTTTTTATCTTTAGTGATTTAATGTTGCGATTATTGACACACTTATAAAAAAGTTTATGAATTTGGTTGACCCTAACATTTGATAACAGGTAAATTTAGAAAGAGATCATATGTCTACTGTAGAACCTATTGTGATAATTTTATGACTTATTTTTTTGCTGATCAAAACAAAGCCATAAAACCCTTTCACAGGTATTATATTTAATTATTTCATTATAAGCTTTAAAATACCTAAAGCACATATTTAATACACCATTGTACACGAATACTTATAGGGCTCTTTAAATTATCGTAAATTGATTTTTTTAGAGTAATTTCATAAAAATGAAAAAAGTGTTCTACTCACGACGATCCGCGGGTATAAAAGTATATATAGGGTTAAAGAAGACAATTTCTCGTTTCTCCGGGTGGTACACGTTTCTTGTCCCCTTTTGGTCCCTAGAAGTTATATTCTACTAAAGTTTAAATTTGAAAAAAATATAGTAGTTTCAGAAATATTTCATAACGCCCCAATATTAAATGCTAGAGCTGTGACCACTTACAACAACTAAAGACTATAATACTACCAACATTATAAAAAGACCGCAGACCATTATCGATGATAGCTTGCGAGTAGTAACCATTTATTTTTGATAAAAAAAAAACAAAAAAAACACCTTTTTCTGAAATTAAAAAAACAGTTGAGTTTGACAGCTGCCACGCCTAATTTTTTGGCTACCTTAATCTGGATATATAAGCTACAAAAAGGCGTACAAATTTTAAAAATCAGTGACAAAAAATTACACTTTTGTCCAACGAAATCAAAATTTCAGCCACAGTGCGGCGTTTCTTTCTTATAAGTTGTCCAGTTTCGATGGATATTCGAAAACTTGAACTTGTTGTCAATGTAATATTAAAAAGATGTAATATCTGTATTTTTTTCATTTTTGCATCGTTTGCAAATCGGAGTCCTAAAGTAAATTATAATTGGGCTGTGGTCAAATCTGAGATCGTAGTTGGCAACAATAGCTAAAGATGATGGTGGTATTCCCTTAACAATCATAAAGTCTAGAAGATCTGGAGTTTTTTGTGGATCACTAGGCCAATAAGTAGGACTTCCGGTGAAGACATTATAATGTTTACTGGTAACATACTTATATAGCTCACTTCCTTTGGGACTACCTAATCTGGACCCCCACCAAGGATGTTTAGAGTTAAAATCCCCACCGACTATAAAATTTAGTTCCAAGGCCATGGCAAAAATCTTCAAACTGTTTGCATTTAACACTGAATCGTGGTGGAAAGTATACGGAATAAATTGATACTGTCGCTTTTTCACACGTTATTTTAACCTCTGATGCTTTTAGATATGGTTCAGTTGTAGATTCGGCTACTTCATATTTTATACTGGACTTTATTATGAAAGCTGTTCCACCATGAGCTCGATTATCTGGGTGCTTTGCCATAACTACATCGCATCTTTTAATCGAAAATGTGACTTGTTTGTAGAATGTGTTTCAGATACTAATAAAACATCGACAATGTTGTTAAAAAGGAAAATTTCTATTTCATTTATATGATTTTGAATGCCATTAGCATTCCACTCCGCAATTTAAGATCAACTAAGCATAGACATCATATTTATCATCGTGTTCGTTAGTTCAATCTGTTTTGCAAGTATTACCTCTATCTTTTCCAAAATATTGTTAGTAACTGGTTGCTCACCTCTTACAGCTTGTGCATTATCTTGATAAGCCGATTGTTAATTTAGATTATTTAAACTTTGTAGGTTTTGATTTTGGTTGATCCTGGTTGATGTTGAATGTAGTACTTATATAGTTTTTGGAACGCTATGCATCCTCGATAACTGACAGTGTGTTTGCTGGAGCAGTGAACACAATTTGGTGGAGTAGTGAACACAATTAGGTGGAGCAGTGAACACAATTTGGTACTAGCTGCTTCCTTGCATTCTGCTGTGGCATATTCCAGTTCACATTTCACACATCGAAAATTCTTCCGACAATATGATTGGTATGGCATCTATAACATTGGAATATGTCGTCAAACCTATTAGGAGCTTTAACAGTAATTACTGCATTATCAAAGGACCGTATGTTGTATATTTCCTTATCGTTGTCCTTTTAATCAACGTCAAAGAAGAACATGGGTAGCGGCATTTTCGAAACTCTACTTACTACATTTCTTACACTTCTTACATCGAGCCCTAAGCTCAACAGCATAGCTTTTATATCTGATACAGAAGTCGAGTGGTAGAGCCCCTTAATTAAAATCCCTTTCTTTCTTCAATTGGAAAGTATGATAATTAATAATGGCACTATTTAAGTCATGATTAAGTTTTCTATATGGCTCTACTTTGTTAACCATGTCAAAATTATTTGTTTCAAATATCATCATTTAGGGTTGTAAGAGCAATGCAACGCCCCCTTGTCCTACATGACATAGTCCATAACAATCCCCTAGTCAATGATTTCATTTTGTAAAAACTTATAACGATCGATCACTTCATTTGACCATATATGCGATTTTTTTGAAGGGACGTGGCGTTGGCGCATCGAACTAAAGATGTAACAGTAGGTATCTGAACAGGTATAGTGTATTCCTTGCTGATATACAAGACACTTGTTTGATACACTTCAGCCAATCCAAAAGTTGAATGAAAATACAACTTACAATACTAAAATGTTTTTGCGCTAAGAGTTCAATTTTTTTGTCGGCTGCGGAAGAGAAAATTTAATGAGTTTGTAATGTGCTTCGGATAATCATATTTCAGATCCGTCAAAAGCCAACACACTGCTGGTCGTCGTGTGCTGGTGGCGACTTGGACTAAGTGTGTTTACAGGAAACTGATACCTTAGTGATATACAAGACACTTGTTTAATACACTTCAGACAATTCGGTCGGAGAACGAATTGAGACGACAAAAACCGCCAGATGTCAACTGAGCCAATACCATTCCGGTTTGACGTGGAAAACTCTCCTCCTTTGCTACCTCTGGAGGATAATCTTCAAGCACGTCATTTAATCTGAAGTTGTTGACGATATCTGCCGGTCACACATTCCTGATAGGCCTATTGATCATCATCATAAAGGGATACCCTGTCAAAGTTCCCAGTGCGGTGATCAGACCGGTCTGTATGTTTCTCGGGTACAATCAGATTTAATTGTGATACATAGGGCTTAGCTCAGGCTACTATGGGGGTCGGCAGGTGGCGAATAGACGAACGGCCAGCAGATATGCAGGCCAGCTGCGACTAATAAGCAGTCCCCGTCCAAGAGCGGCAGTGCCCCAGGGCGTACTACAAAAAAATACATGAGCCCGAAAACGACTCTGCAACATGGCGGATGGATGCCGCCATCAACTATGTATCCTACCACAAGAGGTGCCCTCTAGAGAGGTGCAGTTTGGTGAGCGACGACACCGTGGTTCCTCCAGTTAACCAAAAAACCCAGAAGCGTCTGACTCATAGTGGGCGGCTCCGCTAGGGGTTGGAATCCCGACAGAAAATCCATCATGAAAAAGTACGAAGAAATAATAAAACTTAGGGTGCATGGAGTTAATAAACCAGTACCGGCGGCAGAGGGGGGTGAGAAAGCAGGCTCCTGGTCGTCGATATCCAACGACTGCAATGTCAATACCGTTGTTGATACAGGTAACAACAAACATTTTAAAAGTGCCACGGCACTAGAGGCAACATCGCTTACAAGTCCTTTTGGGAGAAGTGCGATGCTAATGAGAATCCCTCCGAATCTGTCATCCGACTCTATCGGAAAGATCTCACGGTGGAGAGAAGTATTTCCCTGCTCAAGCAAGCAGCCCGGCTACAACAGGGAGAAGAACGGTGATAGCGACTGCTCTTCCAAGGAATCTAAGTGCGATTGAAGCAACAGCAGCAAAACGAGCAGGAGACTGAAGCCCGTCCCAAAGAAGACGCTCTCACAAGATTGGGCGAAATGATCGTAGGTCTCATGGACTACGTTAATGTCAGACAAAACGTTCGCCATGCCATTAATGAGCAAGTGACGGCAATAAGGGCCACGTACTTTAGAGTTCTCTGGGAAAAGAGATAACCAGAGCAGAGTGAAACCCACAAGGACGTAGACGATTCAACGCAGACATCGCCAATATGGCCCAATAGAAGAGAGCCAAAGCGGCAAGGGGAGCAAATCGATGAAGGGTTCAAGGCAGCTGCGCCGAAGCGGCCTAAACAACAATCGACAAAGAAGTCCAGACTGCAATCGCCAAAGATAAGGGAACCGAAATCAGTACAAGTCAACGACGACACAAAATCGGGAGGAGAAACGAATTCAGAGAACCAATGGAAGACCTTGAAAAGAAGTAGGAAAAAGAGACTTAGGAAAACTAAACCAGAAACTCTAGTCATATCTGCCAAGGGAGAAGTCACATACGCAGATATCATACGGAAGCTGAGAACAGACTCCAGTCTCAAAGACCTTGGAGTAGAGATTAGCAAAGTTCGTAGAACACAAAAAGGCGACCTTCTTTTGGAACTGAAATCGACAAATGGTACTGCAGCCGGAAGATTTAATGCCAAAATAGAATCCTCCCTGGAAGGAGAAGTGGAGGTCAAGGAGCGCATCAGCAAGAAGGTGACAGAGTGCAAGGATATGGACGATATTACTACGCAAGCAGAGATTTGTAGTGCCCTAGAAAAGGCGCATGAAATAAAAAACCTTAATGAGACAATTATAAAGTCCATTAGGAAAGCATACGGTGGAAACCAAACTGCTAAACTCTGCCTACCAGCTGACGTGGCTCGTAAGGCAATCCAAATGGGCAAAATTAAAATAATCTGGTCAATATGTCGGCTGAGGGAAACTGTTTCATTACTAAAGTGTTTCAATTGCCAGGAATATGGTCACATGCAAAATCCTGTATGTCGGCGGTCGATAGATCAAGACAATGCAGAAAATGTGGGGCGGAAGGCCACAAGTGCCCTGTATTCCAAAAGCCGTTGCTAACAAAATACAAGACAGGTTTCTCCAGCTTAACCTTAACCACTGCGCCGCAGCTCAGGACCTCCTGACACAGACCATCTGCGAATCCAAAATAGACGTCGCAATTTTGAGTGAACAATATAAAAACAGAGACAAAAATGAATGGGAGGCGGATTCATTAGGCAGGGGAACGGTATGGGCCTGTGGAAATAAAGCCATTGAGGAGGGCACAAAACCACTAGCGGAGGGTTTTGCCAGAGATAAAATAGGGGGTTTCTATATTTAGAGCTGCTACATATCGCCGAATCTACCACTGGCTGATTTCAGGAGGATGGTTGAAGACATCAGAAGAGACGCAGCCCTGCGCAACCCAGTAGTGATTAGAGGCGACTTCAATGCCTGGGCAGTAGACTGGGGGAGCAGACAATCAGCCGAACGCGGAAGAATACTTTAAGAGTAATTTCCAGCTAGACGTTATGCTCTCTACCGAGGGAAGTGTCCATACCCTCAGATGAACCGGCTATGTCTCGATCGTCGACCTTACCTTCGTGAGTTCCAGTATAGCCAAAGACCTGCAGAGGCAGGTAAGCGAACACTACACCTTCAGTGACCACCAGGCAATAATGGTTTCCATTAATATCGAGAGGCCGGCATAAAGACGGAGACGGAAGACCACGTTTAACGGATGGGCAAAGGACAAGTTCGATGAGAAAACTTTCGTGGAAGTACTATCCAACCAACTCGTGTGCGAAAGTCCTTCAGCAGAGATGGCTGAGGGAATATCAAAAGCGTTAAAGGCAGCGTGTGATGCATTAATGCCAAGAAGGATATTCGGCCAAGGAAGAACAGAAAACTACTGGTGGAACAGTACGCTTGCAGCACTGAGGAAAGAGTAGATCAACTCCTGACTTTCAAAAACGGAAAGAGGCATACCATCAGGCGCGAAAGGTTCTACAGAGGGCGATAAACCAAAGCAAATCTGACTGTTTTAAGGCGATGTATAGAGAAGTATAGTGATGTCCCGCATAAGGGACAAAAGGACAGCCCAAATCACGTGCTTGGTGCTAATAAACCAACTAATAGCAGTGCTGTTTCCCCAAAGGGAACAAGATATACAGGAGACCCCTCGTCTTCCAGCCGAAACCCATGCGGCAGTTACGGAGGATGAAATACTGGGGATATGCTCTAGAATCGGGGATTACAAGGCCCAGGCCTGGACCAGGTACCTTAAAGCGCTGAAAGTGGCTTTAAAAACAAGGCCGCAAATGTTTGCAAAACTATTCAGTGGCTCCTTGAGAGATGGTATATTCCCGGAAAGGTGGAAGAAGCAAAAACTCATCCTTATAACGAAGCCAGGAAAAGCACTCCGCGAACCCCATTCATATGGACCAATATGCCTTCTGGATACCAGTGGCAAATGTCTGTAGCGGCTGATATATAATAGATTAAATACCGCAGTGGAGGAGGTCAGCGTTCTTTCTCGAAGACGATACGGCTTCCAAAAAGCGAGATCTACCATAGACGCTATAAGCTTTGTGGTCAACATGGCAAGGAGTGCAATCAAGGGAAAAGGTGCGAAGAGAAATCTTACGCCCTTATCACTCTGGACATTAAAAACGCCTTTAATTCAGCGGGTTGGACTATTTTTCCGACCGATCGCTGTGGTATGACACGGACAATGGAACAGAATCTTAAAATGTCATGGCAGGAGTGCCACAAGGCTCTGTTTTAGGGCCCCTTTTGTGGAACATTATGTATGATAGGGTGTTCCACCTAACAATACGGGAGAAGGCGACAATTGTGGGGTTCGCAGACGATATTGCACTACTAATCCAAGCAAGGGGGAAGTCCAGATATATGCGAGCGAGGCAATAAGGATGATAAAATCTTGGCTGAGCTCGGTGCACCTGTAGCTGGCAGACCATAAGACTGAGGCTGTTCTCTTCGGTGGCAAGAAAGAAGGGAGTTTATGACGGTACAGGTGGGAGGTGTAGAAATAGTATCGAAGAAGGCGATAAAATATCTCGGTATGATGGTAGATGACAGACTGAACTTCAATTGTCATATGGAGTCCACGTGCAAAAAGGACACCGCTGTCTAAAATGCGCTCGCCAGAATGATGCCGAATGTAGGAGCCGCAGAAACCTGATTTCACGGGTAACAAACTCAGTTATTCTCTATGGGTCTCCGGTATGGGAGAGTATACTTTAGAGCAAGGCAAGCAAGGGCATACTCTCAACATTCCGAAGAAGCTGCCTCAGAGTGTGCAGTGGATACCGCACAATATAATTGGAGCCGGGAGCAGTGGTTGCAGGCATGTTACCAATCGACCTGACAGCGAGAGAACAGTCAGAAATCTATCGGAGACGAAGAGAGACCCCAGATATCGACGGCGAAACCGTTAAAACTGAGGAGAGAAACAGGACCATGCAAAACTGGCAACGTAGGTGGCAATGCACAACGAAAGGCCGTTGGACATTCAGGCTGATACCTAATATAGAAAAGTGGGTAAACAGGTACTTTGGAGAAACAAACTACAACCTGACCCAATTTCTTACTGGACATTGATGATACATGAGCTAACTGCATCGATTTGGGCACGATGAATACCCAATGTGCTCAGCATGCATTACCGATGAAGAACACAGTTAGAACACAGTTAGAGATCCACATAGGCGTAAGGCTGACATCAGATAACATGATCGACACGATTCTGAGCAGTGAGCGAAACTAGGAGGCTGTTAATACCTTCATCACTTGTGTGAATAAGGAATTACGGGCTGAAGAAGAAGCCCGAGAAAATGCGGCGATACCACCTGAATGAGGCCGACCCCCCGCGAAGTAATACCGTATGACAGTTCCGCGGGGAAATATGGATAAAGCAGGAGGAGGGTTTTTAGTCAGTAAGAATCTGACATATCCCGAAACATCTGGAAGATTTCCCCCTCACGAAAAAAAATGATTTAATTGTGATGTCTAAAGCACCAGAACCACAACTTGGGAGGGACTTTTCAGATGATTTATCAGGGAGCTTTACAAAAACATGGCTCCCTTCGGATTTAAGGTCCTGCTACCCCACAAGACACAATTTAAGTCAAATCGTGCTTAAATTTCGTGAGTTACGTCGCTGATGAAGGGCCACATGGGCCAATAATTTCGTATAGCTCCGAATAAAGGCCATACCGCTCTAGAAGGGGCATATAAAGGGTGGTCTAAATAAAAAACACGATGTTAATTGTAAATAAAACAAAAAATTTTCAAAGAATTATCTTAATATTTTGTATTATGATTAAAGAATCTGTAACAATTATGTGTAAAACAAAATATCGGCCAAAAGCTCGCCAGGGCTTCCGTGGCATGCCGCTATCCGATGGTCAATATTTTCAATGACTCTGGGACATAAAGGAGGTTCAATTTCATTAATATGCCGAATTATCTCATCCTTTAGCTGCTAAATTGTTCTAGAGTTTTTGACGTACACTGTTTTTTGAGTATCCCCATAAAAAGAAGTCCAACGGTCCGCTACATTGTTTCATTGCCACGGCGTGGATAACACGACCATTGTATTTCGTTGGCTGTGTAGTAATTGGCACCATTCTGTGCAGGTCCATATCTTGCAGGTCCATATCATTCAAAATTCGCATTTGTGATATTCGTGAGATGTTCAATTGTAGGACACGACGACGATTCACGGTTGACGGCTCTTCTGCCACACTACCGCGAACAACATCATGTTTTCCTACAGACCCGGTTTGCGGAGATTTGCGCACAATCATCCCGATTGTGGCCACATTTTGCTGACCAGAAAAATAACGAGATGCACGAAATGCATTTTGATTTAAAGGCCCTTTTTTGTTAAACGCGCTGATCAACTCAATTGTTAAATTTATCAAACAATGAAACAAAGAAATGTCGAATTAAGTTAGACAAAAAACTTGACGTTATGGTTTGAACTACAATTAACATCGTACATTACTGTTGGAACACCATTTAGTAGCCGATCATGCTCAAATTGAGCGTAGTGCATGGCTTGAAAGTAACACTGATTAAATTCGCCTATATTGGTCCATGTTTTTGTAAAGCTCCCTGATAAATCATCTGAAAAGTCCCTCCCAAGTTGTGGTTCTGGTGCTTTAGACATCACAATTAAATCATTTTTTTCGTGAGGGGGAAATCTTCCAGATGTTTCGGGATATGTCAGATTCTTACTGACTAAAAACCCTCCTCCTGCTTCATCCCTATTTCCCCGCGGAACTGCCATATGGTATTTCTTCGCGGGGGGTCGGCCGTCAGGCCATTCTCGAATCAGGCGACATGTCTCATTCAGGTCGTATCGCCGCATTCTTTCGGGCTTCTTCAGCCCGTAATTCCTTATTCACACAAGTGATGAAGGTATTAACTGCCTCCCAGTTTTGCTCACTGCTCAGCATCGTGTCGATCACGTTATCTGATGTCAGCCTTACGCCTATGTGGATCTCTAACTGTGTTCTTATATAGGCGTCTCTAACTGTGTTCTTCATCGGTAATGCATGCTGAGCACATTGGGTATTCATCGTGCCCAAATCGATGCAGTTAGCTCATGTATCAACCATGTCCAGTAAGAAATTGGGTCAGGTTGTAGTTTGTTTCTTCAAAGTACCTGTTTACCCACTTTTTTATATTAGGTATCAGCCTGAATGTCCAACGGCCTTTCGTTGTGCATTGCCACCTACGTTGCCAGTTTTGCATGGTCCTGTTTCTCTCCTCAGTTTTAACGGTTTCGCCGTCGATATCTGGGGTCTCTCTTCGTCTCCGATAGATTTCTGACTGTTCTCTCGCTGTCAGGTCGATTGGTAACATGCCTGCAACCACTGTTCCCGGCTCCAATTATATTGTGCGGTATCCACTGCACACTCTGAGGCAGCTTCTTCGGAATGTTGAGAGTATGTCCTTGCTTGCCTTGCTCTAAAGTATATTCTCCCATACCGGAGACCCATAGAGAATAACTGAGTTTGTTACCCGTGAAATCAGGTTTCTGCGGCTCCTACATTCGGCATTATTCTGGCGAGCGCATTTTAGACAGCGGTGTCCTTTTTGCACGTGGACTCCATATGACAATTGAAGTTCAGTCTGTCATCTACCATAATACCGAGATATTTTATCGCCTTCTTCGATACTATATCTACACCTCCCACCTGTACCGTCATAACCTCCCTTCTTTCTTGCCACTGAAGAGAACAGCCTCAGTCTTATGGTCTGCCAGCTACAGGTGCACCGAGCTCAGCCAAGATTTTATCATCCTTATTGCCTCGCTCGCATATATCTGGACTTCACCCTTGCTTGGATTAGTAGTGCAATATCGTCTGCGAACCCCACAATTGTCGCCTTCTCCCGTATTGTTAGGTGGAACACCCTATCATACATAATGTTCCACAAAAGGGGCCCTAAAACAGAGCCATGTGGCACTCCTGCCTTGACATTTTAAGATTCTACACATACGCATCGCGCGCTCGAAGAGAACGGTCGTTAAAAGAACTCGTCTCGGAAATTAATTCTAATAAAATAAAATAAGCAGGGAAAGTGCAAAAAATAAACTCAATTGTCGGGAAAACAATTATCTAAAATTGTTTGAATTCATTATAAGTATTAACTTGTAAGGAATTCAAACAGTTTTTTGACAAAATAAAAATTTTAAGTTGAACAACAAACCCAGTTGTGTAAGAATCAGTGTAACAAAACAACCAAAATTAAAAAAGGCACACACACAGCTAAACAAGCCCACAGCTTGATGAGCCATCGTCTCACTCAAGAGTTGGAACAACGCAGACACTCTTTCTGCAGTGTAAGTTCGCGGAATGCATACTTCGCGATAAATGCAGATGTAAACAATGGAATGAGAGAGGTAGCGCCACTAAGACAAACTCTCTCACCAGGCAGTGCTAGCAACAACAGTAATAACAAAGAAGGTGGAAACACAGCGAACACAGAAATAACACACGAAAACAACGACGAACCATTAAAGGCGGTACAGACAGGCATGGATCGCTACATTACTATAAAGCGTAAATCCAGCCCAGCCAAAGGCAACTCTAACAAAAAAAGTTGCAAAACTGTGAACGGTGAAGAACCAACAACGTCCGTCACGGGTAAGAACCGGTTTGCATTGCTGAGCGAAGAAGAACCTCAATCTTCTACCTCGGCAAATGCCCCAACTCCAAGGCCGCCCCCAATATACCTACGTGAGAGTAGCTCAAATGAGCTAGTAAATATTATTGCCCAAGTTGTTGGTAGTGGTGGCTTTCACATAGTGCCAATAAAGAAAGGGAACATTAACGAGACTAAAATTCAGGCATACACCGAAAACGGCTTTCGCGCTATTTCTAGTTATTTTAACGATAGAAATAAAAATTTTTACACGTATCGTCTTAAGAGTAGTAAGGGTATCGCGGTAATCTTAAAAGGCATTGAATCATTTGTAGGACCAGATGAAGTAAAACGAGCCCTGGAAAAAGAGAATTTTAACGTTCACTCCGTGGTGAACGTTCTTAACAATAAAAAGGTTCCCCAACCAATGTTCAAGGTCGAACTTCAACCTGACTCGCGGAAACTAAAGAAAAATGAAGTTCATCCTATATACAAACTTCAATATTTGTTATATAGAAGAATCACGGTCGAAGAACCCCACAAAAGAAATGGTCCCGTTCAATGCAAAATTGTCAAGAGTATGGACACACAAAATCATACTGCACTTTGCCAACCGTTTGTGTTGTATGTGGTGATCTACACCAATCGTCCGCCTGCAAAGTTAAATCGCAGGAACAGAAAAAGTGCAGTAATTGCGGGGAACAACATACCGCAAATTACAGAGGTTGTAGGGTTTACAAAGAACTTAAGCGTAAACTAGAAGAGAAGCGTAAACTCATTTCTAACCGAAACGCGCCGAATCCTATAATCGACATCCAACAGACTCCAGTTTACTCTAGCAACGGAAACGGCATTACAAACGGTATAACATACGCGAATGTTCTAAGGGAGCATACACCTAATGCCCCAGTGCAACAACATGGTAACTCTGAATCAATGATTCAACAACTGGTACAGAGTATAAACATGTTCATGTCAACTATGCAATCAATGATGCAAGAATTCATGCGAAACCAGAATCAGTTAATTCAAACTCTACTTACCAAAAAATAGGCCCTCTTAAGATATGTACATGGAACGCAAACGGTGTGAACCAACATAGACACGAACTGACCGAGTACCTAGATCGGCAGAATATTGATATAATGCTACTATCAGAAACTCATCTCACAGACAAATACAATTTTCAGATACCTAATTTTAGATTTTATGGTACTCATCACCCCGACGGTAAGGCTCATGGGGGCACTGGTATCCTAATACGTAAACGAATGAAACATGAAGTCGCTGAAGGAGTCTCACAAATCTCCCTCCAAGCGACAACAATTCGTATCCAGATTCAAGGTAGTTTTCTTACCATTTCAGCAATATATTTCCCCCCGCGGTTCGCGATATCAGAAGATATACTTCTGAACTTCTTCAATGGTCTCGGACACAACTTTATTGCTGCTGGTGACTACAATGCCAAACATACGCACTGGGGATCCCGTTTAGCAAACCCTAGGGGAAACCAGCTGTATAAATGTCTAATGCGACGTCAAAATAAATTGGACTTTATATCTCCCAGTCAACCTACATATTGGCCTTCTGATATTAACAAAAAGCCTGACTTGATAGACTTCGGTATAATAAGAGGAGTTAGTAAATCTAACTTATCTGCTAGTACCTGTACTGACTTATCGTCAGACCACTCGCCAGTTATATTTCTTCTTCACGGGAAGACAGTACTTGTAGATGACCCACTAAGGCTTACTTCATACAAAACTAACTGGTTAAAATACAGGAAGTACATTAGTAGTCATTTAGATTCGAATCATCTAATTTCTAACGCGGATGAGATCGATAACAACGTATCCAACTTGAACGTAATCCTGGAACAGGCGGCCATTCACGCTACACACAGACAAATAAAAGTGACAAATAGTTTGAATACTTACACTAACCGGGAAATAGAGCACCTTGTAAGTGAAAAAAGGAGGTTCCGTCGCGAATGGCAGCGAAATAGGTCACCAGCGGCACGACTAAGACTGACTGAAGCTACTAAAAGGTTGCAAAGCGCACTTAGAAAAGAAGACAGTAGACAGCAGGCTAGTTTCATTGCAAGTTTAACTCCGACTGCTTCAACCAAATTCTCATTATGGAAAACATTAAGAAATACTAGTATGCCCACCGAAACGCAATTTCCAATACGCGACGCAAATGGCTAGTGGGCAATATCAGAAGAGGAAAAGGCCAATGTTTTTGCAAACCATCTATCACAGGTATTTCGCCCAAATCCTGCAAGTAGCGACATCCTTCCACCTGTTGATAAAATGTCTGCCGTAATTCCATTGTTTACTAACGCAAATGAAGTTCTGAATGTCATTAAAGAAACCGTGAATCCAGGTAAAGCACCTGGATATGATCTTATCACGCCTAAAATGATCTTGGAACTTCCCTATATTGCTGTGAAGTTCCTGGCAAAATTATTTAACTCTATTTTGAGACATGGGTACTTTCCTAAAGTGTGGAAAATTTCTCTGATTCAAATGATTTTAAAGCCAGGAAAGGACAAATCAATACCTTCCTCGTACAGGCCGATCAGTTTGCTTCCCTGCTTATCCAAACTATTTGAAAAAGTTCTTTTATCGAAAATAAAACCGTTTCTCGTGTCAAATAACATAATACCAGACCATCAGTTTGGGTTTCGCGAAGGTCACAGCACTATCGAACAAGTAAACCGTCTGACCCAAGCAATTGAAAAATCATTTGAACGGCGAGAATATTGCTGCGCAGTATTCCTGGATGTTGCTCAAGCATTTGACAAAGTCTGGCACTTTGGCTTGACCTACAAAATTTGCAAATACTTACCGGCAAATACGCATCGAATTCTTGAGTCTTACTTAGAAAACCGCAGATTCAGAGTCAAATGTGGACAACACGTCACCGATGACCGCGAAATACTAGCAGGTGTTCCCCAGGGAAGCGTCATGGGGCCTATCCTTTACATTCTGTTTACCGCAGATATTCCTACCAGCCCAAACGTGCTAACATCCACTTTTGCCGATGATACCGCTATAATGGCCACACATAAAAAGCAGGATATTGCATCTATGAATCTAGGTGTACATCTCAGACGAGTAGAATCTTGGCTCTCTGACTGGAGAATAAAAGTCAATGAGGCTAAATGCACACAGGTAACTTTCACACTGAATTTTAGCACTTGTCCGACATTGAAATTAAACAATATCCCTTTTTCTCAATCTGATCATGTTCCATACCTTGGAATCCACCTGGATCGCCGACTCACCTGGAGAAGTCATATCGAAGCCAAGAAAACTCAACTGAAACTTAAGGTCCATCAACTTCACTGGCTCCTAAACGCGAACTCAAAACTAAGTCTTGAATATAAGGTCCTGCTATACAACAGTGCAATCAAACCTATCTGGTTATACGGTGCCCAGCTATGGGGCAAAGCAAGCTCGAGCAATCTCGACAAAATCCAAAGAGTCCAATCGAAGACATTGCGGCTTATTACCGGTGCCCCTTGGTATATGAGGAATGAAAATATCCACCGAGACTTGAAAATACCTCTCGTTAAAGAGGCAATTCAAAAAATCAATATAAAGCACAAAGAGAAGCTCGAACGTCATGATAACATACTTGCTAGACAATTATTGTGCAGTCCCAGATCTTTAAGACTTCGGAGAAACGAACGCCGTGTTTTCTAATCTTCATCCGTAACAGTAATCGCGAACACACGCGCCCGAAAGACTGTGTAGAATCCTTTTCTACGTCACGTGGCTTAAACGCTCTTATACGTGATCTTTAAAACAGTCAATATCAATCGCGGACGAACAATCAAAAAAGACTGTGTAGAATCCTTCATTCTACGTCACGTGGCTTAAATGCTCTCATACGTGATCCTTAAAACAGTCAACGCGAAAAACCTACAAAACCCAAATTACGTCGTCCACTCTGCTATTCTAGAGTTATCCGTTATACATACATAACTAGAGTTCTTCACTCTACATAATATCGCGAACACTCAGTAAATGACTGTAAGGGTCCTCTGGACCTTTATCACGAGGTTTAAGCCAAACCAGGTTTAAAATCCTCACGTGTGATCCATACCAGTTATATACTATTTTGACCAAATTAATTAAAATTCCTGCCAATTAGCAGAGACCCACATTACAAGAAATCCATACTAGGATTCATTATTGAATTATACTTAAGATTCGTATACTTATTGTTAGGCTCCTTTGGAGCAGATTCAATAATTCAAATAAAGCTTATATAAAAAAAAAAAAAAAATTTTAAGATTCTGTTCCATTGTCCGTCTCATACCACAGCGTTCGGTCGGAAAAATAGTCCTTAATTATTTTTACCAAATAATCCGGGATGTTTAGTCTCTTCAGTGCTGCGACAATGTGGTTCCAACCCGCTGAATTAAAGGCGTTTTTAATGTCCAGAGTGATAAGGGCGTAAGATTTCTCTTCGCACCTTTACCCTTGATTGCACTCCTTGCCATGTTGACCACAAAGCTTATAGCGTCTATGGTAGATCTCGCTTTTTGGAAGCCGTATTGTCTTCGAAAGAGAACGCTGACCTCCACCACTGCGGTATTTAATCTATTATATATCAGCCGCTACAGACATTTGCCACTGGTATCCAGAAGGTATATTGGTCTATATGAATGGGGTTCGCGGAGTGCTTTTCCTGGCTTCGTTATAAGGATGAGTTTTTGCTTCTTCCACCTTTCCGGGAATATACCATCTCTCAAGGAGCCACTGAATAGTTTTGCAAACATTTGCGGCCTTGTTTTTAAAGCCACTTTCAGCGCTTTAAGGTACCTGGTCCAGGCCTGGTCCTTGTTATCCCCGATTCTAGAGCATAGCCCCAGTATTTCATCCTCCGCAACTGCCGCATGGGTTTTGGCTGGAAGACGAGGGGTCTCCTGTATATCTTGTTCCCTTTGGGGAAACAGCACTGCTATTAGTTGGTTTATTAGCACCAAGTACGTGATTTGGGCTGTCCTTTTGTCCCTTATGCGGGACATCACTATACTTCTTTGCAAATCGCCTTGAAACAGTCAGATTTGCTTTGGTTTATCGCCCTCTGTAGATCCTTTCATGCCTGATGGTATGCCTCTTGCCGTGTTTGAAAGTCAGAAGTTGATCTACTTTTTCCTCAGTGCTGCAAGTGTACTGTTCCACCAGTAGTTTTCTGTTCTTCCTTGGCCGAATATCCTTCTTGGCATTGATGCATCACACGCTGCCTTTAACGCTTTTGCTATTCCCTCAGCCATCTCTGCTGAAGGACTTTCGCACACGAGTTGGTTGGATAGTACTTCCACGAAAGTTTTCTCATCGAACTTGTCCTTTGCCCATCCGTTAAACGTGGTCTTCCGTCTCCGTCTTTATGCCGGCCTCTCGATATTAATGGAAACCATTATTGCCTGGTGGTCACTGAAGGTGTAGTGTTCGCTTACCTGCCACTGCAGGTCTTTGGCTATACTGGAACTCACGAAGGTAAGGTCGACGATCGAGACATAGCCGGTTCATCTGAAGGTATGGACACTTCCCTCGGTAGAGAGCATAACGTCTAGCTGAGAATTACTCTTAAAGTATTCTTCCGCGTTCGGCTGTTTGTCTGCTCCCCCAGTCTACTGCCCAGGCATTGAAGTCGCCTCTAATCACTACTGGGTTGCGCAGGGCTGCGTCTCTTCTGATGTCTTCAACCATCCTCCTGAAATCAGCCAGTGGTAGATTCGGCGATATGTAGCAGCTCTAAATATAGAAACCCCCTATTTTATCTCTGGCAAAACCCTCCGCTAGTGGTTTTGTGCCCTCCTCAATGGCTTTATTTCCACAGGCCCATACCGTTCCCTTGCCTAATGAATCCGCCTCCCATTCATTTTTGTCTCTGTTTTTATATTGTTCGCTCAAAATTGCGACGTCTATTTTGGATTCGCAGATGGTCTGTGTCAGGAGATCCTGAGCTGCGGCGCAGTGGTTAAGGTTAAGCTGGAAAAACCTCACTTGTATTTTGTTAGCAACGCCTTTTGGAATACAGGGCACTTGTGGCCTTCCGCCATATATAAATATATATATATATATATATATATATATATATATATATATATATATATATATATATATATATATATATATATATATATATATATATATATATATATATATATATATATATATATATATATATATATATATATATATATATATATATATATATATATATATATATATATATATATACAGTAAAATCTCGGAAAAGTTAATCAAAATGTCCCAAGGGTAATTAACTTTTTCGAATTATTAACTTTTCCGAAGGTTTTTTAAATTTATCGAAATAAAGCTTAAAGCATATATTTCTGTAAATAATATTTTTATTTCATTTATTTTTAATATTATATGTACATACTTATGATTAATTAAAAAATTTCAGTTATGTATTAAGTGTTGTGAAATAACTTTTTAAAGTTGTTTGTTTCTTGCTTTTGTTGTGGTAGGCTGCTACTGATTTAGTGCGTTTGAGAATCAAGTCTTCCACCTCTTTTACATCATTTTTGAAGTATTTTATTAAATTATTTATGCTTTGGAGTGCTAAATTATAACTAACTTCCTCTTGTGGGCTACTTTGCTCGATATCTGAGTCAGAGCTATCAGAAGACAATTCGCATTCTACATCCTCTGTTGCTTGATCTTCATTCCAGCCTTCTACGTCATCTATGTTGATCTCCACATTATCGGACACCTTCGAAAGTAAAACTTGAACTTCGTTAATTGAATTGTTGTATTCGCTGTTCAGTGCAATAAGCGCAGACAGTGGAATGTTGTCTTCGTCTTGATATTCATCATCATCCCACTTGTTTATTTTTTTCCATGAGTTGCTGAGAACACTTGGCAACAATTCATCCCAAGCTGCCTTAAGCATCAATATGGCTTGTCGAATTGTATGTAACTTCAACATACGGTCAATTGAAATGTTTTCCTCTGCAAGCATGTTGCATAAAAGTTTATTTCGATAACCCAATTTGACCAATCTTATTGGATTTTGATCCATTGGCTGTAAAACAGGTGTGACGTTGGGCGGAAAAAGCATTGCTATAATATTGCCGTCCTCAGTTTTCAGTAAATCAATAGGCTTGTGTGCCGTGCAGTTGTCTATGAGCAACAATGCCTTTGGTGGCAAATTATTTTCATGAGAAAATTTGCGGACCTGTAAAATTTTAAAGTTATTAGCTCTTATAGAAATGCACATGTATTTAATGAATTGCTGAATTTACCTGTTTGACAAATGAGTTATGAAACCAGTTATAAAAAAGTTTTGCATTCATCCATGTCTTTTGTGAACTAACGTACTCCAATGGGTTTTCAAATCCCTTAAAACAACGTGGATTAGCTGCTTTTCCTCGATTAACTTTTCCGCGAGATTAACTTTTTCGAGACTTAACTTTTCTGAGATTTTACTGCATATATATATATATATATATATATATATATATATATATATATATATATATATATATATATATATATATATATATATATATATATATATATATATATATATATATATATATATATATATATATATATATATATATATATATATATATATATATATATATATATATATTTTTTTTTTTTGAGACTAAAACAAATATTTTTAGCGCTTGCCGTAACATATGATATTCGAGTAAATAAATTTGTCCATATAAATAAAGACCGGTCTAATATATATATATATATATATATATATATATATATATATATATATATATATATATATATATATATATATATATATATATATATATATATATATATATATATTAGACCGGTCTTTATTTATATGGACAAATTTATTTACTCGAGTATCATATGTATATATATATATATATATATATATATATATATATATATATATATATATATATATATATATATATATATATATATATATATATATATATATATATATATATTAGACCGGTCTTTATTTATATGGACAAATTTATTTACTCGAATATCATATGTTACGGCAAGCGCTAAAAATATTTGTTTTAGCCTCAAAAAGTCAAAAAATTTGACAACGATTGGATAATTTTTAGCCGTGCCCCAAGCACCTTTTTGTTTTTATTATGAGAAATAAGGCAAAAAATAATATTTTTTTTATTTTATTTACATTTATTTGAAAATTAAGAATAAACTGAAATATTTTTATTAATTACATACTCGCTTTAATCTTTTTGCGCAAATGTGTCGATATTTGCTGGATTAGTTTTTTTTTTTTTTTTTTTTTTTTAAATAACCAACACTCAGGGGATGCCCCCTATACATGCGGTGCATTGCGTTGGCGAGTGGAAAGTAAAGGATCGGAGGGGGGAAAGAGGGAGTAATGTTTATTGACACTTGTCTTGAACTTCTGGATGTCGCAATTAGTGGGAAACACATTTGCCGGAAGTCGATTCCACATACGGACTGTACGAGCGAAAAACGAATTTGATCTGTAGTGTATAGTGCGGTCAACTGGCCAATCGATAACAAACGGGTGTGAATTGCTAGAAAGTCGCGTATCCCTGCCGAACATCCTCACGTCAGGAATAAGGCGACGGATGTCTGATGAACACACACCATGAAAGTAACGATAGAACAGCGTCACGCAACCCACATTCCGACGATGATCAAGGGAAACAATAGAGTTGGATACCCTACTGTCACCTATCAGCACCATCGCTCTCCTTTGAACACGGTCAAGTAGCTCTAAGGATGATTTTGGAGCACCTGCCGATATATAGGAATTGTATTCCATCTTCGGCCTGATGTAAGTTGTATAGATATTGTAAAGATCAGAAGGAGTGAAATATTTCTTGCACCGCTTTAAGAAGCCTATGCACTTGAGTGCTTCTTTCGACACTTCGAATACATGTCTCGCCCAACGAGCGTCACATTGTATTTTCATGCCCAGAACATCAAGAGCTTCTGATTGTTCAATATCCGTACCATCGATAGAAATTGACGATATTGTTGGGTCAGCGAATCGCTTGTGAGACAACAAGCAGCACTGTGTCTTACGCGCATTAAAATCTACTCTATTCACTCGACCCCATTCGGAAATGGCCAGTAAATCCGGGCCAAGTGTCTCATCCATAATTCGCCTTTTGTCTTCAATATCTTGAAGACTCGGCCTACGGTCGAATGAATATGAATGACATAGGTTACTGTCATCCGCAAAGGAGTAGATTGGATTCACGGTCTGACCCAACAGATCATCAATGAAAATTAAAAATAAAGAGGGAGAAAGGACAGAGCCCTGTGGTACTCCTGCAGTAAGCCTATGTTTATTGGATGAGAACCCATCTACAACAACTCTTATAGTGCGATCTCTAAGAAAGCTCGATATAAAACGAGCGAAAGTATCACCGACGCCAAAAGCCATCAGCTTTGACAAGAGTGCACCGTGCCAGACTCTATCAAAGGCCTTGGAGATATCCAGAGCCACAACCTTACTCTCACCAAACTGGTGGATAGACCGACTCCAGCGCTCCGTCAAGAAAGCCATCAGGTCTCCCGTAGAGCGATTTCTACGGAAGCCATACTGTCGATCATTAAGCAAGCAGTTGGACTCTAGATACCTCACAAGATGGTGGTTAACCATGCTCTCCATTACCTTAGAGAGCGCGGAGCAAATCGCGATTGGCCGATAATTTGGCTTCACCCTTTTTAGGGATTGGTTGGACGTTCGCAACCTTCCAACACGCTGGGAAGACTCCCGCACGATAAGCAAGGTTGAAGAGGTTGCGTAATGGACGGGCTAGCGTCGAGGAGCACTTACACAGGACAAGTGCCGAAATACCATCCGGGCCCGGGGACTTATTTACGTCGAGATTTGCAAGAACCCTTTTAACCCCACGTGTTCGAAAAAATATCTGAGGCATGGAACTAGATATGTTTTCGATCACGGGGAGTGGTTGATTGCTTTCCGGCAAGGAAGAATTTCCTGCGAACATTTCAGCCAATAGGTTAGCTTTATCAACCGGGTCAGTGAATGCCTGATCGTCTTTAACAAGTGTTGGGATAGATGATGAACTATCCTTTACTCTTCTTACAAACGACCAAAAGCTCTTACTTCCCCTGGGGGAAGCAAGAACCTTTGTGCGTAGACGTTGTTCGTGTAGAAATTTTTCACGCCTAAGCACTCTGGCACACGAAGTTCTTGCCTGTTTCCGCAGCAGTTCAGTATTGGCGTTTTTGTTTAGGCGCCAATTTCTGAACGCCTCCTCTTTAGATCTGACAGCATCCCTGCATGCTTGGTTAAACCAACCGTTTTTGGCTGGTTTAGCCGACATAACTTTATTTGGAATAAATGTCTTCATTCCAAATAAAATTATATTTTGGATCATTTCAGCAGCAGCATTTACGTCGTTGTCGAGAAAGCACAGTTTCCAATTAAAATGCTGAAAAAAGTGGTTGAGCTCAGCCCAACGTGCCTTTTCGTAGATAAAAACTGTTCGCTTTGGGGCTGGTATCGAAGTGACACGAAGGGCGGAATACGAAAAGGATGCTGAAACAATGCAGTGATCAAAATTACCAAGAGGTGGAAGGACATTAACTTCGTACTTTTCAGGCTGTGAAGTTAAGTAAAGGTCAAGAATATTGTGATGGTGCCCTTCTACACACGGAATATGTGTCGGTTCATTCACTAGTTGCGTCAAGTCATTTTGCGCGGCGAAGAGCTCGGCGTATTGGCCCTCCGGAGTTGTTTGGCTCGAATGCGAAAGCCAGGCGGAATTGTGGACATTGAAATCACCAGCAACGACGATTTCACTGTCCGGATAACTCTCCAGAACTTTCGTTATAGAATCGGAAAGGGCGTCGAAGCCGTTAAGGGAAGCCTCCCTTTCCGAGTTTGGGCTTCTGTATATAAACCCGAAATGAAGTACGTGTGTTCCAATCCTGAACTTAACCCAAAGGGAGTTAAATTCTGGATCTTGTGAGCATAAGTGTTGCTGGCTCTGAAACACTATATCGTTACGTACATATACCACAAGTCCTCTGTGAGAAATAAAAAGAGGTAGGTGTGATACCCAGGGACGTAAAAATCCTGTGGATCAGAATCCTCACGCACCTGGGTCTCACAAAGAGCTAGAACATCAGGCCTATGGTAATGAATGTGGGAGAACACAGCGAAAAAATTCGTACGCAGGCCACGTATGTTGGCGAAATGTATGTTAAATTTCTTTACCATTACGCCAACCAGAGAACAAAAACAAATGTCAGTATGTAAGCTCAGTAAACAATCTCACCACTTTGCCGCTACTGGTCCCTCCAATGCTTAGTGTTATGCCTTAAACATTGGAGGAGCAACGACAAAAAAGCAAGAGAGTCAACTGCACTTACACAGATTGGAAAAGATATGGAGTGGTGGAGGGAGGGGGGAGTTCAATGCACCACGGAGAGATAAACAAACTCTCTTAGTGCGTTATCGTTGGTTTTGTGTTATTTTTTTGTTCTTTTTCTCATTTTTTTCCCTTCTTATTGTTGTTGTTGTGTTAGGTTTTTTGCACATATGTATGTTGGGTTCTTGTTAGAATTTTGCTTTATGTTTTGTTTTATGAGTTCTATTTTTTTGGGTTTTGTTTGTTTGATGATATTTTGGTATAGTAAATTAGTTTTGAAGTTGTTGTGTTGATGCTTGTTTATGTGCTGTAGTTTGGTTGTTGATTTGTTTTCGTGTTTTATTTTAATTTTGCGTAATTTTATTTTGTAGGACGGACGATAGAAAATTTTAACGCGGACAACACAAAACGCGTGCGGACTGAACGACGGACAGAACATTACCATTTTTCTGTATTTGCTTTTACATTAATTGCCTGAACCATTTTTTTCTTAATTGCAACACTTACATTAGGATCGAAGAATGAAAGACCGACTGCTTCTTCCGACAAATACCACTAATGATTGCTTATTTTTTGGAGCAAAGCAAAAACTATATCCCTTTTAGGATAAGCTATAATATTTTTAATTAAGTTTAGGTCGTAATTTGGTGCTTCAATTGCTTTAGTGCATCCAAACCAGGCTTTTACGAACTATAAACAGACAGACACTACGAATACCGTTTAGCTCTTGTTTGGTCATATTGAATTCATTGCGAAACAAATACATTTTAAGTGCATAAATAGATTTTGACATCCATCGAGCATGAGAAGTTGCACCAGGTAAACGAAAGGTGTTAAAATTCGGCACCGTACCACCAAGAAAACTGACAACTAATTGTAATAATTCTTTGTAGTCGCGTCTGCTATGAGCTTGTTTTAAGTTTTATAGACAGTAGTTTAAAATTAAATTATAAGATTTGTTTAGAAGATGAACACATTATTACAGTATTGACTGAAGAATGTCAATACTGTAAAAATGTGTTCATCTTCTAAACAAATCTTATAATTTAATTTGTCAATATTAATCCTGTATTTGCTAAAGAGATTACAAATTAGGACTTCTGGACCGGCTGAAGAAGCCACTCTAATTTCAAACACTTTACGGATCAACAACTCGTAAATATGGTGTCTGCAGGGAAAATATAATAAATCGCGACCTAGTTTCCCTTCAAGCAGATCAGCAGCACCGTTTTGTACTCCTGTATTATGAGCAGTTGTGTCAAAGCAGATAAATTCAACAAGATCAAGCATTTCATATGCTTTTATTGAATTAAACACGTCATCTGATATTCCTTTTCCACTCGAAGATTTTAACTTTGGAATGCCAAGTAGTTTATGCCACTAATTTCTGGTAACATTGTACCATCCTAATGCAAAACAAAACTATATTGAATCTGGAAATAAAAACTCAAGTTTCTTAATTTATACTCAAGACATACAAAAAGAAGCATAGGGGAGAACACAAACACATTACAGAACTTACATCAAAGTTTGCTGCAATGTTTTGTGCTGTTGTTGCACGATGTTTCTGATATCATAGTCCAACGCGTCAGCAGTTGCACTTAGGATATGAACTGCAGCACCATCAGTGATTTTCCACTTATCCTCTGGATATACCTAATATACCTGAATATGCATTTTCTGCTGATGTTGATGCTACATCTTCAATATCGTTTTCGTCGTCAATGTCAATCATACCTGTTTTACAACAATAATTCTGATTTGCTTAAAAGATAGAATTCTTAATTGTATACCTGTTTGAGTCTGTTGTTCATATAACTCTTTTCGTTCGTCTTCTTTTATTCGACGCTGGTTTTCTTGTTCTTTCTGGACTGCCTTTCGCTTTTCTTTCTGCATGACAATTTTATCCGTTCCTAGTATCCGTTTTATCCGTTCCATACAACATGGTCTTCCTTTTTCTCGTTGCTTTTTTAAGAACTCTTTGTCTTCTTGTATTTTAATTAATTCTAACGCGTTTGCGATATAGAATAAATCATATAATTTATCTTGAAATTCAATTTCTTTCCTGTTTTGACATTCTGTTTTTCGACCATGATGCTTTGTAATATCCCTCCACTGGTTGTTTAATTTTTCCAGCTTCTCAATGCAGTGTGTTTCATGGTGTGTTGGAATTCGAGCTTTTTTCCAAAACGTGCTAACCTCAGCAACAACTAATCTAGAACTTTCTCTTAAGTTAAAACCAACTATTCTTAAATTATAAAATAAATCTTGTAGCACTTGTTTTCTTGCTGGTAGTTTAGCTCCAGTAATTTGGTGGTCAATTACGCCATTTAACATAATGTCATCATCCGATCGAAGTCTTTTGGTTGCCATCGCTTTGGATTTTTAATTTTAAAATTTATTTGTTCAATTTTTTAAAGGTAATCTTTTGGACAATATTCTTTTAAATTTTTTTAGTTTGAACTTCACAATTTCACTAAATTTGCCGGTCTCCACGTGTGGAAGTTGCTATACAAAATGATTTATTTATGCGAATATTCGTCAGACGTACACAACAACAACACAGCACTGCGCCGCCACAAAAAAGAAGAGAGTGTGTGACACATTTGCCAAACGCACACACACACATTTCAATAAGTACTTACCACCACAAAGCAAGCGAAAATATCAAGAAGAGTCACAAGAAGTTCAAGGTATTGGCCAATATAATGTATTTTTTTTGTTATTTTTAATTATTGCTTGTTGTTCAAAGATGAGGTACAGATACCTCAGAAAGTATTGTATACGAAGGCGTAGAAATTGACAATTCAGCTCCGGAAGTTGATTTTCTGAAGGACCAACAACAAGGAATCCAGGGATCTCACGGAAAATCCATTTCGTTGATGATCAAATGTTAGGAAAAATGGATAAATGCCGCATCAGTGATCGCGATGCAATGCATTTAACATCTGCTACAATTACCATCTTGCGGCTCGTTGGAAAGGTAATTATTATAGATATCGAAGAAATTCAATTGGGAACATACAGTCAGATTTTGTTGTTATTCAAATATAAACAGGAACAAAATTAGTGATGAATGGGTAATGTTCTAAAAGTTTGGGCTAAACCCGGAGGTACTCGGAACTAAAAAAAAATTAGAAAGTCCCACAACGACACACATACATATACCAGATATGTGATAGCCATTCCTACCATATTGACATACTGTCCAATTGACATATTTTTAGTTCGAGAACATTTACTTCCGTTCATACACACATGTATGTCGAGGATTTTGAAAGATTTTATTTATAGAACAACGATGTTGTCGACGCTACAATGAAAGCGGGCATTCCTTTTGTTACATTCTTTAGGTTTTTTGTTTTGTTATGATCATTTGTTGGTATTATTTTTAAAAGTATGAATTACTCCACATGCTAATTACGAGTACAACAGGTTTGTTGTCGATTGTCAAATGGGGAAGGAAAAGTAAGTCAGCGAAGTTAAAGCAAACACATCAGCGTTTGATAGACCCCCGTTTCGCCGTTGGTATGGCACGGCATTTCGGTACCATATATGTGTGCCGCCTATAAGGTATCTACTAATTTAACGATCTACATACAGGCCCACCAATTTATCTACAATATGAAACGCAAATAACTTTTTTTGTAATCAATGTTCTTAATTTTTTTTATTGGTCAGAAAATTCAATTTAATTTTATATGCCTAATTGTCTTTAATTGACAGATCGTAAATTACCTCCATGGTCATGGTGATTGTGACTCCCGATTAGCAAATTATTCATTACGGCCAGAAGGGTTGAAGTTGGGATCGCTTCAGCTACTGCTCTAATGGACTGGTTCAATTCAGTCAAATACCTTGGTTTCGTTTTGTACACCTCTTGCTTGACATAACCCCATAACAAAAAGTCTGGTGCAGTCAGGTCCAGTGACATTGGGGGTCAGCAAAAAATTTTTTTCTGGATATTATTTTGTTTTGGGAATTTTCGTTGGAGCAGTTGCTGCACCTTGTTGGAACAAAATGCTGTTGAGTATACGTCTTCGGCGCAGTCCTGGGTGAAAAACTCCTTTAACATCTTTTAAAAACGATTTCCATTGACAGTCACTGTTACACCATACTTCAAAGAAGTATGGCCCCACAATGTAGCTTGATGAAACTGCGTCTCATGGATCATTTGTGGGTTAGATTCACTCCATATATGACAATTATGCATGTTTACATTGCCGTTTAAAAAATAAATGGGCCTCAGCTGACATAAACAAGCAATTTATCAAGCTGTTATCATCTTCGGCCAACATTGGCGCGACATCAATATTCAGCCAGCATATGACAGGTACTTTTTCATCTAAAGGTCTTGGCGAAACCGTTGACCGGGTTTATTGTTAAAATAGCCGAAATTATCAGGCAAAAAATTAAGATGGCTCCTTAACAAATGAATTTTTAGCGACACATTTTTCACTCATCGTCATTTCAGCCTTTTTATTGCCTAGAAAATTGTCTATTATACTTTCCAATTACTCCATGCATTTCTTTTCACTAGTGTTAAGAACTGAGGAAACTCCGTGGACTTTATTAGCTTATTTAATTGAGGTAGGGATGTAATCGATTATGATTAATATAATCATCAAAACCATATATCTTACCAGCTACAATTTTTGCACCGCTTAATTTTGGAAAGATATTCTTTAAATACTTCAGAGCATTGCCTTCAGTGCCGAGTGCGCGAACAATATTTCGATTGGGGCCAACTTTGATGTGCAGCGGTGGAATTATAATTTTAGAAGACGGCACAAGTGGCGAGTTCTCAGTACTATCCACTCTATCGTATAACTGCTTCGAGTTTGCCATGTGTGGTTGGTATAGAGCAATTCATGGCACCAACACTCACAGAGGCACAAAAAGCATTGATGTTTTAAGTACGACAAGCCCTTTGTTAGACCCATGAGACTGGCTACAACAGCTCTCAACAAACCATCTAACAAAGTCTATAACTTAATAATTAAAAAATTGTATCATGTTATCGTAGTTTTCTGCTACATTAATCCCATAAATGACAAAAACCGACTACCAATATGTAGAACCACTTATTTGTGACTCCATCAATAAATAGACGTTAATCATTAGAAACGAACGAGATCCCACTACTCTGCGACAAATTTGTATCACTGCGTTTAAGTCGCCCTGGGTTGTGAGATAGGGTGGAAAAGAACAAATTTCATGTAAGTTTTCATGTGTGGAACTTTTTAACAAAAGTAACACGACTCAACAGAATGTTCACTACGATGAATCCGAAATACAGGGTAAGTGTGTTTCATGGGATGTTTTTTTCTGCCATCGTTTTTCGATTCATTTATATTACGGTAACAGTTTTTACGCGCGACTTCAGAAACAAACCAAAAGTTTTGTGGAAAGTTAATTAAAAAAAAAAAATATGTTATAGTTGCACTGCGCGATTTTTCCGAGATAAAAATAAACCGCAGATAACACAAAATTTATTTCGGTTGGGGAACACCATAATGACCTGTTTTTCGTGTTGTTTCTTTTTTTAGTTTTTTCGGTTTTTCAGAAGTGATATTTAACCTCTTAATGAAATATAATGTTCTATCATTACGTACTTGTAATTTTAATACAACAGATTTTTGTTTTTTTTTGTATTTATACAAGTGCTCTAGAATATACAATTTTTCTAGTTTTGCCATATGATGCAAATATGTTTTAGTCTGAACGTTTACCTACTCGTAAACATGCAACATATAGTGGTCCGTGGGAAATGCATGGATTTATCAAATTTGAGCCACAGACTAAAAGCGACTTCCCTTGCGCTTTATTAATGGTCATCGCAAATGCCAACCGAATTTGAAATTGTAATTGTCAAAGAGACCACCGTTTTACGACGTTTAAAATAATGGTGATTGCCGATGAGCTCCCTCACAAATTTTGGAATGTTCCGCACTGAAGTATTTTTTTGAACCGCACTGTAGTTCTATTTGATCTGTTACATTTAAACTAGTACATTGCCATTATAATTCCAAGCTCTATTTGAGTCTTTGTTTTGGTTTTGCATCTGTTGCCTGCAGCTTGGAAGCTGACAGTTTTAACATCCTACAAGCCACAGACAACAGACAAACATTTTTATTCCTTTTTACACCTTTTAAGAAAAGTGAGAGAATTCGCTTAAACTGTGACCAAAGTGACACAAGAAAATTAATATAAAAAATAAAATTATGAGATATACTAAAAATTGTGAACAAAACTTAAAATTTAAACAAGTGAATAAATTGAAAAATTCTTGTTTAAAAGCTATAAACCTACGATAAAATATTAAATTACAACAACACAAACAAAAGCGAGCGTTTCTCCTAAACACTACTGATAATATGCAAAATATTTGTTTTGGAAATATGCAAATACGTTTTTTAAAAAAGTAGGACTATGAAGCTATAAAAGTGGAATGATTAACGGCACTCGACTGACAGTTAAAAAATCAGAATAATCCTGAAGGACTACTATAGTCACTAAAAATTATAAAGGCAGATCATTCCCCGTATAGAAACCCAAGAGTCGAAATGATATTGTGTCAACGGTACAAACACGCAAGGACGCCTGATTTAAGACTTCAAAAGGCCATATGTAGGTATGTACTTACATACGCCTGAACATCCATAAATAGCACCCATCGATCTCGAGTTTCTTTGCTTGATCTGTTGTCTATTTTTAAAACTCTCTTACGTTGAATAGCTGTGAACATATTCTGCTAATCATATCATAGCATAGAGCTTATCAGTTCAGTATCATTTGCGATCGGGAAAAGTACCAAAAATTGCGGTCCGTCGTAAGATTTGTTTTATAAAATTAATTTATCTCAGTTATAAAATCTTGAACAAAACTTAGTTTTTTTGTAGTTTATTTTATTTAAATTATTTTGCGGCACCAAAACGATAACATGATAAACCAGGTAGCAACTGTACCCTATATACGTATTTGACATTTTATTGATGTAGACTATAGTGTGTTTTTGAGACCTCATTTCCTCACGGCATCGTACATAATTGATATTTGGCGAAAAGCCTTCAAAGTGATAAAAGGCTTAACTAAGCTTCAAACATTCTAAGAATCGACTGTGGTTTAAATAAAATAATCCAACTAGAGTGCAAAATGTATTATAAACAGGTAATATTCGACAAATTGTTTCCGGTTCCAAACCACAAAGAGTATTCATTGGATTGCCCGAAGACAGAAACATTTTTCCACCACTCACATTCACATATGTACACACACAGATAACAGGTTTGCTGCCACAACCGAATTCTTTGCCAACAGAATGTTGGTGGTTGCACTTACTATCCATGTATTCCATCGCTACATCTGAATGTTAATTGGGAAGTGTAAGTATTGGTTGAAGAGACAAAGTATCGGTATCCCTAACTAACTAGTAAGATTATTAGAACTGTTATCTGGCCAAATAAAAGTTTTTTTTATTTCATTTTTATATTTTTCGATTTGAAAATATTTATTCTGTTTTTCAAATATGAGTAGGTTTTTTTTAAACTTGGTTTTTACTTTCGAGAATAATAAAGTTTGTATGCTCAAGTGTAACGATTTTCAACATCGAATTAGTAAAGAAAGTCAAAAAAACGTTTTTTTTAAAGGAAGAAAAAGGCCTTTAGTCGATCTTTACTAAAAGTTATTAATTGGACAACTTTTTTGTAGAACATCAAAATATTCGATCTTCCGTTAATGTTATTTTTGAAGGTTTACCCACAAGTAAACATACAACACATATAGGGTGATCAATCTAGAGGTATTTTTTCAAAATAAAAAATTCAAATCAAGTGCGAAATCTTTGTTGTTCATTCGAAGAGGCATTTATTGCCATTAATTTTTTAATATAAGTATAATTTCCTTCAAATTTTGGCCGCAACTACGCCTCAGGGTGTCCACTCTTAGGGTCCAATTTTGGATGACTCGTTAAAGCCATTTGACCGGTATGATGAAATCATAAACCATACTGAAAAGCAAAAAAAAAGATTAACACAACTCTCGTGCAATCTGTGAAAACCCCCTATAAAAAATTAACTCCAGATTGATCACCCGTTACCAATTTGAGTAAATATGCACCGATGTTTCCACCTGTCCATAAACCGCATTAAACCATGGACTTTCCATGATGAAATGGTAAACAATACTGGAAAAAAATAAAATTTAACACAACTCACGCATAATCTGTAAAACAAAACTATTGAAAAAATACCATGGGAAAAGCACAGATTTGTCAAATTAAAGCCATAGACTTGAAGCGACTGACCTTGCTCGTTATTAATGGTTATCGCAAATGCTAACCGAATCGGAAACTGCAATCTGTTGAAATCGAAGGGCATGTCTGTAAGTATCATGGGAATGAATGAAATCAGTACATTGGTTCCTCTTTAATTTCCAGTTATTGTAGTAGCCTCTATAAGATTATTCTGAATTTTTTTATCCGCTAGTCGAGTGTTGTTACAAAGGCTAGGTGGATCAATATTCCGCAATAATATATATAGTGGGTACACCGATCTTCAATTGCAAAATATGTGGTGAGAATCCATGTAGGTCGACACATATCAAGAATTCGACAGGATAAGTGACGGCATATCAACCCGTGTAACAGTATTGATGGATTTATATGTTACGGCGTTGCCATTTCTTCTATTTAGAATAGTTCTGTTGGTGGAATTAACGTCAATACTTGTAACAGCAAGGAAACCAAATTCTTGCAACAAGTCCGATCATCATTGTAAGCTGCAAACTCTAGATCTTCGGAAACATTGTCCTCAACATGTGCCTGTGTCCTCCTCATCGGCAAATCGGATGTTTAAGGCTGATTTTACCTTCTGCTGAGAAGGTAAAATCAGCCGCAAATCTAGTCAACAGATGTTGTATTATATACGATTATAAAACGGATATACGATTATAAAACGGATCTGATGGAAACAGTAGCAATAAAAAGATATCATCTTCGTCATAATTCTGATTATCCCAATTCAGCTTTTTGTACAGCGCTTTGAGTGCACTTATCCTATGCCAGTTTAAACAACAAAATTGCTTTCCTTAGATTATTCTATTGCAATAATTCGTGATTCGAGAGGCCCCTTGAGCTACAATGAACGCCACTAACTGATAGCGATATGAACGTATTCTAACTTTTATAGTATTCTAATCCATTGGTTGAATAGCTGCTGTGACCTTTGGTAATGACAACTGACATAAAAGAAGTCAAAAGGAATTTTGAAATAGAAGAGCACTCAAATATATAGTAAAAAATAGTTAAGAGCACTCAACTTTTTAGAGTCCCGAGTGGTATCTGAAAGCTGCTTCACTTTTTCGTATACTTAACTTTTGCGCGGAAATACGCAACTAATAAGTTCCTCAATAGATTGCATCAGTTTGCAAAATTCTGGTGAAAATTAAATATTGTTAGTTAATGTGTCAATGGGTATTTTCCCATTTCCTATATCCAGCAAAGCTTTGGAAAATTGAGCTGCAGATGTGTCATTTTGAAGTTTCACCCGCATATGTGACAGCGCATAGAGAAAGGGTAAAAAAAAATCAATTTTCATTTTTTTCTTTTTTTGATGTGGACAACATCTGAGCATCGAAAGAGACCGATCCCATGCCCCAAAAATATACCCTCCCAGAGATATGCGCGTTTTATGAAAGTGAAGTCGACGATTCTAAGCGCAAATGAAAGGGACCTAATCTTTAAAATGGCTCTCCTGAACAAAACTGGTTTTTAACCTTAGGTCCCTTTCTGTTTTGAGCGTCACATATTTGTTATCAGCCGTAATGTGTAAACGTATCGCCAAAGAATTTACGACTTCAAGAATGCATTCAGTTCATCTGCAGGAGTTGAACAGGGAACCACTGCGAGTGTTTGGTGAACATCTATGGCTAATAAAATGAGTGATCCTCCAAATAGTCTGTTGTTACCTCTGAAATCTTTTAAGGTGCGATCTAGGGCCTGTAAAGAGTTATTATGTGTCAAAGTCCATTCATCCCAAACGATTATCGATTATCTTTCATATTTGTATAATTATGCATTAAAGATTTTTTTTGAATGTTACAAGTGTACGTCTCAGAAAATTGAATATTAAGAGCCACTTTAAGTGCCAAATGTGCAGTTCTACCTCCAGCTAAGAGTGTCGCCGTAATGCCGGAGGAGGATACGATAGCCAATGGAGGAGGATACGATAGCCAATGCAATGTTGCCTTGTGATCGAATTTTCGTCTATATCAATGACATTATACAGTTTTTTTCTGTGCATCTATGAATAACAATCCTCCACGGTTATTTGTTACAGCTGTCAACGTTTTTAATCGTACCCTTCAAGTTGCTGCTGTGGCAGTTTGGTCAGATATGATTCTAGGAGCGATTGCGATTGGTATTACGATATTTAGGATGCTCTCAAAATGGACCTCAATAGTATTTATATTCATTCGTACCTGTCATTCGTACATTGTAATAGCTTCATAGTCTTACTTTTTTAGAGCCGTATTTGCATTGATTTTTTCCAAAAAGTATTATGCGTAATACGTATCAGCGTCCGAGTGTTTAACATGATTCTCGCTGTGATAGCTGCACCTGCTAGCCAGGCCAGAACAACAGTTGTTAAGATTTAGTTTAAAATCTTAACATGGTATAATTAAAATTATGTTTAGAGGACGAAATTAGAGACAAGAGAAAACTGTATAGTTTTTATGATACGGACGTTTGGGTGTAGTTTATGACTGGCTGGAATATTCATGGGACATGAGTGTGTGGCGTATGATAGTGAGACAGGCGACAGACAGACGACTGATTTCATGACAGTCCTTTGGTTTAAGCAGTAAAATCTCCATGTGGTCGAGGGTGGGTTAATCTTCGTGTTGGTAATTAAAATCTGTTCTAGGAAAAGGGCGATGAGAACGATGGTTGGAAATTTCCATTGTGCGCAGGACAGCACTTATTGACAGAAAATACAACACACATGCGTGTGGCAGACATTTATCTGTTATTTGTTTAGGGTCGCGATGATTAGAAATCAGCTTAGGAATTATTTGTCATACTCTGATTGGCTGAAGTATCATTAAAGATAATTGTTAAAATGTATAAAGTACATATTTCAATATATAGCTATCTCTGTCATTTAGTCGTAGGTATTAGATTGTAATTGGAAATTATTTAAATAAAAAGAAACAGTGTATTACAAACATTCCAATAGTGCAGTTGTCTTTTAATCGTACATTGGTCCTTCGAACTTCTTTTTTTTTTTTTAGGAAAAAGACGAATATCTCAATATCGCGAAATATAAATTCGGTCGGATGAGTGCGCGTTTTAATTGAAAAAAAAAGAAAGAACAAGTATAAAAGGAAAACGAGTATCTCAATATCGCGAAAAGTAATTCGGTCGGATGAGTGCACGTTCCAATTAAAAAAAAAATATCGTGTTGAAGTTGATAAAAATAATATTAGAATAACGCGGTAAAGGTCTTGGTGAATTTATTATACATATATCGGAATAAAAACAAAATGCCGGTTACCAAAGCAGCAGCGGGAAAAATGGTGAACACACTAATGGATTTAGTGTACACATTAAAAATAAAGGCGGGCGAAATAGATGTCCAGGAGATGTCACCTGTTGATGTAAAAAGGCACAGGAAATGGTTGGTGGAAGTTTGGGAGTGTTACAAAAACGCGTACAAAGCAGTTTGTGAAACGGCGTACAAGGATGACCCCGAACTACCAAAAATGGAAGCAGGAGCATCGGCAGCATACAAAAGGATGCAAAGCATTTTAGACGAATTTGAGGAAAATGCTCGGAAAGGAAAATCTTGTACGATTTCTCCAAACCTAGTTGGCAAGATAAAGGAGCAGTATGCTGATAACGCGCTGAAAGAGAAGGGCGAATATGGTTCTTCTCAAGGTGGGCTGGATTCATCTGGATCGAAACAAATTACTCCAGCAAAGGTGGCGAAAAGAGGTGTACGTTGAAAAGAAAAATGACGTACATGCGGAAGAAAATAAAAGATACTGGAGAGGAAAAGAGTCAATTAACGTGGCTGAAAAGTTAACTAGACGTTTCCAGCAAAGAATGGTGCAGTTGGACGAAAAGATTGCAGTTGTTAGACGTCGGCTGCCGGAAGCAACAAAAGGGTTGTTGGACATAAGCCGATCTAGTGTTGAAAGCCATTATACGGATATCCAAGCAATTTATGACAAAATTTGTGATGGGAACTTTGATGATGAAGATATAGATGAGTCATTCAGCGAAATGCGAGCCAGTTATGAGAAAATAATGGAAGAGATGGCCTGTAGATATGAAGAGGTGAATAATATGGAAAGGTATACATCAACGAAATTGGAAGAGCTGAAAATTCCAAACTTTAATGGCAATGTGGACAGCTGGATTTCATTTCAAGAAATCTTTTCGCAACTTGTGGATGCTAAGAAAAATTTGCATGATGTTGAAAAATTCTTCCGACTAAAAAGTGTAGTAAGAGGTGATGCGGCAAGACTTATACAACATCTTCAGGTGACAGGTGAAAATTACAAGGCGGCATGGAGCATACTGGAGCAGAGATACAATAACAGACGGTTGTTATTCTGTACGCTGTTTGACAGAATAATTGATCATGGATCCATAAAATGGGACATGCAGCTAAGCGTTGATATGAAGAAGGAGTGGAATGCAGTTATAGCAACACTACCTGCTGTAGAAGTTGTAAAGATACCTCGTTGGTTATCAACATCGTCGGCAATGGCGTTGGAGCTACATGGGTTTGCCGATGCTTCGGAAAGAGCTTATGCTGCTGTAGTGTACATCAGAGTGTCGTGTACAGTAACACTCCTGGCTGCAAAATCAAAGGTGAACCCGATAAAAAATAAGAAGACCCTACCAAAACTGGAACTATGTACAGCGCATCTTTTGGCCAAACTCATAAGCAATGTGGTTAAATTATTTGATCAGGACCCTACTATTTATACGTGGAGTGACTCAACAATAGCGCTATCCTGGATTGCAGGTTCTGGCAAAGTGAAAGATAGATTCATCCGGGTTCGTGTGAAAGACATAAGAGAAGTGACTCCGTTGGTTACATGGAAACACGTTCGATCGAAAGATAATCCGGCGGATGCAGCATCAAGAGGGATGAGTCCAGAACAATTGGTATCTCATAAATTATGATGGAATGGTCCTCATTGGCTGAAAGATAAGAACTCGTGGCCGGTCGGTGCTCACATCTACTCAGACAATGGCACAAATTTTGTAGGAGCCGCAAGGAAACTGGACAAAGAGTACTACAGGGCGTTGCAGCAGAACTCATCGCTTGCAGGAGTGCTATCATCGGAAAGAGTACGGTGGCATTTTATCCCCCCCGGAGCTCCTCACTTCCGAGGATTGTGGGAGGCGGCTGTGGAATCTGTAAAGCATCATTTGAAGCGGGTGGTTGGCGAGTCGAAGCTAACATATGAAGAAATGGCCACGTTATTGGTACAAATAGAAGCGGTGTTGAATTCTCGGCCACTTTGTGACTTTGGTGGCGATCCAGATAATGGCGAGATGCTAACTCCAGGACACTTACTAATTGGTCGAGCTCTCTTAGATGTGCCAGAGGCCAACGATGACACCAAAATTAGTTCCCTGGATAGATGGAAGCTAATTCAAAAAATTAAAAAAGATTTTTGGTCTCAGTGGCGCAACGATTATTTGTGCAGCCTGCAACAACGTACGAAATGGAAGCTGGCATCAACAAATTTAAAGCTGGGCCAGTTGGTTTTAATAAAGGACGAAAACACGGCACCGGCAAAATGGCCACTGGGCAAAATCGTCGAGCTGCATGAAGGAAAAGACGATAAAGTTCGAGTGATGACACTGAAGATGCAAGACGGGATGTTGAAGCGGCCTATACATAAACTATGTCCTTTGGATGTAGTTAAATATGATGATGAGAGACCGAAGGCAGATGATAAAACCAAATCTTTCGTAACTACGATCACAAGAAGAAAGACCGAAACAAAAGCCAGCATTTTTGTGCTGGTATATGCTGAAATATGTCAACAACTTTGTGCAAGACTGAGAGAATTTGAGAAGCAATGCGCCTCAGTGCCCGACAGTATGAACATCCGGCTTAACGATATCTATGAAAATGATAAGTTGTTTTCGCACCAGGAACGCAGTCGCAGCAAACGAGTTCCGTTTGAATTTATCGGTTCTTTATATCACATTATTTTTGGCGTAATGGATGCAGATGAAAGAGCCAACATAGAAGATACATGAAGAAATACAGTTAATGAAGACGAATGGTGTTCTGTTCACCTGAAGGGTTTGAACTGGCATCATGTGAGCGGCCATGCCTCGTTAGCTATCAGTTCAATGTTAGTTTTAGTAGTATTAATTTTTATAGTATATAAATGTGTCCTTAGAAGTATATCGAATATAATTATTCGCCGGCCGCAGAATGTTAAGATTTAGTTTGAAATCTTAACATGGTATAATTAAAATTATGTTTAGAGGACGAAATTAGAGACAAGAGAAAACTGTATAGTTTTTATGATACGGACGTTTGGGTGTAGTTTATGACTGGCTGGAATATTCATGGGACATGAGTGTGTGGCGTATGATAGTGAGACAGGCGACAGACAGACGACTGATTTCATGACAGTCCTTTGGTTTAGGCAGTAAAATCTCCATGTGGTCGAGGGTGGGTTAATCTTCGTGTTGGTAATTAAAATCTGTTCAAGGAAAAGGGCGATGAGAACGATGGTTGGAAATTTCCATTGTGCGCAGGACAGCACTTATTGGCAGAAAATACAACACACATGCGTGTGGCAGACACTTATCTGTTATTTGTTTAGGTTCGCGATAGTTGGAAATCTGTTCAGCCACACATGCGTGTGGCAGACATTTATCTGTTATTTGTTTAGGGTCGCGATGATTAGAAATCAGCTTAGGAATTATTTGTCATACTCTGATTGGCTGAAGTATCATTAAAGATAATTGTTAAAATGTATAAAGAACATATTTCAATATATAGCTATATCTGTCATTTAGTCGTAGGTATAGATTGTAATTAGAAATTATTTAAATAAAAAGAAACAGTGTCTTACAAACATTCAAATAGTGCGGTTGTCTTTTAATCGCACAACAGTTCTGGGGGCTCCTGACTGCCCGTGGTACCAGACTTTGGTCTCCGTTTAGACCTCGTAGCCGAGCTACTACCAGTTTGCGAGCCAAACATCGCGGGACTGGTCACCCCCTGTTAAAGGCACGATCATGAGATAGTATATATGCAGACACAAGTGCCCACATATAGATGTTACGGTCTAAAACCGTGCTCTATATGGACATGGTTTCCTCACTGCTCAGAGCGAGGTCTATCTCTACCTCTTCCGTTCGACCACGGTGAACGGCACCCATGTCTTAAGGCTGGTCCCGACCGTACCCCCAATAAGGCCCGGGGGCCTAGAATCACTAGGTGGAGTCTTGAGAAAACCCCATAATCCCCAGTCACCCGTGGTACCGGCTAACCTCCATCAGGTCATTATCCGTAACCTAGGTTACTCCCAGTTTCAGTTCCATGTAAGCAGGGGACTAGTAGCCCCCCGCGTAATACGTATCAGTAGTATATGTATCAAACCTTACCTTCCTGCCTTTAAAATTTTTTGAGATATGGTCGTTATTAATGACGTGGGGTGTGGGCGGTGCCACGCCCCATCTTCTAATATTGGTTTCAAATAGCCTGGGCGTATCTCTTGTCCAAGTGTAACATACTATGAATATTTAAGGATGATCAGACTATTATAATAATTATTATTATAATAATTATTAATTGTGGTTTTTACGGCCGATAATTGGAGTAAGCACTCTAGAATTTGCGACCACTGACTCAGAATTTCGGTAGTATTTTGTAATGATTTCCAAACGTTGCTAGTAAGTGAACTTTACCATGATAAAAATTTTGACTTCGACTAACATTTTGACACTGAAAGATCATTAAAAATGTTTGAAATGAAATTTTCAGAGTATATTACAGTTGACCCTTTAGGGCATATACTATTTGCAATTAAGTTTGCAAAAAGGGGCGCCGACACATTTCAAAATGTAAAACGACAATATCAAACAGACTTTTGGAGGTAGGAATGTGAGGTTTAGTAAAAATACTACGGATATGAGTTGAAATATTTTTTGCAACAGTAGGCGGGGAACGCCCCTTTATAAATAAACCGTTATAACGACCATAGTCTGATCATCCCGAAATCTTCACAGAATGTTACAGTTGGCCAAAAGATACGAAGACTATTTGGAGTCAAGTTTAAAAGAGGGCGTGGCACCGCCCACACACCTCAAAATTTAAAACGCCCATATCTCACAGATTATTGGGAAAGGTAGGAAGGTAAGTTTTGGTACATACATATTCTACTGATATGATGCAAAACATTTTTGGGGAAAATGGGCGGTGCCACGCCCCTCTAATTGTCTGATCATCCTAAAATCTTTACAATATGTTACAGTTGTCCAAAAGATATCCACACTGATATCTTTTGGGACGTGGCGCCGCCCACACATCTTAACATTTGAAACGACCATGTCTAAAAGATTATTAGGGATAGCCAACTTAGGTTTTTTATATTTACTACTGATATCATGCAAAATATTTTTTTTAATATAGGCGGTGCTACGCCCCACCGCTAGACTATTTTTTGTGGTGTTATGTAAGTCGCTTGTCGACTCAGATAAGATCGACACGATTGACGCCTTGGAGGAGAATATTCGGCGCGTTACTGTGCGCGTTTGCACAATAATTTTTTTTTTTTACTTTTTTTTCCAAAAAGGGCCGTTTGTTGCGTAGGGGGGTTTCTTTAAGAGCTTTATCGTCTCGTATCTACAAAAAATGTTATGTAACTCTAAATAACGTTTTTTTTAAATTTTTAGTAAATGACTATTTTCAACTTTTTCCTATATTTATGAAAGTATTTCTAAAACCTAAAAAATAAATCTTATACTGAGAAAAATTTCCAACGGTATGTATCAAGCTCAACTAAGATTTCATACCCTCGATAAAATAATACTCTGATATGTCCACCTGCGGAATAAAAACATTGTTTTTATATAGAAATGTTGATTTTTTTTAAATAACCTTCACGTTTAAATATTCAGCCTTATTCTGCATTACAATTCCGTCCCCGCATTCCGTTACGTTACAATCGTAACATGGTATTCCAACTAAAAACGGAATTGGAAGAAAAAGAGGAAGACAAGAGTGCATTCACAGGGAGCTGCTTTGTTGTGAAACGTATGAGATCGAAACAGGAAAAACTGTGAAATTTTGTAAACATTGTAATAAAATGTTAAATTTAGTGCAAATAAAACAGTGATTCAGTGATAAAAGACATAATTAATCTATATTGTTGATAATTTAATTAATTAAACATATCAGTGAGTACCGAACGACAAAAAAAAGGCAAAACATAAGTGAAAGGTATTTGTGGCCAAACTATACCAGTGTGGAGAAGCCTGTCGTGCCGGAGTTTATATTTTCGTGTTTTTAACATCATTGTTGGAAATGGAATCGATAATAGCGGCGTTTTTGCTAGATGAGGAGAACAACGTGCTCCACAATACAGAAGGAAGACTTGAAAGGCGAAAATTGAGAGACAGTTGCAATCCATTCCTAATGAGCGATCAATTGTAAAGTATATTTTTTAAAAGTGTTGTTGTGTGATATATAATAAGTTTACTTTTACAGATTTAAAAAAAACTTACGCCTAAATAAAGATGCCTTTAAGTATGTATTAGACACTTTTGCACATGAAGCACGGGCGAATAGGTTAACATCGTTAACACCGCTTAACATAGTTATGGGAGCTTTGAGATTCTTTGCAGAAGGAAGCTACCAACACGGAGTTGGTAAAGATTATAATGTTGGGATGGCTCAATCCACAGTGTCGAAGTCGCTTTCGTATTTCCTTCAAGTAATGCAGCGAAAGCTTTGCTCTCACTGGATAAGATTTGACCAGACAGAGGAGGAAAAGACCCAAGCGAAGCAAGATTTTTATGGGAAGGCCGGCTTTCCAGGGGTCAGTATGTGTGTTGATGGCACACATATAAAAATTATAAAACCATCCGAAGAGGCGTTCAGTTATTATAATAGAAAAGGATTTTTTAGCATTAATGCTATGGTGGTCAGTATTTCGTTTCAATGATTACTGTGGTCGTAAATAGAATTTATGTTTTTAGGTGTGCGATAACAAAATGCGCATAAGAAGCATTGACGCCAGATATCCCGGGAGTAACCATGATTCGCATATCTGGAGTTTAAGTAAAGTGAGGAATCAATTGGAACGGAAATATCGGGATGGAGAGAGAAACACTTGGATATTAGGTATTTATTCACGTTAAACAGTGTGTAAATTGCAGATAGTAATTGTGTTTTTATTTTCAACAGGTGATGCAGGATACCCCCTGGAACCGTGGCTAATGACTCCATATAGATCTGCAAATGTAGGTAGCCAGAAAAGCAACTACAACATACGGCACTCAAAGACGAGGAACATAGTTGAAAGAACGATTGGGGTTGTAAAGAACCGATTTCGTTGTTTATTAGGTGCTCGAGAACTTCATTACTCCCCACAAAAAGCTAGTCAAATTATAAATGTTGTTTGTGCCCTCCACAACATTTGTATACACTACCGGGTAGAAGACTTAGACCCGCATGAATCGGAAATCGAAAGTTCTCAAGAAGTGGGAGATGACGAAAGCAGTGACCCCGATTACGCTTCCATAGCACGTAGTATTCGCGGTAACATACTTTCCTCTTTTTAGAGCTCTCAAAAATCCATTATATTAATAAAAAGAAATAAATAAAATAAAGCGTATTCAATTTTTCCTTATATTTACCAACAAAAACAAAAAAATTCAGTACATTAGTCCTTTAAAAGAATACTTAAAATTAAAAATAAATTCAGTTCATTTGTGCTTTCTAACTAAAAGCAAACTTAAAAATTACCATATAAAATACAACCACATATCTACTCGAAATTAACCGATGGGTTCTGCAGTTTCAACATTTGCAGATCGATTTCCAGCTTCTGTTTCAGCAACTCCTCTTTAATTGTATTGTGCCGGTGCTCTTCTTGTAGCTGCTTCTCTGCAACATCAGCAAGTTTTCAATACTCCTGTTCATGCGTCTTAAATTTGTTGCGATCTCGCCATACTTCTTAGACATACTATCCTGGAAGGCCTTCGTGTCTTTGTTAAAAACTTCTTGATTTATTTTCAACTCTTTTAACAAAGACAAAGTGCCTTCCTTTGGCCTCTGCTGCTGACGCTTTGCTGAAGTGCTCGCTTCTTCGACAGGGTCTTCTAAGAGAGCGGAAATGTCCATTGCCGAAGCTGCAGCGGCTTCTTCCATCTCATTGCCCACTCCGCAGTCCACTGTGCCTCTAATTCCGTCCGTGTTTGTTTGAAGCCCTGTCATCTGGATGACCTTATCTTCAAGAGGACTAATGGGCTGCAAGCGACAGTAGCCTCCTCCGGTGCTCATCATTTCTTTTTTATTTGCGCTTAACTTTTTCTTGATATAGCACTTCCAGTCAATCCAAACCTATAAAAAGATATTTAATAAATGCAACACATACATATGTACAGCCTCCCATACATACTTTCTTCCATGCAATTCCATCTTTTGTTGGTGGCCCTAATGAATTTAGAGCCACTCTGACCTCTTCCCAAAATGTCAGGACTTCTTCCTTCGAACGCTTCGAGTACGCAGTGTCTGGTTTTCCTGACATTAAAGTCACCAGCTTCTCGTATTGCTCCGGTGTTGTTGTTTTTGACCTGCAATAAATTAAATAAAACTCACAAATCAGTACAAACAATTTATTTACTTATATCAATTATGTATGAAGCGTTTTATTGTATTTTATACTTACATTTTTCTCAATTCCTTTTTTTTTCGCTTAAACTTGCTTTTTTTAAACAAACACAAAAATTTTAAGACGCTCCGTCAAGTAATTTCCAACTTAGAAAAACTCAGTTACGATTGTAACGCAGAATACACACGATCGTAAAAACTGAAACGAAACGGAATGTAGAATACCAAAATTCCAATAACGGAGAAAATTCAAATAACGGAGAATTGGATTGTAATGCAGAATAAGGCTGATTGAAGAATTTGCAACACTGAATGTTGTTCGTAATTTTGAATGTGATTCGTATTGTCAAAATAACAGGTACTCGAGCGACAAATTGTTAAATGAGGTGGAAATAAATAATGGCCATTCTTTGACATTTTATGACACTTGACTTCAAAAATTGGGTGGAGAGGTAGAAGATAACAGGCAGTTTATTTTAATATTATTTTAAAAAGGTAACAATTAACATTTGGTTAACCTCTATAGGTAATTTATTATTTAATTAACCCACACTAAGCCCTTCTTGACCCTATGAAGAGATTTTAGGCTCAGTTATTAAAATATACTAAATATACTAGGAGATCATAAAAAACTATTCACTGTCACTCTGAAGACATGCGGAAATCAGTTTTTTTAGAAACCGTGTTATAGTTTAGACGTGTGTTATTTACATAATTAATCTTTAAAATGCCTATGGCTCCTTCAAAGCCGAAGCTTAAAGATGATATCTATTCTTCGTTTTGGTTTAATCCTTTCAACAAGAAGAAGCATAGGTCATAAAATAAGCGACATATTTATCACTACGCTGTCAAAACGGTTCAGATTTGTGAATCCTGCAGGAAAGTGATCCGAAAGTTTATTGAATTACCGGATTTGAATAGTACTGAGCCTTATGTTAATGCTAATCCAGAAGGAGAGAAAAAAAATTTTTAGATTAATCGACATTGAGTTTTGCAAAAATAATGACGGATTTTGGAACATCTTAACGAAAAGCAAGAATTGCTAAAATATTGATTGCCGAGCATGGGATTCTCACACTCCCCAAGAAAAAGAAGTGTAAAACATTAGAGTGCAAAGCTGAAGCTCTTGTAACTTAGTTTTATCAGCAAGATGATATGAGTCGCCTGATGCCACACGCAACAATAGTATGTTCTTTACAATAAAATCATGTTCGTCGCAACCATAGTATTGTTTGTTGACTTTCATTTTGACAACAGTATGATTGCGGCAATATTAATTTTGTTGAAATGTAACAATACTATTATTGCCAAATTTAGAAATGAAAATATGGTTGTAGCAACCATAAAACATGGTTGGTGCAACAAAAGTACTGTTGTTTAAAATTTACGTTAACAATAAAAGATTACGGCAATCATACAGTATGGTTGCGACTATGAACATAACAAAACAGGTTTTATAAAGCATACATGGATGTGTGTGCGTGTGTTTTCTTTTGATATACCAAAAAAACACATACACACGATACAGTGCATGGTTGTTGTCCATTATAAAAAACAACAACAACCGGAAGGTTTTTCGAGGGATTTTTATTGTGTTTACTTTGTTCGGTGAAATACTCTACTGCCGAACGGTTCTCGTTTATTTAAAATCTGCCTGCACTTAAGTATACTTATATAGCCATTAATCATAGTTTAATCACATTCGTTACTTGGGGTCTACGGATGGTGAAGTAGCATCTACCCCTGCTGGCAACTAAAAGTATTTTCAACTGCCGTTGGAATAAATATTTTTGTTTCTTGAATAAAATGTTCAATAAAAACATGGCCTCAAATCTGGCTCTCACTAACTGTAATGCGATTTAAATTAACTTGCTTGATAAAAATCTATATTTTTATATAACCACATTACCCAATCCTAATAAATAATTTTGGGGATCATAGTATGGTGAAGTGTGAATGGTTGAGTGCGAATCATACTTTTGTTGTGAGGAGCATAGTATGTTTAAGTGTGAATTATACTATGTGAATCATACTATACTATTGTTGTGAGGATCATAATATTGTTGTGCCACAACCATATACCCAACAAAAGTATGATCCTCTTCAAATATTGTCACCCCAACCATACTTTTTTTCTGCGTGCAGGGATTAAAGACTGGGTGCATGTACACATCGATGGCAAGAAAGTTCAAATACAGAACAGAATGGTTCTCTGCAAGCTGAATAAGCTATTCGAAACATTTCAATCTGAACACGAAGATATCAAAATTTTATTCACAAAATTTACCCGTCCAAAACATTGCGTTTTAACAGGAAGCTGCGGAACTCACCAAACCAATTGTCGAAGTACTTTTCCAACCCCAATTGAGACAACTCCAAAACATGGTTTTTGAACGCTTCAACAGCATCTTCTGGCGACGAAAATCGTTCACCACTCATTTTTTTCTTGATGTGCGGAAATAAAAAGAAGTCATTGTACGGCGGATAACCCATCTATTCGACGTTTTGGCCGGTCAAAAAAAAAACGCAGGATTGAGCCGATTTGTAAGAGCTCGGATTGTCATGGTGCACAATGATTCGTCTTCTCTTGTTCGTTTTTCGAATTTCTCGGAAGACTTCAGGCAAACAAATTGTGGTGTACCACTCAGAATTGATCGTCCTACGTTGCTCAAGCGTAACAGTCTCCACATGCCCAGTTTTGCCGAAGAAACAGGCGACCATTTGCTTCAAAGTGCTTCTTCCACGAACAACTTTCGTTGGATTTGGCTCGTCTTCGATGACCCACACGATCGATTGCTGTTTTGTTTTCGGCTCATACGCATAGATTTATGATTCGTCACCTGTGACGATCTTATTATTGTGCGGGATCCAACGAGAACAAACATTTTTTACGGCCAGGTGTTCATGCAATATCGAATGTATGCTGGTGGAAGAAATCCCCAAGGATGCCTCTATATTACGGTATGTCACATATCTTGCATTATTAGTTCACGCACGGCATTAATGTTCTCTGGCACAACGGCCGTTTTTGGACGACCTTCGTCTTCGAGCGAGCTTCGGTCACGATTGAATTCATTAAACCAGATTTTCACAGTGCTACAGGATGGTGTTTCATCGCCATACAAAGATTTAAGTTCATCGATGCACTCTTGTCGTGATAATCCACGTCGAAAGTTGTACAAATTTTTGCCAAACAAAAATATATATAGCAAAAAGGTGATTTGATAAAAAAAACCTCACCCACAAAATGATTTTAACATTGTTATTTATCAGCATTTTGGACAATTTTTTGGAGTCACTGTAAGCAGATATATAATTGAACAAGCTTTAGAGACACATATATGTAACATTACACAGGATCATCAAACACACAAGGAAGTTAAATATTCACGCTGTCATTGGAGAGGACGAATCTCAGTGGGAGGTTGTCCTTGTTGCGGAAGGAGTTGTTTAAGGCTTTCATAACTTTGATCGCACGCTTACAGCACTGGTTGCTTTGAATTTGTGACACTATTTCAAATTATAAAAACTTTTATATATATTTTTTTTCATTCTGTGTGACGCACATATTCCTCAATACAGAAGTCTATAAAATAAGAAACACGATAGAAGAAATATGATATTTACAAATTCTTCATCATGGCAACAAAGAACACATCCAGCTGCTTCAAAACCTTTTTTACCTATGCAAACTATGTGTAAAGGTAACGATTGTTTGATCATTGAACACTGTTTACATTCGTTTCATCGAGTGTGCCTCCATAATTATTTAGGTACTCATAATACAATTGAATGTCCTGTATGTTATCACACTTGTCTTCTAGATCTGTTAAGAAGTGTGATAATCTTACCACAGACATGCAGGACAAGTTCACGCAGAGAACGAGGTATGGATATGATTTTAATATCCGGAGTTCTGGCAGCGATTTGGATCTATGATAAAGACTAAATATTACAAAATATGAAGATGTTACCACAACCCAATTGTCCAATGAAATAACAATACACACAGAGGACCGATTCATTGCCCCAACCGAAACAAACTTCAATATTTTCCATTGATAAAACTAATTGTTTTCCCAACCCTACACATTAGTACATATCGTGCGCACTCATCAATATCAAAGGGTGAACATAAAACCTGCGTGTTTTCCCTATTCACTCATCACTGATCTATTGGTGCAAACTGATAGTGTGACAATATACAACATTTGATAGGAGTGGTGCCTGAAAGCTGCTTCACTTTTTCGTATACTTAACTTTTGCGCGGAAAATTGTTTGCAAAATTCTGGTGAAAATTAAATATTGTTAGTTAAGGTGTCAATGGGTATTTTTAAATTTCCTATATCCAGTAAAGCTTTGGAAAATTGAGCTGCAGATGTGTCATTTTGAAGTTACACCCGCATATTTGTAATCAGCCGTAATGTATAAACGCATCGCCAAAGAATTTATGACTTCAAGAATGCATTCAGTTCATCTGCAGGAGTTGAACAGGGAAGCACTACGAGTGTTTGGTGAACATCTAAGGCTAATAAAATGAGTGATCCTCCAAATAGTATGTTGTTGCCTCTAAAATCTTTAAAGGTGCGATCTAGGGCCTGTAAAGAGTTATTATGTGTCAAAGTACATTCATCCCAAACGATTATCTTTCATATTTGTATGATTATGCATTAAAGAATTTTTTCGAAAGTTACAAGTGTACGTCTCAGAAAATTGAATATTGAGGGGCACTTAAAGTGCCGAATGTGCAGTTCTACCTCCAGCTTAGAGTTTCGCCGTAGTGCCGGAGGATACGATAGCCAATCGAATTTTCGCCTATATCAATGATATTATAAAGTTTTTTTTCTGTGCATCTATGAATAACAATCATCCACGGCTAATTGTTTCAGCTGCCATAACGTTTTTAATCGTACCCTTCAAGTTGCTGCGGTGGCAGTTTGGTCAGATTTAATTCCAGGAGCGATTTCGATTGGTATTCCGATATTTATAATGCTCTCAGCGACCGAGTGTTTACGTATCAGCGACCGAGCGACCGTATCAGCGACCGAGTGTTTAACATGATTCTCGCTGTGACAGCTTCAACCAAGGGGCGCCATCGCTCTGGAGCCATTACCAGCGCCCCTTAAGGCCAATCCCGCAGGTACCAAATTCGAAGCGTGCTATATGGACACAACTCCCCTTGGTCAGGGGCCGGGGCCTATCTAACACTTCTGCTGCTCTATGGGTCACAGCACCCGGTTGCAATGCAACTCCACACCGAGTCGTAGCTCTCCCGCGATTTGGGTTTAAACCACAGCCACCACGATACTCCCCGAAGGGCCGCACCTGCTAGCCAGGCCAGAACAATAGTTCTGGGGGCTCCTGACTACCCGTGGTACCAGACTTTAGTCTCCGGTCAGACCTCGTATCCGAGCTACTACCAGTTTGCGAGCCATACATCTCGGGACTGGTCACGCCCTGTTAAAGGCACGATCATGAGATAGTATATATGCAGACACAATTGCCCACATATAGATGTTACGGTCTAAAACCATGCTGTACATGGACATTGTTTCCTCACTGCTCAGAGTGAATTCCTTCAAATTTTGGCCGCAACTACACGTCAGGCACGATCATGAGATAGTATATATGCAGGCACAAGTGCCCACATATAGATGTTACGGTCTAAAACCATGCTGTACATGGACATTGTTTCCTCACTGCTCAGAGCGAATTCCTTCAAATTTTGGCCGCAACTACGCCTCAGAGTGTCCATTGTTAGGGTCCAATTTTGGATGACTAGTTTAAGCCTTTCTACCGGTATGATGAAATGATAAACAATACTGAAAAGAAAAAAAAGATTAACACAACTCTCGCGTAATCTGCCAAAAAACCCTATTGAAAAAATAACTCCAGATTGATCACCCGTTACCAATTTGAGAAAATATGTACCGATGTTTCCACCAGTCCATAAACCGCACCAAACCCTGGACTTTCCATGATGAAATGGTAAACAATACTGGAAAAAATAAAATTTAACACAACTCACGCATAATCTGTGAAACAAAACTATTGAAAAAAATACCATGGGAAAAGCACAGATTTGTCAAATTTAAGCCATAGACTTGAAGCGACTGTCCTTGCTCGTTATTAATGGTTATCGCACATGCCGACCGAATCGGAAACTGCAATCTGTTGAAATCGAAGGGCATGTCTGTAGTATCATGGGAATGAATGAAATCAGTACATTGGTTCCTCTATAATTTCCAGTTATTGTAGTAGCCTCTATAAGATTATTCTGCAATAATATATATAATGGGTACACCGATCTTCAATTGCAAAATATGTGGTAAGAATCCATGTAGGTCGACAGAATTCAAGAATACGACAGGATAAGTGACGGCATATCAACCCGTGTAATAGTATTGATGGATTTATAAGTTACGGCGTTGCCATTTCCTCTACTTAGAATAGTTCTGTTGGTGGAATTTACGTCAATACTTGTAGCAGCAAGGAAACCAAGTTCTTGCAACAAGTCCGATCGCAGTTCGAGTAGCTGTGGAATATGTTTGTTAAAGAACATTGTTTTGTACTCATTCCATTTGATCTAGAGCTTCGGAAACATTGTCCTTAACCTGTGCCTGTGTCCTACTCATCGGCAAATCGGCTGTTTAAGACTGATTGTACTTTCTGCTGAGAAGGTAAAATCAGCCGCAAATCTTGTCAACAGATGTTGTATTATATACGATTATAAAACGGATATACGAATATAAAACGGATATACGATTATAAAACGGATCTGATGGAAACAGTAGCGATAAAGAAATATCATCTTCGTCATAATTCTGTTTATCCCAATTCAGCTTTTGGTACAGCGCTTTGAGATTATTCTATTGCAATAATCTTCTTAGATTATTCTATTGCAATAATTCGTGAATCGAGAGGCCCCTTGAGCTACAATGAACACCACTAACTGATGGCGATATGAAAGTTTTCTTTTATAGTATTCTAATCCATTGGTTGAATAGCTGCTGTGACCTTTGGTAATGACAATTGACATAAAAGGAGTCAAAATGAATTTTGAAATAGAAATAAAAAAACAACTCGAAAATGTTAAGAAGCACTCAACTTTTTAGAGTCCCGAGTGGTGTCTGAAAGCTGCTTCATTTTTTCGTATACTTAACTTTTGCGCGGAAAATTGTTTGCAAAATTCTGGTGAAAATTAAATATTGTTAGTTAAGGTGTCAATGGGTATTTTTCCATTTCCTATATCCAGTAAATCTTTGGAAAATTGAGCTGCAGATGTGGCATTTTGAAGTTACACCCGCATATTTGGAAGGGAAGCACTACGAGTGTTTGGTGAACATCTAAGGCTAATAAAATGAGTGATCCTCCAAATAGTATGTTGTTGCCTCTAAAATCTTTAAAGGTGCGATCTAGGGCCTGTAAAGAGTTATTATGTGTCAAAGTACATTCATCCCAAACGATTATCTTTCATATTTGTATGATTATGCATTAAAGAATTTTTTCGAAAGTTACAAGTGTACGTCTCAGAAAATTGAATATTGAGGGGCACTTTAAGTGCCGAATGTGCAGTTCTACCTCCAGCTTAGAGTTTCGCCGTAGTGCCGGAGGATACGATAGCCAATCGAATTTTCGCCTATATCAATGATATTATAAAGTTTTTTTCTGTGCATCTATGAATAACAATCATCCACGGCTAATTGTTTCAGCTGCCATAACGTTTTTAATCGTACCCTTCAAGTTGCTGCGGTGGCAGTTTGGTCAGATTTGATTCCAGGAGCGATTTCGATGGGTATTCCGATATTTATAATGCTCTCAGCGACCGAGTGTTTACGTATCAGCGACCGAGCGACCGTATCAGCGACCGAGTGTTTAACATGATTCTCGCTGTGACAGCTTCAACCAAGGGGCGCCATCGCACTGGAGCCATTACTAAGCGACGGCCAGCGCCCCTTAAGGCCAATCCCGCAGGTACCAAATTCGAAGCGTGCTATATGGGCAAGACTTCCCCCTTGGTCAGGGGCCGAGGCCTATCTAACACTTCTGCTGCTCTATGGGTCACAACACCCGGTTGCAATGCAACTCCACACCGAGCGGTAGCTCTACCGCGATTTGGGTTTAAACCACAGCCACCACGATACTCCTCGAAGGGCCGCACCTGCTATCCAGGCCAGAACAACAGTTCTGGGGGCTCCTGACTACCCGTGGTACCAGACTTTAGTCTCCGGTCAGACCTCGTAGCCGAGGTACTACCAGTTTGCGAGCCATACATCGCGGGATGGTTATCCCCTGTTAAAGGCACGATCATGATATAGTATATATGCAGACACAAGTGCCCACATATAGATGTTACGGTCTAAAACCATGCTGTACATGGACATTGTTTCCTCACTGCTCAGAGCGAGGTCTATCTCTACCTCTTCCGTTCGACCACCAGCCATGTCTTAAGGCTGGTCCCGACCGTACCCCCAATAAGGCCCGGTGGCCTATAATCACTAGGTGGAGTCTTGAGAAAACCCCATAATCCCCAGTCACCCGTGGTACCGGCTAACCTCCGGTCAGGATCCGTAACCAAGGTTACTCCCAGTTTCAGTTCCATGTAACCAGGGGACTAGTAGACTCCCGCGTACCTTCCTGCCTTTAAAATTTTTTGAGATATGGTCGTTATTAATGACGAGGCGTGTGGGCGGCGCCACGCCCCATCTTCTAATCTTGGTTTCAAATAGCCTGGGCGTATCTCTTGCCCAAGTGTAACATAGTATGAATGTTTAAGGATGATCAGACTATTATAATAGTTATTATTATAATAATTATTAATTGTGTTTTTTACGGTAGTATTTTGTAATGAATTCCAAACATTGCTAGTAACTGAACTTTACCATGATAAAAATTTTGACTTCGACTAACATTTTGACACTGAAAGATCATTAAAAATGTTTGAGGGTGCGTTGACATAAAGATACGAAATTGTTATGACCGTCATGAACTTTTCAGAGTATATTACAGTTGACCTAAAGATATGCATATACTATTTGCAATTAAGTTTGCAAAAAGGGGCGTAGAACCGCCGACGCATTTCAAAATGTAAAACGACAATATCAAACAGACTTTTGGAGGTAGGAATGTGAGGTTTAGTAAAAATACTACGGATATGAGTTGAAATATTTTTTGCAACAGTGGGCGGGGAACGCCCCTTTATAAATAATCCGTTATAACGGCCATAGTCTGATCAGCCTGAAATCTTCACAGAATGTTACAGTTGGCCAAAAGATACGAAGACTATTTGGAGTCAAGTTTGAAAGAGGGGCGTGGCACCGCCCACACACCTCAAGATTTAAATCGCCCATATCTCACAGATTATTGGGAAAGGTAGGAAGGTACGGTTTGGTACATACATATTTTACTGATATGAAGCAAAACATTTTTGGGGAAAATTGGCGGTGCCACGCCCCTCTTCAAAGAAAACATTATAAAAGCCATAATAATAGTCTGATCATCTTAAAATCTTTACAATAAGTTTCAGTTTTTAATTTCCAGTTATTGTAGTAGCCTCTATAAGATTGTTCTGAATTTTTTTATCCGCCAGTCGAGTACCGTTACAAAGGCAAGGTGGATCAATATTCCGCAATAATATATATAATGGGTACACCGATCTTCAATTGCAAAATATGTGGTAAGAATCCATATAGGGCGACAGAATTCAAGAATACGACAGGATAAGTGACGGCATATCAACCCGTGTTACAGTATTGATGGATTTATAAGTTACGGCGTTGCCATTTCTTCTACTTAGAATAGTTCTGTTGGTGGAATTTACGTCAATACTTGTAGCAGCAAGGAAACCAAGTTCTTGCAACAAGTCCGATCGCAGTTCGAGTAGCTGTGAAATATGTTTGTTAAAGAATATTGTTTTGTACTCATTCCATTTGATCAGCGTATTCATTGCGCATATTCCATCATTGTAAGCTGCAAATTCTAGAGCTTTGGAAACATTGTCCTCAACCTGTGCCTGTGTCCTTCTCATCGGCAAATCGGCTGTTAAATGCTGATTTTACCTTCTGCTGAGAAGGTAAAGTCAGCCGCAAATCTTGTCAACAGATGTTGTATTATATACGATTATAAAACGGATATACGATTATAAAACGGATATACGATTATAACACGGATATACGGTTATAAAACGGATCTGATGGAAACAGTAGCGATAAAGAAATATCATCTTCGTCATAGTTCTGATTATCCCAATTCAGCTTTTTTTACAGCGCTTTGCGTGCACTTATCCTATGCCAGATTTTACAACAAAATTGCTTTCCTTAGATTATTCTATTGCAATAATTCTTGAATCGAGAGGACCCTTGAGCTACAATGAACGCCACTAACTGATAGCGATATGAACGTATTCTAACTTTTATAGTATTCTAATCCATTGGTTGAATAGCTGCTGTGACCTTTGGTAATGACAATTGACATAAAAGGAGTCAAAATGAATTTTGAAATAGAAATAAAAAAACAACTCGAAAATGTTAAGAAGCACTCAACTTTTTAGAGTCCCGAGTGGTGTCTGAAAGCTGCTTCATTTTTTCGTATACTTAACTTTTGCGCGGAAAATTGTTTGCAAAATTCTGGTGAAAATTAAATATTGTTAGTTAAGGTGTCAATGGGTATTTTTCCATTTCCTATATCCAGTAAAGCTTTGGAAAATTGAGCTGCAGATGTGTCATTTTGAAGTTTCACCCGCATATTTGTTATCAGCCGTAATGTGTAAACGTATCGGCAAAGAATTTACGACTTCAAGAATGCATTCAGTTCATCTGCAGGAGTTGAACCGGGAAGCACTACGAGTGTTTGGTGAACATCTAAGGCTAATAAAATGAGTGATCCTCCAAATAGTATGTTGTTGCCTCTAAAATCTTTAAAGGTGCGATCTAGGGCCTGTAAAGAGTTATTATGTGTCAAAGTCCATTCATTCCAAACGATTATCTTTCATATTTGTATGATTATGCATTAAAGATTTTTTTTGCATGTTACAAGTGTACGTCTCAGATAATTGAATATTGAGGGGCACTTTAAGTGCCAAATGTGCAGTTCTACCTCCAGCTAAGAGTGTCGCCGTAATGCCGGAGGATACGATAGCCAATGCAATGTTGCCTTGTGATCGAATTTTCGCCTATGTCAATGATATTATAAAGGTTTTTTTCTGTGCATCTATGAATAACAATCCTCCAAGGTTAATTGTTTCAGCTGCCATAACGTTTTTAATCGTACCCTTCATGTTGCTGCGGTGGAAGTTTGGTCAGATTTGATTCCAGGAGCGATTGCGATTGGTATTCCGATATTTAGGATGCTCTCAAAATTGACCTCAATAGTATTTATATTCATTCGTACCTGTGGTCATTGTAATAGCTTCATAGTCTGACTTTTTTTAGAGCCGTATTTGCATTAATTTTTTCCAAAAAGTATTATGCGTAATACGTATCAGCGACCGAGTGTTTAACATGATTCTCGCTGTGACAGCTTCAACCAAGGGGCGCCATCGCACTGGAGCCATTACTAAGCGACGGCCAGCGCCCCTTAAGGCCAATCCCGCAGGTACCAAATTCGAAGCGTGCTATATGGACACAACTTCCCCCTTGGTCAGGGGCCGAGGCCTATCTAACACTCCTGCTGCTCTATGGGTCACAACACCCGGTTGCAATGCAACTCCACACCGAGCCGTAGCTCTCCCGCGAATTGGGTTTAAACCACAGCCACCACGATACTCCCCGAAGGGCCGCACCTGCTAGCCAGGCCAGAACAACAGTTCTGGGGGCTCCTGACTACCCGTGGTACCAGACTTTAGTCTCCGGTCAGACCTCGTAGCCGAGGTACTACCAGTTTGCGAGCCATACATCGCGGGATGGTTACCCCCTGTTAAAGGCACGATCATGAGATAGTATATATGCAGACACAAGTGCCCACATATAAATGTTGCGGTCTAAAACCATGCTGTACATGGACATTGTTTCCTCACACATTGTTTCCATCTTCTAATCTTGGTTTCAAATAGCCTGGGCGTATCTCTTGCCCAAGTGTAACATAGTATGAATGTTTAAGGATGAGCAGACTATTATAATAGTTATTATTATAATAATTATTAATTGTGGTTTTTACGGCCGAAAATTGGAGTAAGCACTCTAGAAGTTGCGACCACCGACTCAGAATTTCGGTAGTATTTTGTAATGTTTTCCAGACGTTGCTAGTAAGTGAACTTTACCATGATAAAAATTTTGACTTCGACTAACATTTTGACACTGAAAGATCATTAAATATGTTTGAGGGTGCGTTGACATAAAGATACGAAATTGTTATGCCCCTATTGGAAAACCGGTTAGAAATATTTCTGTGCAAAAATTAAAAAACTTGTTATAAGACCCATAATAGTAGTCGGACCGTCATGTTATTGTCAGAGTATATTACAGTTGACCTAAAGATATGCATATACTATTTGCAATTAAGTTTGCAAAAAGGGGCGTAGAACCGCCGACACATTTCAAAATGTAAAACGACAATTTCAAACAGACTTTTGGAGGTAGGAATGTGAGGTTTAGTAAAAATATTACAGGTATGAGTTGAAATATTTTTTGCAACAGTGGGCGGGGAACGCCCCTTTATAAATAATCCATTATAATGGCCATAGTCTGATCATCCTGAAATCTTCACAGAATGTTACAGTTGGCCAAAAGCTACGAAGACTATTTGGAGTCAAGTATGAAAGAGGGGCGAGGCACCGCCCACACACCTCAAGATTTAAAACGCCCATATCTCACAGATTATTGGGAAAGGTAGGAAGGTACGGTTTGGTACATACATATTTTACTGATATGAAGCAAAACATTTTTGGGGAAAATTGGCGGTGCCACGCCCCTCTTCATAGAAACCGTTATAAAAGCCATAATAATAGTCTGATCATCCTAAAATCTTTACAATAAGTTACAGTCGTCCAAGAGATATTCATTCACACTGTGCATTGCACAGTGTATTTTAGAACAAAAACAAAGGGACGTGGCGCCGCCCACACATCTTAAAATTTGAAACGACCATTTCTAAAAGATTATTAGAGATACCCAAATTAGGTTTTGTATATTTACTACTGATATCATGCAAAATATTTTTTTTAATATGGGCGGTGTCACGTACCACCGCTAGACTATTTGTTGTGGTGTTATGTAAGTCGCTTTTCGACGCAGATAAGATCGACACGATTGACGCCTTAGAGGAGAATATTCGGAGCGTTACTGTGCGCGTTTGCAAAATATTTTTTTTACTGTTTTCCAAAAAGGGCCGTTTGTTGCTCAAATGAAAGCGTAGGGGTTTTTCTTTAAGAGCTTTATCGTCTCGTAGTGGGATGCAACCTTTTTATCTATCCAAAAAATGCTATGTAACTCTAAATAATGTTTGTTTAAATTTTTAGTAAATGCACTATTTTCAATTTTTTCCTATATTTATGAAAGTGTTTCTAAAACCTAAAAAATAAATCTTATACTGAGAAAAATTTCCAACGGTATGCAACAAGCCCAACTAAAATTTCATACCCTCAATAAAATAATACTCTGATATGTCCACCTGCGGAATAAAAACACTGTTTTTATATAGAAATGTTGATTTTTTTTTAAATACCCTTTACATTTAAATATTGAAGAATTTGCAACACTGAATGTTATTCGTAATTTTGAATGTGATTTGTATTGTCAAAATACCAGGTACTCGAGCGACAAATTGTTGGATAAGGTGGAAATAAATAATGGTCATTTTTCGACATTTTATGACACTTGACTTTAAAAATTGGGTGGAGAGGTAGAAGTTAACAGGCAGTTTATTTTAATATTATTTTAAAAAGGTAACAATTAACATTTGGTTAACCTCTATAGGTACTTTATTATTTTTATTATATAACATGTTGTTAACCCACACTAAGCCCTTTTTTACCCTATGAAAAGATTTTAGACTCAGTCATTAAAATATACTAAATATACTAGGGGATCATAAAAAACTATTCACTGTCACTCTGAAGACATGCGGAAATCAGTTTTTTTAGAAACAGTGTTAAAGTTTAGACGTGTGTTATTTACATAAATAATCTTTAAAATGCCTATGGCTCCTTAAAAGCCGAAGCTTAAAGGTGAAATTTATTCTTCGTTTTGGTTTAATCCTTTCAACAAGAAGAAGCACAGGTCATCAGATATGCGACATATTTGTCACCACGCTGTCAAAACGGTTCAGATTTGTGAATCCTGCAGGAAAGTGCTCCGAAAGTTGAAAGAATTACCGGCTTTGAATAGTACTGAGCCTTATGTTGAAGTTATTCCAGAAGGAGAGAAAAGTAATTCTTAGATTGATGCAGAACTGTTGATGATGATGGAAATTCTAACTTTTCAGAAGACGTTATAAGTTCAAAGAATTAGTATTAAAACCTGTACCATAAGGATGCAGTAGAAGTTTTTGAACAAATAAAAGAGAAATAGACAAAGAGAGTAAAGCTGAAAGAATTCAACTTCTCACGCTCGCTCCATCGACATTGAGTTTTGCAAAAATAATGACGGATTTTGGAACATCTCGACGAAAAGCAAGAATTGCTAAAATATTAATTGCCGAGCATGGGATTCTCACACTCACCAAGAAAAAGAAGGGTAAAAGAGTGTAAAACTGAAGCTCTAGTAACTTAGTTTTATCAGCAAGATGATATTAGTCGCCTGATGCCAGGGATGAAAGACTGGGTGTATGTACACATCGATGGCAAGAAGTTCAAATACAGAACAGAATGGTTCTCTGCAAGCTGAATAAGCTATTCGCAACATTTCAATCTGAACACGAAGATATCAACATTTTATTCACAAAATTTACCCAACTGAGTCCAAAACATTGCGTAATGGCGGGAAGATGCGAAACTCATAGTATATGTTCACATTTACCATGAAAATGTTAAACTGATGTTGAAGGAAATCAACATAAAGTACTGAGCAGATGATTCTTCAGATAAATTTTACAATTACTGCGATTTCCTTAAATTGACGACGTGTCCTAAAGCAACAGTTCAAAATTCCGAGAAATCACATTCATCAAAGAGAAATTAATCAAGACTTTTGATCGATAGTGTATTGAGGATGTCAAATTTTATTCATGGCTTCTGTCCGAAAGGTGCACTTTAAAAACAACAATATATTTCTGAAAATGAGAATATTTATCATCAGAAATGATTTTATTGTTTTTCAAAGTATTCTCCAGCATGATTTATACACTTTTGCATGCGCTCAAACCAATTGTCAAACCACTTTTTCCACTCCGATTGAGACACCTCCAAAACATGGTTTTTGAACGCTTCAACAGCATCTTCTAGCGACGAAAATCGTTGACCACTCATTTTTTTCTTGATGTGCGGGAATAAAAAGACGTCATTGTACGGCGGATGACCCATCAATTCGACGTTTTGGCCGGTCAAAAAGGCGCAGGTTTGAGCCGATTTGTGAGAGCTCGCATTGTCATGGTGCACAATGATTCGTCTTCTCTTGTTCCTTTTTCGTCTTGTTCCGAAGACTTCAAGCAAACAAATTGTGGTGTACCACTCAGAATTGACTTCATTCGTTGCTCAAGCGGAACAGTCGCCACAAGACCAGTTTTGTCGAAGAAACAGGCGACCATTTGCTTCAAAGTGCTTCTTCCACGAACAACTTTCGTTGGATTTGGCTCGTCTTCGAAGTCGCATAGATTTATGATTCATCACCTGTGACTATCTTATAAACGTTTTTGAAGTACCGCGATCGTAGTTTTTTAAAGATTCTTTGCACCAATCGACACGAGCCTTTTGTGAGCGATTGTCAAATTGTGCGGGATCCAACGAGAACAAACCTTTTTTACGGCCAGGTGTTCATGCAATATCGAATGTATGCTGGTGTAAGAAATCTCCAAGGATGCCTCTATCTTACGGTATGTCACATATCTTGCATTATCAGTTCACGCACGGCATTAATGTTCTCTGGCACAACGGCCGTTTTTAGACGACCTTCGTCTTTGAGCGAGCTTCGGCCACGATTGAATTCATTAAACCAGATTTTCACAGTGCTATAGGATGGTGTTTCATCGCCATACAAAGATTTAAGTTCATCGATGCACTCCTGTCGTGATAATCCACGTCGAAAGATGTGAAAAATGATCGCACGAAAATGTTTACGAGTTAGTTCCATTTTTTTGCCAAAGAAAAATATATATAGCAAAAAGGTGATTCGATAAAAAAAAACCTCACCCACAAAATGATTTATCAGCATTTTCGGCAATTTTTTGAAGCCACTGTAAGCAGATATATAATTGAAGACAAGCTTTAGAGACACATATATGTAACATTACATAGGATCATCAAACACACAAGGAAGTTAAATATTCACGTTGTCATTGGAGAGGATGAATCTCAGTGGGAGGCTGTCCTTGTTGCGGAAGGAGTTGTTTAAGGCTTGCATAACTTTGATCGCACGCTTGCAGCACTGGTTGCTTTTGGGCAATGTTGATTGGAGATTCATCTGTTTTCTAGTGGGTCTTCAAGCATTTGAGAGCCTTCGGGTAGTCATTTTCAAAAATGAACAATTGACTACTGAACCAATGATCAGCCCATGAGTAAGAAATGAATGAACAATTTTACGCAACCTGTTCCGGGTTTCAGGCATCGAAATAAACGCAAGAAGAGCTAGAATGTTCCAGCGTGCATTGATGTTTGTGATCTGCTTAAACTTTACAAAGGGATATCACTCCTCTTAGTGAAGCGACGGAAGACACCAGTGAGGTGGAAGAGAAACTTCATGTAGTCTCTCCAGCCGCCTGTTTCCTTAATCTCAGGTTTACTATTGCAGAAGGATGCTTTTAATTGATCATAATTGCTTATTAAATCCTGCACAAAAAAATACTCGATGTTTGGTGATTTAGTCGAAGAACGCGATCCAGCACATGGTTCTGGCAACTGATGAACTTGGGTTTGGGGTGACCTTTCGCTTCGAACATTTGCTGCAGTCGAACTACAACGCCTGCTGGGCTTTCCCATCTTTCAATTTTAGCGCAGTTAACTTAATTTCTTTAATTCATTCTTGAGGACCGAGGTCTGATATTCAAAGCTCTCAATGTGTTTGCCGTCAAAGTGCATGCTCCAGATAAAGCGTGCTTACCTGGTACTTCTTCACCCGAGCAGCTTTCTTGTAGGTAGCCTTGTGGGTTCCTGACTGACATGGGATTGGGTTTTTGGGCAGTAGAATTATTAAATTTGAAGCGTCCAATGACGAGGTTATTTAGGTGCATTCAACTCCGTTCACTCAACGGTGATTCAACAATTACCACGTTGCCTCTTCTTGATGGGGCTTGAAACTGGACTAGGCCCATTGTCCAGGTTTTCTCGTTCTTCTCCGTATTAGAAGAGATCTTCTTGAATGACATGTTGTATTTGGCTCGTCTTCGAAGTCGCATAGATTTATGATTCATCACCTGTGACTATCTTATAAACGTTTTTGAAGTACCGCGATCGTAGTTTTTTAAAGATTCTTTGAGGTTATTTAGGTGCATTCAACTCCGTTCACTCAACGGTGATTCAACAATTACCACGTTGCCTCTTCTTGATGGGGCTTGAAACTGGACTAGGCCCATTGTCCAGGTTTTCTCGTTCTTCTCCGTATTAGAAGAGATCTTCTTGAATGACATGTTGTATTCTACTCAACAGCGCTCGTAGTCTTCCAGAAGTTTTTTAGTTTTGCACAAATGGCTTGATCAGATATATGCGGGAAGTTCAATGTTTTTCTCCATAGGGCTTTAAGCTCTAGACCGATTAGCAATTAGACCGACCCTCTCTCTTCGTCCTTTGGCAGTATAATTATAAAATTTAAAGCGTCCAATGACGTGGGTTTCCAGTTGCATGCGACTCCGTTCACTCAATGGTGCTTCAACAATTACTAACTGGAATTTGTCCAGTTTTCCTGGTTCTTCTCCGTGTTAGAAGAGCTCTTCGTGAATGACATTTTGTATTCTACTCAACAACTTAAATGGAAAAAGCTGAGTGAGACACACACGTCATTCATTTTTGAGCATTTGTAAGATACTAAATTTTATTAGAAATAATTGTATGTACATTGAAAATTGAACATCTTAAAAATAGTCTAGAACTATCGGTCTCCTGGTGATTACAAATCAAGGGATTCTCCGTTGACCTTCAACAACCGTACACAATCCTAAATACACAAATAGTGTAACATTTGTTGTGTGTGCGGGCTGCTCTTATCACCATGTGGAAACGCATGATCATGTGCGAGCGTACAAACAGTACCTAAGTATGCACTTAACAATTTTATGGGCTGCACTTAAAAATACCACATTACCTATAAAACATGCTCAACTTTGAGCATTCTGCCAGCGGAAAAAAGTACAAAAAACATTCTTAAGATATATGCAGTATACAATTTGTTCATAAATATTTTGCGGTAACGAATGCCTTAGTTTTTCTCAAGTTAAATATATTGTTAATATTAAGTGGACTGTAAATTTAGTTAATACTAGCTACTATCGGCCGCTGTGTTTTTCAATGTTTTATAGATATAATTACTACATATAATTATTAATGTCAGTGACGTATAACCACTACATCATAGAGCTGGATTCAAAAGAGTTGGGCGCCTTCCGAATCACCGTGTTGACACTAGCAGTGCATCCTATCTTCAGCGTCCCAGCTTCTTAGCGAATGTGTCTTTTTTCTTCATATTGGAAATTAAGACATCCTTCAGTTCTTCCTCTTCGTTGCGTATCGGAAAGGCTTGACGCTTGCGTTCGTCGACCTTGGTGTTCCTTTCGATGGTCTGAAAGAAATGATCGGCAGCCAACAAGTGAATCTCGGGAATGTAATAACTGCGGACGGCGGATCATGTTGGCCTTTGGATCATGGTGTTTAAAATCGTATTGCTTCGATTTAGAAGTATTGTTGTATATAAAATGTTGCTTGGCGCAGGTCGTATATTGTTTTCTGAATGTGTTTAATCTCTCATTTACATTGGGAGAGTCTTTGGTTTCAGTTTTCTTATCGCCAGAAGCGGAATTCTTCTTTAAAGTGTTTCCATTTTTAGCCAAACATTTCTTTACACGATCAGTGGTATTCTGCTTACGAATGCCGCTACCAAACATATCACCGGAATTCCGGTTCTCCCAGGGCGACGTCATGTTGGTGTCCCTATTGTCGTGTTTGGCCAAGGGTTTTGTATAGTTGCCGCCACCACTACGCATGTTTCGATTACGATTTTGATTACAATAATCAACGTTGTTGAGTTTAGCGGTTGTTATAGTTGCAGCGAATTTCTGTTGTGGTTTGGAAGGTACTTTTCCTCCATAATGCAGCAAACTATTGTGGCCTTTTTTACATTGCTGACAAATCCAATTCTTGTTGCACTTTATACTTTTAGGGTAGCTCAAACACTTAGTACAAAGCAGTTTTGGTTTATCCAAATTCCATTGTGATGAAACATCCATCTTCTTGAATTTGCAACATTTACATATGTAGTGGTTCTTATTTACGCAGCATACACATTTATTTAAAGCTTATTTAAATTCTTGACGCATGGCTTTTTTCGGGATTCTCCTAATGGCTTGGCATCTTTTTTAAAGGGAATCGACACAGCAAATCTTCCATTGGCATCTTGAGCTGTCGTACTTCCGTAAAATTGTTTGCAAAATTTATTTTGATCTGCTGTTGTATCCTCTTCTTCTTCAACTTCCCAAAATTTGTCGATTTTACTAATGTTTGATGTGGTAGTTGCCGCCGCCAATTTTTTGTTATTTTTCGATGTGGTGACGCCCCCAGAAACTATCCAGCCAAGTTCCGTTTTTTGGCCAAGTAGTCCATTTTCTTTAAAAATTCCAACATCCATTTTTGCTGGATATAGGTCCGCGCCGATTATCATATCAATACGACCCGTTTTATGGAAGTCTGGATCAGCTAAAACATAGTTGCTCCATGCATGATTATCACATGCAAATGATTCATCGGGTAGTGCTTTTGTTAGTTTTGGCAACACTAACGCTTCTGCTTCCACTGAGAATAAACTTGAAAACCTTGGCTTTATTTTCAAGCTAACTTTTGCTTTCGAAATGCACATCTTATCTTCCGATAGCCCTGACACTTCCGTGATTAATTTCATTTTTGGAATTCGCAAAATCTGGACCGACTTTTCCGAAATTAATGTTTTTTGCGAAGCACTGTCAATTAGTGCTCGTAGTATTTCATACTGCCCGTCGTATGCTCTTACTTTTACAAGAGCCGTTGCCAATAGGGTATTTGGTGGTATTTCTGGCTGAATCAAGTGTGTTGCTACTTTTTCAGTAGCATGCAGCATTGGATGATGGTTTCTTCCACATTGCCGGCAAGTCCAATCTCTGGTACAGTTGATGTTCTATGTGTGACTCAAACATCGGTGACATATCCGTTTTCTCTTTATTATTGACCACCGGGCTGATATTTCCATCTCTTTAAATTTAGAACATTTAAAAATGGTGTGATTATCGCTATCACAGCATACACATTTACTCGATTCATTTTGCCGTGGTTTGTACTGGCTGGTTGATTGTTGACTAACTTTATTGAAAAATGTCCTGTTCTCTTTATACGACTTGGAACTCTGTATTTGTTCCAAATATTCGATCACGTCTGACAGCTCTTGCATTTCCTTCGCTTTTTTTACATGCTGGTCGAACCGCTGTAAATCTTCTCGACCGAACTTTCGAAGTATTACATGAGCGAAAATTGGCGATATCTCACTGTCATCGACTATCATCAACTTATTTTTTATGATGAAGACACTTTCAATGATAGTGTCAATAAATTTCTGTACTGACATTTCAGAATTTCCTTGAAAGTCGTTAGATCTAATAGCATATCAAGGGCCTCGTTGAACATTTTTCTATTGTTTTCGTAGCGCTTCATTAATAATTGAAGTGCAGCATCGTAGTTTGATGGACCTCCAGCCATTAGATGGGATACGACAGAATTGGCTTCTCCTTCCAAACATATTCTTAAATAATTAAATTTTATGGTATCGGAGAATTCTGCTCGTTCATGTACCATTTCTTTAAACATGTCATAGAAATTAGGCCAATCTCTTATGGCTCCATAAAACTTTGGTATGGATGGTTTTTGTGGCTCAAGCATGGATGTAATTTGCGGTTTTGATTTATTCCCAATCGTATCCGCCATATCTAATATCATTATCTTAACAGATTGCGCCATCTGTTTATAACGTTTTTCGACATCATCATTGATTTCTTCAATGTTTCGTCTTTCGCCTTCTATTACATCCCACATCCTTTGTAGGCTTTTCATTTTTAAATCAATATCTTAAGGACTTGCATCTGATACCATTAGCCGATTGCATTCTGTCAATAAAATACCATCTCTTTTCAGCCATTCTCGGAACGTGTCATTTTCTTCCTTGAAAGGACTTTTTCCCATCGTTTTCTTTGATGACTCAAAGTAAAAACTTTGTTGCATAATTTCGTCTTGTTGTTGTTGTAGTAAAATTTCTTCTTCTTCTTGTTGTCGTTGCTGTTATAGAAAATTTTCTTCTTCTTGTTGTTTTAGTAGTTGTTGGATTTGGTTCTCTTGTTTCTTTATTGTCTCTTGTTGTTGTAAACTTCACTGTTTTCTACACTCTTCAATATTTTTGGACAGATTCCTTAGTGCTTCTGCCGCCACCATACTCCTGTGACGTTGCTGGAAATCTTCCCATAACGTCTCTAATTCCGTAGAATTAGGTTCCTCTTTTAGCAGCTTCTTAATCTTTTCGTACACTGCTTCCTGCTTCCTGCTTCGTAGCCAGTTCCTGCATCGATTTACTTAGCGGGACCGGAAGCATTTTTATTTATAATTCCTTTGTTTTTCTTCGAGTGTTTTTTTCAAACCAATGTCTAGCCTTGGTTTACGCTTTTTGTTTTCTTTTAAGGAATGTTCGTTATTCCCAGTTGTTTTAATTTTACCTCAGGCGGTAAATTCTTAAACCAATGTTAAAAGTCTTGGTTTACACATTTTTTTTTTAATTTTTACCTCAGGCGGTAAAATTATTTCTTTAGCTCTGGCGCTAAAGATCCGATTTTTTTTAACTTAGAGTCTCTTACCTTGGGTAGGGGAAAACTCTTCGTTTTTTTTTAAGGTTCGAATGGACCAAAAATGACTGAAACACACGTCATTCCATGTTGAGTATTTGTAAGATACTAAATTTTATTAGAAATAATTGTATGTACATTGAAAATTGAACATCTTAAAAATAGTCTTGAACTATCGGTCTCCTGGTGATTACAAATCAAGGGATTCTCCGTTGACCTTCAACAACCGTACACAATCCTAAATACACAAATAGTGTCACATTTCTCGTGTGTGCGGGCTGCTCTTATCACCATGTGGAAACGCATGATCATGTGCGAGCGTACAAATAGTACCTAAGTATGCACTTAACAATTTTATGGGCTGCACTTAAAAATACCACATTACCCAGCACGCAATATAAAACATGTTCAACTTTGAACAAAAGCCTTGCCGTTATTAAAGGCCTTAATTATAATTCACTATTTACATTTAACAGACAAACCATCTTGAACTCTTCGGGCTCGTCGGCACTTGTTGAATGACACAAATCGATAAATGAACACCTATTTATATTACGAATTTTTTAAGATTTTACTGACAGGTACTTATGAATGGGCGCATCTATTTTTTACGGTGGTTATACACCTGATTCAGCACGTGTGCGTTTCAAATTTTGCAAAATTTTGCAAAAACTTTCTGTAAAAAAATCATCCGTTAGCCAACGGAAAAACAAACATTAATAAAAAAAAGTGTACTTTATTTTTCCGAAAAGCAATTCAGCATAAATTTATATTTATGCCCAATCATATAAATGATAGTCAAAAAGTCGTCTTTTTTCCACTTAATTGTAAATAAAAGCAGGACGCGTCCATCGATTTTTATGATCTATGCCTCATTTTCTTCATAGGTTATGTGGCTTTTCGCGAAAGTTATAAGACTTGGCACTGTTTTCCGTTTTGGATTTATATGATTTAAAAAAAGAAAAATTTAAATTTTTGACAAAAATATCATTTCAAAGTGGCTTGTGCGTGACCTTCTTCAATATTTCAAATTTTAATACTGTTAGTATCGTAATGTTATTTTAATGTTTAAGTATTTCCAAAACCTACCATCTTATGGTTAGTCGAACCATGCGAAAACCATGGAGATTGCCACAGAAAGTATGTTTATCCAACCTAATATTTGTAGTTCGCACCGATTTCCAACAGATTTTTTCTCTGTGCGCATGACTTAAAAAGCCTAAAATGATACATCCCACCGTCATACTATTAAGTGCTTAACAACAGAATCAGATTATTTATTCTCGTACGACAAAGGGAATCGATCTGTATAATAGAAACTATCCCCAAAATAATTTAAAGAAACTACATTTGTGCGCAAAGGAAACTGTGGATATCTTTGAGGTGGGATAGTCATATGCAGCGTAAAATCCGCATTTATTGTAACTTGCTCAATTTGGTTGTAGGGATCATAGTATGGTTGTGAATGAATCATATCATTGTTGTGAATAAATCATACTATTGTTGTGAGGATCATAATGTTGTTGTGGTATAACCATATATCTAACAATAGTATAATGCTCTGCGAATATTGTCACCGCAACCATACTTTGTTTCTGCTTGTAAGTTATCGTTTAGCCGGAGAAAATAAACTTGTGACACTATTTCAAATTATAAAAACTTTTTTATATATTTTTTTTTTCATTCTGTGTGACGCACATATTCCTCAATACAGAAGTCTATAAAATAAGAAACACGATAGAAGAAATATGATATTTACAAATTCTTCATCATGGCAACAAAGAACACATCCAGCTGCTTCAAAACCTTTTCTAGCCATGCAAACTATGTGTAAAGGTAACGATTGTTTGATCATTGAACACTGTTTACATTCGCTTCATCGACTGTGCCTCCATAATTATTTAGGTACTCGTAATACAATTGAATGTCCTGTATGCTATCACACTTGTCATCTAGATCTGTTAAGAAGTGTGATAACCTTACCACAGACATGCAGGACAAGTTCACGCAGAGGACGAGGAGGTATGGATATGATTTTAATATCCGGAGTTTTGGCAGCGATTTGGATCTAAACCTCTCAACTAATCTCAATAGATTTTTGGTAATCTTAAACTGGAAAACTTTGCGCGTTTATCAAATTAGGCCGCAAATTGTAACCCTACAATCAATTCGAACCCTGTCGATTATACAGAAATCAATCGAATGATAAAGACTAAATATTACAAAATATGAATATGTTACCAGCTGCACCAAATATAGTTCCAGAACCAGCTAATCCAAATCTTGCTTCCCACAACCCAATTGTCCAATAAAATAACAATACACACAAAGGACAGATTCGTTGCCCCAACCGAAATTTTTGCCAACTGAATGATTGAGGTTACATTTACCTTGAGGTCGCCAGCTGTAAAACCGAATGTTAAGATATTGCACTCTTAATCCAGCGAAATAGCAACTGTCAAATTTAAAATGTTTTTATTTGTTGACTACTTGAAATGATTCAAATGCCCCGTACACACTTCAATATTTTCCACTGATAAGACTAATTGTTTTCCCAACCCTACAGATAAGTACATATCGTGCGCACTCATCAATATCAATGGGTGAACATAAAACCTGCGTGTTTTCCCTAATCACTCAACACTGATCTATTGGTGCAAACTGATAGTGTGACAATATACAACATTTGATAGGCAGTAAACAAAAATATTTGTAAACAAATGCTTCAGTGCTCGAAGACGACTAATAAATAAAAAAATTGAGATTTTTATTACAAACATGGGAAATGATGAGGAAGCTGGACCATTTAAAGAAAGACAATTTACACAGTTTTCCGATAAATGGATTACAGCAGCAGATTGGTCAAAGTGGCTAAACAAATTGATGAATAGACGGAGTTTTGCAAATTGTGTCTAGTTGAATTATGTGTAAAATACGAAGGAAGTCCAACCTTCCCAAGAAAAGGGAAGGCAAAAAATGTTCGAAAGATATATTCGATAATATTATGAAAATAACGAACGATTACAGCCTTTAAACGCAGAGAAAAAATTTGGTTACTATATGGTCACTGCAATAATAATATTTTCTTCGCAATAAAAGTATTTTCGTCGTAACCATATTATTGTTTTTTGAATTTAATTGACAGTAGTATGATTGCCGCTATATTAATATTGTTAAAATGTAACAATTGTATTATTGGCAAATTAATAAATGAAAATATGGTTGTAGCAACAATATAAAAATGGTTGGTGCGACAAAAGTATTGTTTTTTTGGTTTTATGTTAACAATAACATGATAACGTCAAACATACTGTATGATTGTATTTTTTCTTCATTTGAATCTTCTTTTAAGAACAATGTTATCGTTACGGATCTAATTCAATAATAGTACTTTTTGTAAGGAAATTAAATTTTTTGATCATTTTTTAAAGGATCATCCTATGGTTGTATGTGAAACAAACTATGGTTGTGAGGATCATAATATGGTTGTGGGGATCATAGTATGGTTGTGTGTGAATCATACTATTGTTGTGGGGATCATAGTATGGTTCTGAAGATCAAAGTATGGTTGCATTTGAATCATACTATTGTTATGAGGATCATAATACTGTTTGACCAAAACCGTATACCCAACAATAGTATGATGGTCTTCGAATATTGTTATCCCAACCGTACTTTGTTTCTACGTGCACGTAGACGATCGACCTTTTGGCACTTTGTTGGCCAGCAGAAAAACGTTATTTTTTGCAGAAAGGACAAGAAAATTGTCGGTAAGTAAACTGGGATTTATCACATACAGCATCTGGCAATGTATTGATTTGTGAAGACGAAGTATGGTTCGTAGAAGGTGCTTTGGAAGCTTATTTGTATTTTGTTCATAATGTGATGCATGAATTAAATTCAACTTTATTAGCCCTAGAAAGTGAGGCTGACTTCCTAAACGCAAGTTGCTTTTGGCAGGGTGTTCGTAAATGCAATCATGATAATTTTGACAATGTCTTTATTGTGTTCCCTTTTGCATCACTGTTGTAGTTAATACGTAAGGAAAGGTAACGAAGGCATCCAAATAAAAGTAGATGCAAAGCAAATGCAACAAATAACAATGTCGACGCAGGAAGATAGGTAAGCATTTTTTTATTTATTGATATGAATGATACAATGCATATAAATGTTCCTAAACGATTTTAGTGTTGCAAAGTATTATTATACAACGTATTAAAAAAGTAACTACACAATGTATAAACTCTGTTTTAATACTGTATGTTACATTGTAAATATACGTTTGGGAAGTCAGCCTGACTCGTGCACAATTTTGGAGTTTTATGTCATAATGAATAGTCTTAGAAGCAATCTACAATGTCGAGTAACTGATTCATTTAGTAGCAGCTAAGTTATGTCAATTTTTAAACACACGTCTTCCTATGAAAGGGAGAAGTTTACTAAAATCAGCGATATAATTTTGAATACAATTCGCTTAACAATTAAATAGTAGTTTAAAACCTAAAAAATCACCTTCCAAAACTCTTGAAAACTTCGCATTTAATTGATAGCAATAAATTGTATTCTGATTTTTGTGTTCTTCGAAAAGTACTGCCAAAGATATCTCAATCGATAAGATATGGTAAAATTTTTTAAAATGTGAAAAGCAAGTTGAAAATGTATATAAAATAATTTCATCTGTTTTTTCAATTTAGGTCAGCAATAGTTCTTGTGAAAGAGTATTTACTCATAGTACTTATATCTTACATAATTTATAATCAAAAGAACAAAATAGAGTGTCATTTGACCTGATAAGGGCGGAACTTTTAATAAGATTAAAGTTGATGATAATTGTAAGAATTTTCACAAATTTTTGTTTTGACCTGAAGGAACAGAATTAATAAATTCTGTTTTTTAAAGTGCAAAATATATGTGGCAAAATATATAGATGTACAAATTTAGCTTAATTTCCCATATTTATATAATGAAAGTTTTGTTTATTTTTTATATATTTTTACTTAAATATATACGACATGCGCGGTACTCTGTCAGTTCGTGTCTATGTTGGTTCACACCGTTAGCGTACCATGTACATATCTTTAGAGGGCCTATTTTTGCTAAGTAGGACTTGAATTAACTGATTTTGGTTACGCATGAATTCTTGCATAGTTGACATAAACGTGTCATACTCTGTACAAGTTAATGAATCATTCATTAGGTGTATGCGGAGATCATTGGATCATCAGAATCATACCAAAATACAATTTTATTTTAAGGTACTCACAATCCCGATGGTAAGGCTCATGGGGGTAATGTTATCCTAATACGAAAACGAATGAAACATGAAGTCGCTGAAGAAGTCTCACAAAACTACCTTCAAGCAACAACAATTCGTATCCAGAGTCAAAGTAGTTATCATTTCGGCAATTTATTTCCCCCACGGGTCGCGGTATCTGAAGGTATACTTCTGAACTTTTTCAATAGCCTCGGACGCACCTTTATTGCTGCTGGTGACTACAAAGACAAACATACACACGGGGATCCCGTTTAGCAAACCCAAGGGGAAACCAGCCGTATAAATGTCTAATTCGACGTCAAAATAAAATGGACTTTACATCGCCTAGTCAGCCTACATATTTATTGGCATTTTGATATTAACAAAAGGCTTGACTTGATAGACTTTGGTATATTAAAAGGAGTTAGTAAATATAACTTATCTGCTGGTACCTGAGCCGACTTATCGTCAGACAACTCGCCAGTTATATATTTTCTTCACGAGAAGACAGTATGTACATGTAGACGAGCCCCTAAGGCTTACTTCATCCACAACTAACTGGTTAAAATACAGGAAGTACATAAGCAGTCCTTTAGATTCGAATCATCCAATTTCTAACGCGGAAGAGATCGAAAACAACTTATCTTAGTTAAACGTGATCCTGGAACAATCGGCAATTTACGCTTACACAGACAAAAGATCGCAACAAATAATTTAAATATTTACACTAATCGGGAAAGGGAGCACCTGCGAAAAAGGGAGGTACTGCGAATGGCAACGAAATAGGTCACCAGCGGCCCGACTGACTGACTGACGCTACATATTGCAAAGCGGCAGAAACTTTATAATCTGGTGGAAGGAGGTCGCTACATGCAGGATTTGGGCGAATTACCTGGGACAGATGGTTTGCTGAAACATTGGCATTATTCTCTTCTTATACAATGAAACTAACATGCTGTCTACATTCTTCATTTATAAGTGCGCTTTGCAATATGTAGCGTCAGATAGAGTGCTTGATCTAGGAGTAATCGAAGATTCCACTTGTGCCTGGTGCTCTGCAATGAGGTTAATCATAAATTTTGTGTTACGAAGTGAAGTTGTGTTGCAATTACATTAGTAACTTAATAAAAAGGGATTTAAAGTTGTATGAAGCATTTGGAAAAACAACGGAAAACGTCTCCAGTATATTTAATCCTCTTTTGGCTATAAGGAAAACATCAGTGGAAAGCAACAGATTATTTTTACAATTGGGCAGTTCATAAACAAAATTATGATTCCATTAACGCTCTTTCAGTGCTGAAAAACATATGTGACGCGCAAAGTAGAAAGGGGCCTAAAGTTAAAAACCTGTTTTGTTTAGGAGAACCATTTTAAAGATTAGGTCCCTTTCTATTTGCGCATAGAATCGTCGACTTCACTTTCATAAAACGCGCATATCTCTGGGAGGGAACACTTTTGGGACATGGGATCGGTCTCACTCGATGCTCAGATGTTGTCCACATCAAAAAAGAAAAAAAATGAAAATTGATTTTTTTACCCTTTCTCTATGCGCTCTCACATGTATTAAAATTGCATTTAATTAAAGTTTTAATGAAACTTTTGAGTTATTATTAAATACTTTGCACTTTTTTGTTTTTTTTTTTTGAATTGCAGCTTGTACTATGATATCAAGAACTTAAAATGTAATAAATATATGGGTTATTTCATGTCAAGTGGCCCACCTTTTGTAATCGATGTTTTCCGATCGGGATGAAACTTGCACCAAGGTTAGTCTTAATAGAAAGTAGGTTAGACACAAACTTTGAACGAGATCGGTCAATGACTCTCTGTCGAGTTTTGACATTTTGGCCTAACAGATGTTTTTCGTAGCCATGTAACTTATTACCTATTGTTCCTAACAAAAGTTGTCCAGAGTGTTTTAGATTTTTTTATTTATTCAAGTAGTAAAAGAAACTTAATGCTAGAAAACAAAATTTTTATAGAATTGGGTATGCCTAAATTCTAAAATTTTAAATAGATGTAGGAAAATTATTATTATTAGGAATGAGAAAATTGTTCATTGCCAAAGGAAAATACTACTGTACAAAAACCTTCGATAATAATTGGATACACTGAGGACATAGATACTTTCAGTTAACGAAGGATCTATGTGTGTTCTGGAATCACCAGCCACTAGAAATAATGATAAAAGGGTATATTTTATTGTAATACAAAGGAAATCTATTACAAATTGATGATAATATTACGTGAAGCAACTTTGATTAAAATGTTAGATACAACAATTTTAATTAATTTAGCCAGAGATGAGAGGGTTCTCCAACATGGCACTGCGTGTATTAAAATTTTGAAGAGCTTCTGCTATTCTTATAGACAAAAACTTAACCCCTGACTGGTCATGCAGCCTGTTAGTTAAGTGGTCCCGTGGAAGTTTTAACATCATCCTTAGAAGTTTATTTTAGGAAATTTGTAACGTTTTGATGTGAGATTTTGCACAGATACCCCAAACAGGAGAAGCGTACAGTAAAATTGATTAAAAATAGTTTTGAGCAACAAGATTTTATTTTCAAACTTTAAATTTAATTTCGGTTTATCAATGGGTACAATAACTTAACAGCGATACCAAATATATTCTTTACAGGATGTATATGATCGCGGAATATGAGCTTTTTATCTAAAGTAACTCCTAGATACTTGACAGTTGTTGACCAAGTATATTATATCCTGAAAGTTGTATACAAGATGCCGATAAATTACAAATGCTTTTCTTTCGTGTAAGAAAAATAGCTTGTGTCTTATTTTCGTTAATTTTTATCTTCCATTTATGCATATATTCGCTAATACGATTTAGAGCGTCCTGCATTTTAGACATAATAGTGTAAAATACGAGGGAACGGAAAAGAATTAAAAACAACCGCTCGGTTTCAATGGCAATAACGATCTAATTTTATTTTCCTCTCCTTCTTCAGAAGGAGTAAATCCATGAGGGTAACAATACATAAAACAATAACAGATAAGATCTTTAAATACACATATTCGAAATACATACAAACAAAATTTCAAGATCATACAAGAAATAGAATTTACAAGATATACACAAACAGACAAACAAAATACAAGAAGTGCAGGAACATGCCCACACACACAGACTCGTTATCTGTATCAGACAGGCGACACACAAAATACTTAGAGAGTTTTATTATCTTGTCTATACCAGGTTCAGTGTGTGGCATTTAGTAATCTATTTCTAATGCCCGACAGCACAATTGAACATTCTGCCTAATCTTTTAATAAAACATTTTAAAAATAAAACATATAGTATGATTAAATTTGCCCTATCCTAATCGAGGTAGTGCAATGTCCGCTGGCAAGTATTTCGTCGACATCTGGCACATCTTCTTCAGAATCTATATAAGCAATATGGACATGATGATTATCACAACCCATGTCGAAAAACTGAGACCGTAGTGCGTAAGATGGTGCGTGTCAAGATTATTAGGCAATCCCAGGATTGTTCTTGACCGTGGAATATCCGGCAACTTGTAGATTTCGATGTCATTCTTAAGTTTGATGTGCGTCATAATGGCAGATATGACGATAAGTTAATGCTGGGAAAGACATACTCCACACCGCTGCTGTACTTATCATACGCCCATAAATATGTTTCTGCTGTTTCGATACAGCAGTCTGCTGCATTTTCACCAATCCTTGGCCTTGGAGAACAATATTACGTCTTTTGTTCATACATACTGATTCTTCGGCGACCTTTGCCGGAATCGAAAAAATCCAAGTATTTGGCAACCTGAGCTTCTTCCAATAACTCTGCCAATTTTTAATTTCAAATTTGCAGCTGTTCGCTACATCTCTTGCGTTCAAAAATATTTTGACTTCGCAGCTTTCCGCTTCTCGAGTATTGTATATCGATGTTGCTGCGGACACAGTATCAAATCATTCGTCATCTGACAGTGTGCCCAGTCCGGTTCATTTGTTCTTCTTTCATCTATAAGCATATAGCTGCTAGCTGAATGTATTTTAACAGAAAACCCATCATAATGTATAGAGTATGTATTGACGGCATATGCACTGAACGTATCTTCATTTATGAAGGGAATCCGTATGTTAAAAATCATGAACTCCGCTGTAGTCCTCGTTTTCACATACGCATGCTTGGCCAGGTCCACAGGATTCTCAGTAGGTAACCGCAGCTTCTTAATTATTGAAGACTATAAATAGAATCTCCTTCTTAAACCTTTAAACCGGAGACAGTTCGCACAGGAAGATTCCCTTCGTGTTGACCATAACCGCTATCAGATCTTTCTGCACTTCGTTAAAAGCTTCCATCGATGTCAGTATACTGGTCACCATTGGTAAACCAGCATCCCGGTCTGTTAATGCATTTAGCTGCTTCTCCGCCGCTGAGAATGACCCGTTTAACTTCCCCATATTAGAAAACACTACAGTGTTTTGCTGCTTAATTATGTCCGAAGTAATGTCGTGAATAGATGGTTTTTCAACAGGTTCATCAGGTATTCTTCGTTGGCCTCAGTGTTTTTGATCTGCTTGGTTAGAGCTTTTGTATGCTCCTTATTCTTTAGTCCAAACAGGGAGTGATAAATGCCACCAATAAATGCTAGAACTGCTCGCTTCATCCTTCTCTCTGGCATTGAAGACATAACTAGTTCGTTTCTGTTGTGTATATGGCTGTACATATCTTCAAGGGGTTTCTTCTTAAAGACTCATCGCAATTCTGGCACTTTACTTTAAACCTTCTCGAACCGTACTATCGAATCTTCCAGAGCCGCCATCGACGCCGTATATTCAGAGATGTTGAAGTGTACCACAGTGTTTTAGGATGTCTTCGTCAATCCCACAACACCAACCTCTTCGAAGAAAATCCCTGACTTTTCCTTAAACTTTAGTATTTCTACTTGACTTAACCGAACTTATAAAAGCTAACATTGTTAACAATATTGGTAATACATTTTTATTTTTGATTTTATTCTTTCTTTCTTTACTTGCCATACTACTCTCTACTGCGCCATTTTCTTTTTTCGTCAACGGCTTGGCCGCTTCTTTATTGCTCGGAGACTTTTCATCTCTTCTTAACGGCTTGGCCGCTACTTCATTTCTTGCAGATTTTTTGCAATTATTGGATAATTCCTCCAATATATCCTGGTCACCTCCACCAAGGACAAACATTGTAAATTGAACTTTTTGTCATTCCACTGCTGGTCCTTATGTCCACCATTCTGCATAACCCATCCGAACCAGCCTCCAGCTTAGTGGCGGAAGATTTTCATCTTTTAAAAGGACTAATGACCCCAATGGAATATTCGTACAAGTCTTGTTCCACCTATACCTCTTCTGAACAAATATTCCAACGTTCCCAAAATTCTTCCATATTCGACTGCACAGCTTTCCAATGCTCCCGCAAACCGTGATAACATTTGTAACTCTGTGTATCCACAAATGTTGAAAAATGTTCTCCAATCATAAAATCTGCAGGAGTCAGAACCTTGAAATCATTGGGGTCTTTTGATAATGGCGTTAATGGCCGAGAGTTTAAGACGGCCTCTATCTCGTCATCAACGTACACAATTCTACGTACGTCCTACTCCCTTCTGACACCCTATAAAAATGTTTTTTCACAGCTTTCACGCATGCTTCCCATAATCAACCTAAATGCGGAGACCTGGCAGGAATATTCAACCATTCAATATCAAGCAGAGTACAGAACAAATCTATAGCGGACCGATGATTGTTTTTCTGAAATAACTCATAAACTTCTCTTAAACTGTTAGCCGCACCAACAAAATTCGTGCCATTTCGCAATAAATCTTCAACGGACATCCCCTTCTAGCCACAAATCGTTTTAAACCACCGATGAAAGCTGCCGATGTCAAATCTGACACCACCTCCAAATGAACAGCCTTAGTGGTAAAACAAACAAAAACACAAACGTACGATTTATCCGTTCTTTTACCACTGATTTTATAGTGAATAGTTATTAGGCCAAGAAAATCAAACACAACATTTAAAAAAGGACGGGTTCCCACTACTCGATCCTCCGGCAAATTACCCATCAGCTGATGGAATCCTCTCGGCTCTACTCTAAAACACCTATAGCAGCAGGTCAAACCTTTTTTTTACCATTTGTCGTCCACAAAGAGACCAATACTGCTTCCTAACTATCGCTAGTAATCCCTCTATAATCATTTGCACAGTGAAGTTTCTATATGGCAATAATACAGGGCGCATGGCCTCATATGATAGACGGTTTTTTTTTGTAGTCTACCACCTACTCTTATGATAGCATCTAAATATATGATAGGGCTAAACTTTTCTGAGCCTTTTAAAGTCCCTAACTTGTCGGAAAAGAGATCTGCCTGAATATCCTTTACTATTATGTTAATGGCCCTTTTTCTGTATGCAATAAATGACTTTTCGCCGCCCTTCCTAGCTATATTGATAAACTTTAAAATATTAGCTAGCACATTTTGAAGGAAACTAAATTTATTCCTATAATTTATCTTCCTCCAAATTGTTTCCTTTTCTTTTACCACTAACACTTGTGCTTTCTTGCTAAATTCGGGAATTTTTGAAACCGAACTAAATAGATTTCCTTTTCGACAGTCCTTTTGTAGAAAACTGAACTTTGTAGAATTTTTTACAATTTCACCACCCAACAATCCCCTGGATAGCATATCTGCGGGGTTCTCCTCCGATCGCACATGCCTCCAGCGTGTGTGTCGCTATTCGTTTGAATTAAACTTACCCGGTTCGACACGAACACCTGCAGTCTTGCTGGGTCTATTTTTAACCAACTTAGAACAACGGATGAATCGGTGTAATAAAAAATTTCCGAAATATTAAGTTTTAAACTGACCAGCACCTTTTCCATCAGTTTTACCAATAATACATCTGCGCAAAGTTCTAGCCTTGGCAAAGTTACAACTTTTACGGGAGCAACTCTGGATTTAGATGCCGCCAACTTTGAAAAAGCGTTCCTGGAATAATCGAGGGAACGGATATATATATAACCGCTCCGTAAGCCTTCATTGAAGCATCACAAAATCCATGGACTTCAATATTTTCGTATCCAAGACAAACAAGTTGTCTTGGCCCCATACCTTATTTAAAAAAGAAAAGTGTTCTCTTATCTCGGTCCATCTGGTGCTTATACTGTCAGGGGTTTTTTCGTCCCAATCATTATTCAGCTTCCATTAATCCTTCAGTAGTATTTTCGTCACCACAATTACAGGACCATCCAAACCTAATGGATCAAACAATCTGGCTTAATCGCTTAAGAGGGACCTTTTCAAAAGTTTCTTCGAAAACTCGCAGTTGCATCTTAGCCCTAAATCGCCAACCATGTGATTCCAAATTACATCCAATGCTTTTATGCTTTTGGGTGGACAGGAGTCAATATTCATAATAGCCTCAATATCTTCGAAGTTAATACTTTTTGAGATCGAGATATCATTTGCACACCACTTTCTTAATGGCATTCCGTATTTCAGCATAATCCCATTCACATTCTCCCGAACCCTATGTACTGATTAAAGACAGTCTCCCTCTGACATAAAATCACTCTGAATGACGTATGCATGCCTCTTTCCCATGCGTATTCCTCTCAAGCTCACTTATTTTCTAAAGACTTTTTACTGCTAAATATGGAGCAGCTGCCGTTCCATTCGTTACTGTCTTCGGACAAGAAGTTTTCAAAGCGTCATTCGGGCTTCAGCGCCAGAAAATTAACTGATATTTTCTATCCGCCTTTTCCACCCAAATTAGCCGATACATTTTTTCAATATCAGCTGAGAAAAACGTAACGATGCTTTCTAAATCTTAGCGAAATACTGAAAAGATCCTCCTGAATTCTTGGACCTACATGCATAATCTCGTTAAGCGACACATTTTTTTGTGTTTGGATTGAAATCATTTCCATATGTCTCCTCTGAAGATAGTCCCTCAAAAATCTGTGATATTCAATTCTCAGACCTTCATCCTTGCCTAACTTTCTTTCCAACGCAAAGAATCTTCGTTTAGCAATTGCACTTGAGTTTCCAAGTGTTTTTTATCACCCTTAAATGGTAGTTTCACTTGAAACTTTCCATCCGTAAGCCTTCTTACATTTTCCTGGAATATGTTCTCACATACTTTCTCCTGCTGCGGGAGTGTTTCCTTAGGTGGGTTTTCCTCCAACTCCCAACATTTTTGCACCAATTCTTCACAAGAATGGATTGCTGCAACTGTTTTGGACTTCGACGCCAGACTTTCTATTACCGCTGATCCACCAACCAGCCATCCAAGTTTTGTCTCCTGCAATCTTATTTCGTTAAGATTGTCCTGTATTTGACCTTCTGACATTATGTCAAATAAAAGTTCAGCTCCAGAAGCATTTCAATACCCTTCAGAATATGGTATTCAGGGTCTACTAAATTTAGGTGAGTGGGGAATTTTCTCGCCACGACAGTTTCACTTGTAAACAGTTGGCTAGCCTCCAAGGAATACTGCATCTGGTTTAAAAAATCTATTAGCATATCACTTTCGGTAGATCCTTAGAATTTCCCAGAGATTGCTCAAACTGGTTTCGTAAATCGTCACCTAGCTTTCTTTGCAATACGAAACACAAAAACGCTTGATGCATTTCATTTTCAACAATTTTCATTGCGTTTAGTGCTTGTAGACTCTCATTTACAGTCCCTAAAAACTTATTCACACAAAACACAGGCGGTTCATCGACCATTTTAAACTAAACAGATGCCGTTGCTCTTTTATTTGAATAATGTTCCGTCAATATGTTCCACCTGCCAGTTTAGATTTTAGATTTTACACATCTTCTGTGTATTAGAAATTGGTTGGTCTATTATTAATTGTTGGAATAATTCTCTGAAAGTATCCCTTTCGGTTAGTCGTCCATTGAATGATGGAATATCAATTGAAGGCAATTTAAAAGGTAGATTTGTGACGCAATTTCTATTTTTATGGAATCTATCTATCTATCTTAGTCTCTAAATTGGTCAGAATAAATTGAAACTGACGTATTAGCCCTTGATTTCTCGAATACCCAGAGTGGTCGCCACGGTCAAATTAATTCTGACCTCTATCTCCTGATTCCGACTGTTTGGAAAATTTTCTCTTCACAGTGAATCCTTCCCTAATGGTGGAGCGAGATGGTGGGCGGAGATCGCTATCGTTTGCCTCAAATTCTTTCCTATACTCTGTAAAGGAAATTCTCACATTTGTGATACTTTCCCTAAGAGTATCCCCCGATACATCACCCTGGGCCACTGGCCCAGTTCATTGTATATCCTAACGATATGATTGCCCAACATCTCCTGGCGATTAATCACTTCTATGGCATTCATTTTATAATAAAATAATGCAACAAAAAAAGAACTTAATTCGCCTTTTTCGATACTGTTCTTTCTGCACTATTTTTGTTTTTTTATTGCTTCTTTTTTTAAAAGTGCGCCAAGTTTTTTTCTATTTCAATATTAAAAAAATGTTTTCTAAAATCCCTTTTCAAAGGATTTTTTTTTAATTTCTTAATTTTTTTTAATTTGGATCCTTCTACACAGGGTTTATTTATTTAAATTTCACAGATTTTTTTTCATTCAATCCTTTTTCACAGGTTTTCTTTTTTTACTTTGTTATACGCGTTCGCGTCCACAAATGAGTGTTCTAAGTTCCTTACCATGGTAGGGGGAAACAAAAAATTCAAAGGCGTTTTTTCGGGGTCACCAAAATGTAAAATACGAGGGAACGGAAAAGCATTAAAAACAACCGACGGTTCCAATGGCAATAACGATCTAATTTAGTTTCCTCTCCTTCTTCAGAAGGAGTAAATCCATGAGGGTAACAATACAAAAACAATAATAGATAAGATCTTTAAATACGTATATTCCAAATACATACAAACAGAATTTCAAGACCATACAAGAAATAGAATTTACAAGATACACACAAACAGACAAACAAAATACAAGAAGTGCAGGAACATGCCCACACACACAGACTCGTTATCAGTATCAGACAGGCGACACACAAAATACGTAGAGAGTTTTATTATCTTGTCTATACCAGGCTCAGTGTGCATTTAGTAATCTATTTCTAATGCCCAACAGCACAACTGCACAAATAGCTTGGGGTGATTTGTGAGTGATAAAGACACCACCATCATCTGCATATAGAGAAGTATTAACATCGGGGACTTGCGGGAAATCAGAGCAGCATAAAATATATAGGATAGGACCAAGTACTGAACCCTGTGGAACACCATCACGTACGGAAAAATTTTGAGAAAGTATACTATTCACAGACAAGACAAAATGTCGGTCTTTTAAAAAACTTTTTATAATTTTTACCAAATATAAAGGGACATTTAAGTTTACCAATTTAAATATGAGACCATCATGCCAGACAGAATCAAAGGCTTTTTCAACATCTAAAAGTACAAGGGCAGTTGATTCTTTCCGTTCAAAATTTTGCTTCACATGTTTGCAAATCGTTTTAACTTGATGGGTAGTGCTATTCAGGCTTCTAAATCCAAACTGCTCATTTGGCAAAAGTGTATTCTCATAAACAAAAGATTGTAGTTTATCTTTTATAATTTTCTCAAATATTTTGTCAATTTGCTTAATATTAATAGACTTATTGGTCTGTAACTATTAGCCATGTTTGACGGTTTGCCATTCTTAAGAACAGTAGCTCGTTTCTGTAAATAAATCGGTAAGCAGCTATTTATTTGCATTTGTTTTTATGTACAAATATTTTTTGTTAAAACACTGCTATTTTAATATAACTTATATATTTAAACGGCATAACTATTACTTACCTTCTCACTCATTTTGTTAAAAATATGAAAACAAACATTTGCACTCGGTTATTTTGCATTACCATACCGATTTCGTTGAAACCGGTTCATAAATTGTCGTAAATTTCAACACACTGACATCTTAAATGTTTATGTTTTGCCACCAATTTGCAAACACAATTAAGCCGCGATAACACAATTAAGACATATTTTTTTAATAAAACATTTATTTGTCTAAAATAGCATCAATAAAATTTTATTTGGTTTAAAAAGTTATATTTGGATCCTTGCTTTCTCACATTTGCAACAGCACTATAGCAATCGGCAGAGTTCTCACTTGGCTTAAGTCTGTGAGAAAGTTACCGATTTCAAATTGAGTCACTTTTCTTACAGAAACACTTTTTTAAGCGATTCCTATTGAAGTAGAATCGGAACAAATGTCATATTAACGATTTGGAACGAGTGAATGGAAAAGGAATCGGCAATTTTTTTACAGAAACAATGAAGGTAAGAATGACGTTAGAGTGGCGTCAAATCTGTAATTTCAGTCGGTAACTGCGATCAGCACGAGTTACAGTAACGAGCGACAGGTATAATTTTAGCAGATTTCCAGCAATTGGAAAAATAATGCAACTTTATGCAGAAGTTAAATATACTCGTATACGTTGGGAATTTAGTAACAATAGGAGGAGACTGCTGATCAACAATTATTTTATGATATTTCTACATATTCGAATTTAATATCAGAAAATTCATTATCATTAACATCGATTGTGTTAAATCTGTCTACCAAATTACGAATAAGTTGGTCGTTTAAAGGACTACCTAAATGATCAGCGACTCTATGATTATTTTTCTTGATTGGTAATTAACTTGATATTATTTGAATTCAGGGTGGAATAATGGACTGTTTCTTTCGTAAAACCTTGGAGATGTTCCAGAAAGGCTTCTCTCCTATTTTAAGAAAATGTATTTTCTTGTTCCAAATTGTTCCACAGAGATTTTAGACCTAATAATACAAGAAAGGTGTTCATTATCGCATGATCAATTGGTTGCCTGTATTCATGCTTTAATTTAACGTGGGATATGGCTTGGTAGTTTTATAATGTTTTCGGTACAAGATTTAGGTGGGACCTAATTTTTTTAGCAGACAGAAGTTGATCTGTTAAAAATTCAATATTTTCATCAACGCAGGATATACTGATATTTGGATGAAGTTACATTGGGCTTTTAGGGAAAACATAATTCTGTTGATTTCTGAATGCACTCCAGTTGGCTTTTGAGTAGTCCAGGCCGACGGTAACATTCAATGTAGCATTAAAATTCAAATGAAAAACTACTGGGTAATGATTAGAATTGAGATCATTAACAATGTGTGGTTGGGAAAATATATGGAATATTTGTTAGAATAAGGTCCAGAGTTGAAGGTGAAGCTCTAGACGAACATAAGTATGCTCTTCTGAGCTTAGTATGGAAATAGGGAAGAAACTTTTAAACTCCGTCAGGATATTACCCCAACTACTAGCTCTTACAACAAATAGCTATTTATTCAACCTTTTTAGAAAATAGACTAATTTCGACTATAGTGTGTTTTCGAAACCTTATTTTCTATCGACTGTTGCTTAAACAAAGTATGGAAATAGGGAAGAAACTTTTAAACTCCGTCAGGATATTACCCCAACTAATAGCTCTTACAACAGAAAGCTATTTATTCAACCTTTTTAGAAAATAGACTAATTTCGACTTTAGTTTGTTTTCGAAACATTATTTCTAATCGACTGTGGTTTAAACAAACTAATCCAACTTGTGTTCAAAATAGCTTATATTCGACAATTAGTTACGGGTTTCAAACCACAGAGATCATGTTTTGCCTATCGTTAATCGACTTGGTTTGTCCAAATCCAAAATTAAATCACCACCACTCACACTCAGGTGACATAATCTGTATTTAATGTACACGTTTTAAAAGGCCTCAAATGATACAGTCCATCGTTATACTGTTATGTACTTAAAACAGAAGCACATTATTTATAAGAGAAATCCAAATGAAATCGTACTGTCTAATGGAAACTATTCTCAAAATATTTTAAAGCAACTACATTTGTGCATAAAGGAAACTGTGGAAATCTTTTAGGTGTGATAAGTCATATCCAGTCTAATATCCTCATTTATTAAAGTTACCAAGTGGCTTGCATCCACGTCCATCTAATGCCTCACTTGGGGCACAACAACATGTAAATCTTTGTCAGCAAGACACAAGATTTCTTATATATTTGAATATTACCATATTCATTAAAATATGTATCATCGAAAATGTCTTTACAACTTTTTATATCTGTTTTTGCCAATGTCTAAAATTCCTTGACCAAACAATTATCAGAAAATTAGTTATCGTTGCAGATGCCAAAAAAAAGTCTCCACTGCTAGTGATAAACGCTAGCACCTTAAACGTCGTCTTTTCGTTTTAGCTGCGCGCCACCGAACTAAAATTTCTGAACAAGTTTTCCAAAATAGAAATTTCGCTTGCTTTGCATTTATAATGAGAAGCTAAAATTTGGTGGTGTGGGCACTTTGATTTTGCTAGTAATAATGTCCATTTAAACTTCATTTCCCAACTAAATCGGAAGTCTTTAGCACAATGGAACAAAATGGAACTTTCATAAATTTTCATAAGCCGATTTTTAAAATTGTCTTTTTTAAAGATGTAGATGTTACCTTTAAAAAAGTAACTTTTTTAATATGTTATATAAAAGACTGAGTAATGGCTGTTTTATTAAAAAAAAGTACAGCAAATAGTGCTTTTTATTAGCTTTATTCAATATAATATTAAAATAGCTTTCTCAAACATGAATTTACATACAAATTTATTGAAAGTTGAATAAGTTATGCTAAGTTCGGTGGTAGCAGATTTTTTGCCTTTTTTGATTCTACCAAAAATAAATAAAATTTTGTATTTTTAAAAATCATGAAAAAGTGTCAAGACCTACGAGTATTACTTTCACATAACGTTACAAAGCCTATGAACAAAATGAGACATATAAGTAATATATGTATATTGATGAATTTGCGTTTCGCTTTTATTCACTATTCGGTACAGGTAAGAATTTGCTCGAGATATGTAGATTTTCATTATTCTCAGAATTAAAAAAAATTAGTAATAAACAAAAGGTAATTCTATTTTTATGACTACGAAGCAAACTAATAAACGGTCATAAATGTGCGTGGACGCGGAATTGCTCTTCTTGTTCTTTAATAGTAGCTACTCCGTTCACAGTCAATTAAAGGGAAGTGCTCTTTTTTATTGATGTGTGTTTTTCCGTTGACTACCTGTAACGGATGAGTTTTTTACATAAACTCCACGCACATTTTAAGTGGTCATTATTTGGCAAGTTCTGAAAAAGTTGAATCACTCACTCATTGTAAACAAACTAATACTCGTAAATGATACCAAATGAACGCACATAAATTAAAATTTCTGAACCCTGGTATCAGGAGGCTGAATCAGGTACTCGTATATAGCAACTCTTAACAGATGCGTCCATTCATAAGTACCTGTAAGTAAAATATTGAAAAATATGTATTGTATAAAGGTGTTCATTGATCGGGTTTTGTCATTCAACAAGTGTCAATAAACGCGAAAAGTACAGGTGAGTTTTTTCTGGTTTTTTAAAAGTGAATAACGCCAAAAAAAGTAAAAGTGCAAATCCACAAAAGATATAAATCATTTTACCCTGAATATTTGCTTTTTCTGTAAAAACAATTATTATTTATTGAAAGCTGTATTACTTTGATACCTACGTCAAAATTGTGCAATCGCTACGTAAAGAAAGACCCACTTGTAAAATCAATCCCTACTGTTTTTGTAACATATGTGGCAAATATACGTTTATAAAAAAAAGAAAAAGCGTATAACAGACATTAACAACACAAACAGGTCTGAATGGATTTATCCTAACTTGTTGTCTATTACCAGTTTACGTCAAAATTGTGCAATCGCTACGTCAAGACCCACTTGTTAAATCAATCCCTACTGTTTTTGTAACATATGTGACAAATATACGTTTATAAAAATGAGAAAAAGCGTATAACGGGCATTAACAAAACAAACCGGTCTAATTGGATTTATCCTAACTTATCGTCTATTACCAGTTGTGTACCTTAGCGATGATTCAGAAGAACAACAATCTACATCCGAAAATCTTAGAGACTTCAGTGCAGAACAAGGTGAATATTTCCATCAAGATATTCGTACTATAGAGGAGCGGTACCAGGTTCACTAGGATGCCCATATAATGGCGGGCTATTGTTGGAGCATTAAAAATCATCCCTCTAAACCAGATAATTTAAGAAAATGTTATGAAAGACAATTTTTGATGAGTTATAATTAATTATAATGATTTTCTATTAAAATTTTTATTTTTTTTTAAATAGTCTTTTATTAATAAATTGAAAAGTATAGCTGATAGAATATATCTGACTTATGTTTTATCTGAAAACAGTGACCTTGAAACAATTACTTTAACACACTTATTAAATAAATAGAACAGCAGCAAACAGACACAGACAGACACGTTATTTCTGTATGGAAATCGCGATTTTTGTTAATTCATTTTTCTCAGTAAATTGTTGAAAAATCAAAAGTTGTTTACCGATTTCAAGAAAATAAAGCTCATTTGATTCAAAATATATAAAACTAATTGCTTTTGGACCAACACTGTGATTTTTTTTTTGTAAAATTGTTTGGTTTTTCAAAACTGCAACGATATATCTGAAACTAATGCGGCAGATTAAAAAAAAAACAATGAAGGCACGGATTTTAAATTATGTTGTTGACGAGTTTTAATTTTTTGAACTGAATATAGTGAGCCCTTTATTTAAATATTTGTAGTGGAATTGCCTTAATTTTGGATATAACAGCAAAAAGTCGAGGTGATAAAAAAACAAGTGCAGATTTGGATTCAGTGTTCGAAATTACCTTCAAACCAACATTCAGTTCTTAAACAACAAATACCTTGTTCCCTTATGTAATCATTTAACACAATACTACTAACATGTAACAAACCCGATTTAAATAGAGTAGGTCTCGAACCTCCCGCCAGACTGATAGTAGCTTTTCAAGGTTCCACTGTCCTATATCTATCTACAAGCAGAGAAATGATATAGTTACTATATGGTCACGGCAACAATAACACAGTGATACAAAATCGAACTTTGCGAATGCGTATAGGATGAGGCCAATTGCAAATGAAAGTTGAAATTATCCATAACAGAACCTCTTAGTGTTTTCGATGGTCAGGCCTTTTGCAAAGCCCTTGAGACTTTGGCTGCTCTTATGAAGTCCAAAAATAATAATGTGGCTTCCAAGCAGGTGTTAAAGATAAGAGCGGGAAATAAAAAGTTCGGTTAGGTAGATCTTGAAGTGTCGGACAACGACAAACTGCGGCCAAGAGTAGTAGTCCAGAGGGTCGATTCGGTCATCCTCCCAGATGAGTTTATTAGCCTACTTTTCGCTCTTAACTTTAAGGGTTCGGTAAATGAAAAGGTACGTCAAGTGCCTGGGCAAGCCTCCGGTTTGGTAGCGAGCGCAAATTCTAAGCTCTAGGTGGGCTGCTGTCTTGTACTAGTTCAGGGACCTTACACACCCTATGAGTTTGTCTGGAGGCGCAAGTGTAGACGTTAGGAGATGGCGCAAGGTGAATTGCGTTGGTGAAACACTACGTTGAGTGTCAAACGAAGGTCCGTCAGACGTCTCCGTAAGTTACTCCAGAGAGGGAGACGGGCTGAAGCTTTAAACTTGGTTTAGCTTAGTTCTGCCTATCGGCAGTGTCTTAGAGAATACAAGGAGTTAATTGTCAAGTGGAGCAGAATCTGGATGATCATTGGTGTCATCTTTACCGAATCTGTTGGTCTAATGGTATGTAGGTTGATGTTTCGGGTATTAGGGTCGGTGATACTGTCCTTGCTTCCTGCTCTGAATGTGTATCCGCTTCTATGAATGAGTTCTTCAGAAAAAAAACATCTGGAAGGTCGTCCCTAAGTATTTGAAGGCTTTGATTGAGAAATGTGTTCGTGGCACCTTTTCACTCGATTGGAAGACTTCCAAGGACGTAGTCCTCCTTTATTCGCCTGATATGGTGCGTAACAATCTTCGCTATTATTGCTTAGAAAAGTATTGGAGAGAATAATGCCCACCATGCTTCAGGAGAGGTTGAATGCGAATGGCAGTTCGTATTCAAGCAAGGTCGAAGTTAAGAGGATGCCTGGCAAGTGAAAAATTATGTGAATGTTTTGTCTTCTTAGAATGTGTTAGGTGTGTTTGTTGATTTTAAAGGTGCGTTTAATTATTTGAGCTGGGTTAGTGTGCTTGCTCGTTTAACTGAGGTAGGCTGTCAGGAAATTAAACTCTGGAGGAGTAATTTTTCTGCCAGACGGGCGCATACGGTGGGTTGTTCAGATCACGTTTGATCTATGTTGTCCGCAGAGCTCCATATGTGGTCCATTTATTTTAAACTTAATGATGAAGCCATTGTTGCGAGTGAAAGAGGTACAGATAGACCTCGCTCTGAGCGGCGAGGAAGCGTTATGTACAGCATGGTTTCAGATCGTAACATCTATAAGTATATGTCGGCAGTTGGGTCTGCATACATACAATCTCACGACCGATGCCTTTAATTTTGTGTGACCAGTCCCGCGATGTATGGTAGAGGTCTGACCGGAGACTAAAGTCTGGTATCAAAAACAGTCAGCAGCCCCCGATCTATTGTTGTGGCCTGACTAGTAGGTGCATCCCTTCGGTTATTATCGTGATGGCTGTGGATTAAATCCAAATCGTAGCTGGCCGTCGCTTAGTAATGGCGATGGCGCGCTATGCTTGAAGCGATCACGGCGAGAATCATTTCAAACACGTAAATGCTACACTAGTTGTTGCAAATGGGTTCTGCCCTATCTTCCTCTCTTTTTTTGTTTGATATAGATTGGCCGGTTGAGCTCACCGTCCTTGGTCCAAAAATCAGCTGGTGGTTATACATCGATACTTAGTGATGCCTCTAGCTGTTTTACAGAGGGATTCAGGGTATCAAAAGTCCAGAGTGTCAGATCTGCTAGGAGAAAGTGTTCCATCGAACTTTAGAACATGGAAACCAACCAAGAGAGAATCGGATTTTAAAAAAGGCAGTTATTAGGGCCGTCCAAACACGTACCAAAACGTATTGAAAATGTCGCTTCAGATGCAGAATCTGCAGCACTCCAAAAAAACTCTGTTCGTTTATTGCTCAGTTATTAAGTTGTTCAGGTCTTGTTTACAAAGAATTTTTAAAATATTTTTAAAGTTATCGCCATAGCGGCCACTTACTCGCTTAAGAACCCAGCTCCAAAAAACACGCCTAATATAAGACACCTGCACTAGGTAATAGGGCGCCTCGCCAAACTTTAGCACAAGTAGTGAATTCATAATTAAATAAACCAACGAAAACCTTCTTTTCAAATCAAACGGCGGAGAGAACACCTCGAATCAGTCAGCAATATCGTCGGAGACAAAAACGAAGAAAACATCGAAATGCAACAGCGAGATGAGCTTTTCAATATCAACCAATTTTTCAAACGTCGAATAAATAATATCTGCGATTTTCAAACTAAAGATAAGTAAAGCACCAGAAGAGGACAGTATTCCATCGAAAAGCCTACAATTGAATCCTAAACCTGCAGCTAAAAGTTGCCACTTAGTTACGTGTACAGGGTGAGCCAAAAGTTCTATGGGGTTTAAATATTTAATAACTGTTTAGCTCGTTTGTTTTATTTCGGTCTGTTGCTTTTACACATTGAACAGGGATTAAACCGGCTCAAGACCTCTTGCTTCTATATTTAAATAAAATACAAGTTTTTAACAAAATGGCAAAGTGACATTGATTTTCGTGGCTGCACACTACTTTTATCATGATTTCGGGTCCGTGACAACCCTCTTCAGAAAGCCTTGCTGCAATTGTTGAAAGTAAAACCGAACTCTATAAGGCCAGGCTCTCCACAAACGAATGAGAACTACTGTTGTAAACCTTACTTTTCAAGTTTTCTTCACACAATTGCCCACGAAAATACAACTCACTCTTGCCAGCTCTAAAGAGACTCCACATCGAGAGCCATCGATAGATTTCTTTTACAACAACGTGTGTGTGTGTTGTAAAAAGAGTTTAGTTGACTATGTCAACTTGTGTGCCGTGCCGTGCATGTACGTATGTTTAGCTCGTTTGTTTTATTTCGGTCTGTTGCTTTTACACATTGAACAGGGATAAAACCGGCTCAAGACCTCTTGCTTCTATATATAAATAGAATACAAGTTTTTAACAAAATGGCAAAGTGACATTGATTTTCGTGGCTGCACACTACTTTTATCATGATTTCGGGTCCGTGACAACCCTCTTCAGAAAGCCTTGCTGCAATTGTTGAAAGTAAAACCGAACTCTATAATGCCAGGCTCTCCACAAACGAATGAGAACTACTGTTGTAAACCATACTTTTCAAGTTTTCTTCACACAATTGCCCACGAAAATACAACTCACTCTTGCCAGCTCTAAAGAGACTCCACATCGAGAGCCATCAATAGATTTCTTTTACAACAACGTGTGTGTGTGTTGTAAAAAGAGTTTGGTTGACTATGTCAACTTGTGTGCCGTGCCGTGCATGTACGTATGTTTAGCTCGTTTGTTTTATTTCGGTCTGTTGCTTTTACACATTGAACAGGGATTAAACCGGCTCAAGACCTCTTGCTTCTATATTTAAATAGAATACAAGTTTTTAACAAAATGGCAAAGTGACATTGATTTTCGTGGCTGCACGCTACTTTTATCATGATTTCGGGTCCGTGACAACCCTCTTCAGAAAGGCTTGCTGCAATTGTTGAAAGTAAAACCGAACTCTATAAGGCCAGGCTCTCCACAAACGAATGAGAACTACTGTTGTAAACCTTACTTTTCAAGTTTTCTTCACACAATTGCCCACGAAAATACAACTCACTCTTGCCAGCTCTAAAGAGACTCCACATCGAGAGCCATCGATAGATTTCTTTTACAACAACGTGTGTGTGTGTTGTAAAAAGAGTTTAGTTGACTATGTCAACTTGTGTGCCGTGCCGTGCATGTACGTATGTTTAGCTCGTTTGTTTTATTTCGGTCTGTTGCTTTTACACATTGAACAGGGATTAAACCGGCTCAAGACCTCTTGCTTCTATATTTAAATAGAATACAAGTTTTTAACAAAATGGCAAAGTGACATTGATTTTCGTGGGCAATTGTGTGAAGAAAACTTGAAAAGTAAGGTTTACAACAGTAGTTCTCATTCGTTTGTGGAGAGCCTGGCCTTATAGAGTTCGGTTTTACTTTCAACAATTGCAGCAAGGCTTTCTGAAGAGGGTTGTCACGGACCCGAAATCATGATAAAAGTAGTGTGCAGCCACGAAAATCAATGTCACTTTGCCATTTTGTTAAAAACTTGTATTCTATTTAAATATAGAAGCAAGAGGTCTTGAGCCGGTTTAATCCCTGTTCAATATTTAATAACTTTTATGTAAATAACACTTAGAGAATAAATAATGGAGTGATTTACAACTGAACAAAGAACCAGAACGATAGAATTTTATTATTTAAATAAGCGATCAAATACTTTAACGCAAAGTGGTGATAAAGCTCGTTTTTATTTGAATGTCTTTGTTAATAAGCAGAACCGTAGGTTTTGGGGTTCTGAAAATCTAAGAGCCATTCATCAACGCCATTTGCACCCGTACAGTATGGTGTGCGTTCACAGCAGCAAATATCATTGACTTCTTCGAGAATGAAGATGGAAATGCTGTAACCGTAAATTGAGAGCGGTATCGGGTTATGATAGAAAATGTAAACGTCCTGCTCCTGGTGGCACTTTTCAGTCAAATTTTTGGAGAGAAAGTAATTTATTTGGCCAGCGCAATCGCCAGATTTGTCAGCACCCGACTATTTTCATTGTGGTTATTTTAACTAGCGAGTATATGTGAACAAGTCCAAGACAATCCTTCAACTCAAGGACAACATTGTTGCAGAAATTCGAAGGCTACAGCCACAAATTTTGAAAGATGTTATGCAAAATGCTCTAAAACGAGCCCGTCATTGCGAAGCTGCAAACGGGGGTCACTTAAGTGACATTATTTTTCATACTTAGTCTAAAAAAATTTCCTTTTTGTATATTATATAACCTTTTTTTATGTCATCTTTATTTGCAATCTATTTACATATAGACATTAGGCAAATTTTGTATTAACTAAATCACAGTTCTCATAAGCTCCATTAATCTTATAAATTATATATACCAATATTATATTTATATTACTTTACAATATTTACTTGATTATCATTTTACAAAAGGAAGGTCAATCACATGATGTCTTTACAGTCTCCTAATTTCATTGATATCATCTAGTGGAGTTATGGCCAGTATATTTGGATGATAACTTAGTCTCTGTAGGTAGTTAGTACTGAGCCTTGTAATTTCACTTCTGACATTAGGTACACCTTGACCTCTATGTATATTATTGTTATTGACGAACCATGGGGCATTACTGATAGATCTAAGGGTTTTAGATTAATATCTCTGAATAATCTCAATATTATAAGTGCTAGCGGTTCCCCACAACTGAACTCTTTTATTTGAATAATGTTCCGTCAATATGTTCCACGCAACATCAAAATTTTCCTCTCTAGCTGGCAATTTCAAAAGTTTCCTCGCTGCCTCACCTGCCAGTTTAGATTTTAAATTTTACACATCTTCTGTGTATTAGAGATTGGTTGGTCTATTATTAATTGTTGGAATAATTCTCTGAAAGTATCCCATTCGGTTAGTCGTCCATTGAATGATGGAATATCAATTGAAGGTAATTTAAAAGGTAGATTTGTGACGCAATTTCTATTTTTATGGAATCTATCTATCTTAGTCTCTAAATTGGTCAGAATAAATTGAAACTGACGTATTAGCCCTTGATTTCTCGAATACCCAGGGTGGTCGCCATGGTCAAATTAATTCTGACCTCTGTCTCCTGATTCCGACTGTTTGGAAAAATTTCTCTTCACAGTGAATCCTTCCCTAATGGTGGAGCGAGATGGTGGGCGGAGATCGCTATCGTTTGCCTCAAATTCTTTCCTATACTCTGTAAAGGAAATTCTCACATTTGTGATACTTTCCCTAAGAGTATCCCCCGATACATCACCCTGGGCCAACTGGCCCAGTTCATTGTATATCCTAACGATATGATTGCCCAACATCTTCTGGCGATTAATCACTTCTATGGCATTCATTTTATAATAAAATAATGCAACAAAAAAAGAACTTAATTCGCCTTTTTCGATACTGTTCTTTCTGTACTATTTTTGTTTTTTTATTACTTCTTTTTTTAAAAGTGCGCCAAGTTTTTTTCTATTTCAATATTAAAAAAATGTTTTCTAAAATCCCTTTTCAAAGGATTTTTTTTTAATTTCTTAATTTTTTTTAATTTGGATCCTTCTACACAGGGTTTATTTATTTAAATTTCACAGATTTTTTTTCATTCAATCCTTTTTCACAGGTTTTCTTTTTTTACTTTGTTATACGCGTTCGCGTCCACAAATGAGTGTTCTAAGTTCCTTACCATGGTAGGGGGAAACAAAAAATTCAAAGGCGTTTTTTCGGGGTCACCAAAATGTAAAATACGAGGGAACGGAAAAGCATTAAAAACAACCGACGGTTCCAATGGCAATAACGATCTAATTTAGTTTCCTCTCCTTCTTCAGAAGGAGTAAATCCATGAGGGTAACAATACAAAAACAATAATAGATAAGATCTTTAAATACGTATGTATATTCCAAATACATACAAACAGAATTTCAAGATCATACAAGAAATAGAATTTACAAGATACACACAAACAGACAAACAAAATACAAGAAGTGCAGGAACATGCCCACACACACAGACTCGTTATCAGTATCAGACAGGCGACACACAAAATACGTAGAGAGTTTTATTATCTTGTCTATACCAGGCTCAGTGTGCATTTAGTAATCTATTTCTAATGCCCAACAGCACAACTGTACAAATAGCTTGGGGTGATTTGTGAGTGATAAAGACACCAACATCATCTGCATATAGAGAAGTATTAACATAGGGGACTTGCGGGAAATCAGAGCAGCATAAAATATATAGGATAGGACCAAGTACTGAACCCTGTGGAACAGACAAGACAAAATGTCGGTCTTTTAAAAAACTTTTTATAATTTTTACCAAATATAAAGGGACATTTAAGTTTACCAATTTAAATATGAGACCATCATGCCAGACAGAATCAAAGGCTTTTTCAACATCTAAAAGTACAAGGGCAGTTGATTCTTTCCGTTCAAAATTTTGCTTCACATGTTTGCAAATCGTTTTAACTTGATGGGTAGTGCTATTCAGGCTTCTAAATCCAAACTGCTCATTTGGCAAAAGTGTATTCTCATAAACAAAAGATTGTAGTTTATCTTTTATAATTTTCTCAAATATTTTGTCAATTTGCTTAATATTAATAGACTTATTGGTCTGTTACTATTAGCCATGTTTGACGGCTTGCCATTCTTAAGAACAGTAGCTCGTTTCTGTAAATAAATCGGTAAGCAGCTATTTATTTGCATTTGTTTTTATGTACAAATATTTTTTGTTAAAACACTACTATTTTAATATAACTTATATATTTAAACGGCATAACTATTACTTACCTTCTCACTCATTTTGTTAAAAATATGAAAACAAACATTTGCACTCAATTATTTAGCATTACCATACCGATTTCGTTGAAACCGGTTCATAAATTGTCGTAAATTTCAACACACTGACATCTTAAATGTTTATGTTTTGCCACCAATTTGCAAACACAATTAAGCCGCGATAACACAATTAAGACATATTTTTTTAATAAAACATTTATTTGTCTAAAATAGCATCAATAAAATTTTATTTGGTTTAAAAAGTTATATTTGGTTCCTTGCTTTCTCACATTTGCAACAGCACTATAGCAATCGGCAGAGTTCTCACTTGGCTTAAGTCTGTGAGAAAGTTACCGATTTCAAATTGAGTCACTTTTCTTACAGAAACACTTTTTTAAGCGATTCCTATTGAAGTAGAATCGGAACAAATGTCATATTAACGATTTGGAACGAGTGAATGGAAAAGGAATCGGCAATTTTTTTACAGAAACAATGAAGGTAAGAATGACGTTAGAGTGGCGTCAAATCTGTAATTTCAGTCGGTAACTGCGATCAGCACGAGTTACAGTAACGAGCGACAGGTATAATTTTAGCAGATTTCCAGCAATTGGAAAAATAATGCAACTTTATGCAGAAGTTAAATATACTCGTATACGTTAGGAATTTAGTAACAATAGGAGGAGACTGCTGATCAACAATTATTTTATGATATTTCCTACATATTCGAACTTTATATCAGAAAATTCATTATCATTAACATCGATTGTGTTAAATCTGTCTACCAAATTACGAATAAGTTGGTCGTTTAAAGGACTACCTAAATGATCAGCGACTCTATGATTATTTTTCTTGATTGGTAATTAACTTGATATTATTTGAATTCAGGGTGGAATAATGGACTGTTTCTTTCGTAAAACCTTGGAGATGTTCCAGAAAGGCTTCTCTCCTATTTTAAGAAAATGTATTTTCTTGTTCCAAATTGTTCCACAGAGATTTTAGACCTAATAATACAAGAAAGGTGTTCATTATCGCATGATCAATTGGTTGCCTGTATTCATGCTTTAATTTAACGTGGGATATGGCTTGGTAGTTTTATAATGTTTTCGGTACAAGATTTAGGTGGGACCTAATCTTTTTAGCAGACAGAAGTTGATCTGTTAAAAATTCAATATTTTCATCAACGCAGGATATACTGATATTTGGATGAAGTTACATTGGGCTTTTAGGGAAAACATAATTCTGTTGATTTCTGAATGCACTCCAGTTGGCTTTTGAGTAGTCCAGGCCGACGGTAACATTCAATGTAGCATTAAAATTCAAATGAAAAACTACTGGGTAATGATTAGAATTGAGATCATTAACAATGTGTGGTTGGGAAAATATATGGAATATTTGTTAGAATAAGGTCCAGAGTTGAAGGTGAAGCTCTAGACGAACATAAGTATGCTCTTCTGAGCTTAGTATGGAAATAGGGAAGAAACTTTTAAACTCCGTCAGGATATTACCCCAACTACTAGCTCTTACAACAAATAGCTATTTATTCAACCTTTTTAGAAAATAGACTAATTTCGACTATAGTGTGTTTTCGAAACCTTATTTTCTATCGACTGTTGCTTAAACAAAGTATGGAAATAGGGAAGAAACTTTTAAACTCCGTCAGGATATTACCCCAACTAATAGCTCTTACAACAGAAAGCTATTTATTCAACCTTTTTAGAAAATAGACTAATTTCGACTTTAGTTTGTTTTCGAAACATTATTTCTAATCGACTGTGGTTTAAACAAACTAATCCAACTTGTGTTCAAAATAGCTTATATTCGACAATTAGTTACGGGTTTCAAACCACAGAGATCATGTTTTGCCTATCGTTAATCGACTTGGTTTGTCCAAATCCAAAATTAAATCACCACCACTCACACTCAGGTGACATAATCTGTATTTAATGTACACGTTTTAAAAGGCCTCAAATGATACAGTCCATCGTTATACTGTTATGTACTTAAAACAGAAGCACATTATTTATAAGAGAAATCCAAATGGAATCGTACTGTCTAATGGAAACTATTCTCAAAATATTTTAAAGCAACTACATTTGTGCATAAAGGAAACTGTGGAAATCTTTTAGGTGTGATAAGTCATATCCAGTCTAATATCCTCATTTATTAAAGTTACCAAGTGGCTTGCATCCACGTCCATCTAATGACTCACTTGGGGCACAACAACATGTAAATCTTTGTCAGCAAGACACAAGATTTCTTATATATTTGAATATTACCATATTCATTAAAATATGTATCATCCAAAATGTCTTTACAACTTTTTATATCTGTTTTTGCCAATGTCTAAAATTCCTTGACCAAACAATTATCAGAAAATTAGTTATCGTTGCAGATGCCAAAAAAAAGTCTCCACTGCTAGTGATAAACGCTAGCACCTTAAACGTCGTCTTTTCGTTTTAGCTGCGCGCCACCGAACTAAAATTTCTGAACAAGTTTTCCAAAATAGAAATTTCGCTTGCTTTGCATTTATAATGAGAAGCTAAAATTTGGTGGTGTGGGCACTTTGATTTTGCTAGTAATAATGTCCATTTAAACTTCATTTCCCAACTAAATCGGAAGTCTTTAGCACAATGGAACAAAATGGAACTTTCATAAATTTTCATAAGCCGATTTTTAAAATTGTCTTTTTTAAAGATGTAGTTGTTACCTTTAAAAAAGTAACTTTTTTAATATGTTATATAAAAGACTGAGTAATGGCTGTTTTATTAAAAAAAAGTACAGCAAATAGTGCTTTTTATTAGCTTTATTCAATATAATATTAAAATAGCTTTCTCAAACATGAATTTACATACAAATTTATTGAAAGTTGAATAAGTTATGCTAAGTTCGGTTGTAGCAGATTTTTTGCCTTTTTTGATTCTACCAAAAATAAATAAAATTTTGTATTTTTAAAAATCATAAAAAAGTGTCAAGACCTACGAGTATTACTTTCACATAACGTTACAAAGCCTATGAACAAAATGAGACATATAAGTAATATATGTATATTGATGAATTTGCGTTTCGCTTTTATTCACTATTCGGTACAGGTAAGAATTTGCTCGAGATATGTAGATTTTCATTATTCTCAGAATTAAAAAAAATTAGTAATAAACAAAAGGTAATTCTATTTTTATGACTACGAAGCAAACTAATAAACGGTCATAAATGTGCGTGGACGCGGAATTGCTCTTCTTGTTCTTTAATAGTAGCTACTCCGTTCACAGTCAATTAAAGGGAAGTGCTCTTTTTTATTGATGTGTGTTTTTCCGTTGACTACCTGTAACGGATGAGTTTTTTACATAAACTCCACGCACATTTTAAGTGGTCATTATTTGGCAAGTTCTGAAAAAGTTGAATCACTCACTCATTGTAAACAAACTAATACTCGTAAATGATACCAAATGAACGCACATAAATTAAAATTTCTGAACCCTGGTATCAGGAGGCTGAATCAGGTACTCGTATATAGCAACTCTTAACAGATGCGTCCATTCATAAGTACCTGTAAGTAAAATATTGAAAAATATGTATTGTATAAAGGTGTTCATTGATCGGGTTTTGTCATTCAACAAGTGTCAATAAACGCGAAAAGTACAGGTGAGTTTTTTCTGGTTTTTTAAAAGTGAATAACGCCAAAAAAAGTAAAAGTGCAAATCCACAAAAGATATAAATCATTTTACCCTGAATATTTGCTTTTTCTGTAAAAACAATTATTATTTATTGAAAGCTGTATTACTTTGATACCTACGTCAAAATTGTGCAATCGCTACGTAAAGAAAGACCCACTTGTAAAATCAATCCCTACTGTTTTTGTAACATATGTGGCAAATATACGTTTATAAAAAAAAGAAAAAGCGTATAACAGACATTAACAACACAAACAGGTCTGAATGGATTTATCCTAACTTGTTGTCTATTACCAGTTTACGTCAAAATTGTGCAATCGCTACGTCAAGACCCACTTGTTAAATCAATCCCTACTGTTTTTGTAACATATGTGACAAATATACGTTTATAAAAATGAGAAAAAGCGTATAACGGGCATTAACAAAACAAACCGGTCTAATTGGATTTATCCTAACTTATCGTCTATTACCAGTTGTGTACCTTAGCGATGATTCAGAAGAACAACAATCTACATCCGAAAATCTTAGAGACTTCAGTGCAGAACAAGGTGAATATTTCCATCAAGATATTCGTACTATAGAGGAGCGGTACCAGGTTCACTAGGATGCCCATATAATGGCGGGCTATTGTTGGAGCATTAAAAATCATCCCTCTAAACCAGATAATTTAAGAAAATGTTATGAAAGACAATTTTTGATGAGTTATAATTAATTATAATGATTTTCTATTAAAATTTTTATTTTTTTTTAAATAGTCTTTTATTAATAAATTGAAAAGTATAGCTGATAGAATATATCTGACTTATGTTTTATCTGAAAACAGTGACCTTGAAACAATTACTTTAACACACTTATTAAATAAATAGAACAGCAGCAAACAGACACAGACAGACACGTTATTTCTGTATGGAAATCGCGATTTTTGTTAATTCATTTTTCTCAGTAAATTGTTGAAAAATCAAAAGTTGTTTACCGATTTCAAGAAAATAAAGCTCATTTGATTCAAAATATATAAAACTAATTGCTTTTGGACCAACACTGTGATTTTTTTTTTGTAAAATTGTTTGGTTTTTCAAAACTGCAACGATATATCTGAAACTAATGCGGCAGATTAAAAAAAAAACAATGAAGGCACGGATTTTAAATTATGTTGTTGACGAGTTTTAATTTTTTGAACTGAATATAGTGAGCCCTTTATTTAAATATTTGTAGTGGAATTGCCTTAATTTTGGATATAACAGCAAAAAGTCGAGGTGATAAAAAAACAAGTGCAGATTTGGATTCAGTGTTCGAAATTACCTTCAAACCAACATTCAGTTCTTAAACAACAAATACCTTGTTCCCTTATGTAATCATTTAACACAATACTACTAACATGTAACAAACCCGATTTAAATAGAGTAGGTCTCGAACCTCCCGCCAGACTGATAGTAGCTTTTCAAGGTTCCACTGTCCTATATCTATCTACAAGCAGAGAAATGATATAGTTACTATATGGTCACGGCAACAATAACACAGTGATACAAAATCGAACTTTGCGAATGCGTATAGGATGAGGCCAATTGCAAATGAAAGTTGAAATTATCCATAACAGAACCTCTTAGTGTTTTCGATGGTCAGGCCTTTTGCAAAGCCCTTGAGACTTTGGCTGCTCTTATGAAGTCCAAAAATAATAATGTGGCTTCCAAGCAGGTGTTAAAGATAAGAGCGGGAAATAAAAAGTTCGGTTAGGTAGATCTTGAAGTGTCGGACAACGACAAACTGCGGCCAAGAGTAGTAGTCCAGAGGGTCGATTCGGTCATCCTCCCAGATGAGTTTATTAGCCTACTTTTCGCTCTTAACTTTAAGGGTTCGGTAAATGAAAAGGTACGTCAAGTGCCTGGGCAAGCCTCCGGTTTGGTAGCGAGCGCAAATTCTAAGCTCTAGGTGGGCTGCTGTCTTGTACTAGTTCAGGGACCTTACACACCCTATGAGTTTGTCTGGAGGCGCAAGTGTAGACGTTAGGAGATGGCGCAAGGTGAATTGCGTTGGTGAAACACTACGTTGAGTGTCAAACGAAGGTCCGTCAGACGTCTCCGTAAGTTACTCCAGAGAGGGAGACGGGCTGAAGCTTTAAACTTGGTTTAGCTTAGTTCTGCCTATCGGCAGTGTCTTAGAGAATACAAGGAGTTAATTGTCAAGTGGAGCAGAATCTGGATGATCATTGGTGTCATCTTTACCGAATCTGTTGGTCTAATGGTATGTAGGTTGATGTTTCGGGTATTAGGGTCGGTGATACTGTCCTTGCTTCCTGCTCTGAATGTGTATCCGCTTCTATGAATGAGTTCTTCAGAAAAAAAACATCTGGAAGGTCGTCCCTAAGTATTTGAAGGCTTTGATTGAGAAATGTGTTCGTGGCACCTTTTCACTCGATTGGAAGACTTCCAAGGACGTAGTCCTCCTTTATTCGCCTGATATGGTGCGTATCAATCTTCGCTATTATTGCTTAGAAAAGTATTGGAGAGAATAATGGCCACCATGCTTCAGGAGAGGTTGAATGCGAATGGCAGTTCGTATTCAAGCAAGGTCGAAGTTAAGAGGATGCCTGGCAAGTGAAAAATTATGTGAATGTTTTGTCTTCTTAGTATGTGTTAGGTGTGTTTGTTGATTTTAAAGGTGCGTTTAATTATTTGAGCTGGGTTAGTGTGCTTGCTCGTTTAACTGAGGTAGGCTGTCAGGAAATTAAACTCTGGAGGAGTAATTTTTCTGCCAGACGGGCGCATACGGTGGGTTGTTCAGATCACGTTTGATCTATGTTGTCCGCAGAGCTCCATATGTGGTCCATTTAATTTAAACTTAATGATGAAGCCATTGTTGCGAGTGAAAGAGGTACAGATAGACCTCGCTCTGAGCGGCGAGGAAGCGTTATGTACAGCATGGTTTCAGATCGTAACATCTATAAGTATATGTCGGCAGTTGGGTCTGCATACATACAATCTCACGACCGATGCCTTTAATTTTGTGTGACCAGTCCCGCGATGTATGGTAGAGGTCTGACCGGAGACTAAAGTCTGGTATCAAAAACAGTCAGCAGCCCCCTTGCGAATGCGTATAGGATGAGGCCAATTGCAAATGAAAGTTGAAATTATCCATAACAGAACCTCTTAGTGTTTTCGATAGTTCAGTGCGAGATTATTTTACACGCATTTGAAGTTGGTGATTTTGGAACGCTGTCTAACAAAAAAAAATCTTTGACAATTTGATAAAATAATGCTTATTTATTTTTATTATCCTGGAAAGTTGTAGTATCTTACTGTGTTTAGGGTCGAGGAATTATTTTTGATATTTATTTTTACCTAAAACCAGAACGGTTTAGTGGGTAGTCGGTGTGCCCGCGGGCACAACCGCGATGCCTGTCCCTATGGACGCTACATCGATGGTCAGGCCTTTTGCAAAGCCCTTGAGACTTTGGCTGCTCTTATGAAGTCCAAAAATAATAATGTGGCTTCCAAGCAGGTGTTAAAGATAAGAGCGGGAAATAAAAAGTTCGGTTAGGTAGATCTTGAAGTGTCGGACAACGACAAACTGCGGCCAAGAGTAGTAGTCCAGAGGGTCGATTCGGTCATCCTCCCAGATGAGTTTATTAGCCTACTTTTCGCTCTTAACTTTAAGGGTTCGGTAAATGAAAAGGTACGTCAAGTACCTGGGCAAGCCTCCGGTTTGGTAGCGAGGTCAAATTCTAAGCTCTAGGTGGGCTGCTGTCTTGTACTAGTTCAGGGACCTTACACACCCTATGAGTTTGTCTGGAGGCGCAAGTGTAGACGTTAGGAGATGGCGCAAGGTGAATTGCGTTGGTGAAACACTACGTTGAGTGTCAAACGAAGGTCCGTCAGACGTCTCCGTAAGTTACTCCAGAGAGGGAGACGGGCTGAAGCTTTAAACTTGGTTTAGCTTAGTTCTGCCTATCGGCAGTGTCTTAGAGAATACAAGGAGTTAATTGTCAAGTGGAGCAAAATCTGGATGATCATTGGTGTCATCTTTACCGAATCTGTTGGTCTAATGGTATGTAGGTTGATGTTTCGGGTATTAGGGTCGGTGATACTGTCCTTGCTTCCTGCTCTGAATGTGTATCCGCTTCTATGAATGAGTTCTTCAGAAAAAAAACATCTGGAAGGTCGTCCCTAAGTATTTGAAGGCTTTGATTGAGAAATGTGTTCGTGGCACCTTTTCACTCGATTGGAAGACTTCCAAGGACGTAGTCCTCCTTTATTCGCCTGATATGGTGCGTATCAATCTTCGCTATTATTGCTTAGAAAAGTATTGGAGAGAATAATGGCCACCATGCTTCAGGAGAGGTTGAATGCGAATGGCAGTTCGTATTCAAGCAAGGTCGAAGTTAAGAGGATGCCTGGCAAGTGAAAAATTATGTGAATGTTTTGTCTTCTTAGTATGTGTTAGGTGTGTTTGTTGATTTTAAAGGTGCGTTTAATTATTTGAGCTGGGTTAGTGTGCTTGCTCGTTTAACTGAGGTAGGCTGTCAGGAAATTAAACTCTGGAGGAGTAATTTTTCTGCCAGACGGGCGCATACGGTGGGTTGTTCAGATCACGTTTGATCTATGTTGTCCGCAGAGCTCCATATGTGGTCCATTTATTTTAAACTTAATGATGAAGCCATTGTTGCGAGTGAAAGAGGTACAGATAGACCTCGCTCTGAGCGGCGAGGAAGCGTTATGTACAGCATGGTTTCAGATCGTAACATCTATAAGTATATGTCGGCAGTTGGGTCTGCATACATACAATCTCACGACCGATGCCTTTAATTTTGTGTGACCAGTCCCGCGATGTATGGTAGAGGTCTGACCGGAGACTAAAGTCTGGTATCAAAAACAGTCAGCAGCCCCCGATCTATTGTTGTGGCCTGACTAGTAGGTGCATCCCTTCGGTTATTATCGTGATGGCTGTGGATTAAATCCAAATCGTAGCTGGCCGTCGCTTAGTAATGGCGATGGCGCGCTATGCTTGAAGCGATCACGGCGAGAATCATTTCAAACACGTAAATGCTACACTAGTTGTTGCAAATGGGTTCTGCCCTATCTTCCTCTCTTTTTTTGTTTGATATAGATTGGACGGTTGAGCTCACCGTCCTTGGTCCAAAAATCAGCTGGTGGTTATACATCGATACTTAATGATGCCTCTAGCTGTTTTACAGAGGGATTCAGGGTATCAAAAGTCCAGAGTGTCAGATCTGCTAGGAGAAAGTGTTCCATCGAACTTTAGAACATGGAAACGAACCAAGAGAGAATCGGATTTTAAAAAAGGCAGTTATTAGGGCCGTCCAAACACGTACCAAAACGTATTGAAAATGTCGCTTCAGATGCGGAATCTGCAGCACTCCAAAAAAACTCTGTTCGTTTATTGCTCAGTTATTAAGTTGTTCAGGTCTTGTTTACAAAGAATTTTTAAAATATTTTTAAAGTTATCGCCATAGCGGCCACTTACTCACTTAAGAACCCAGCTCCAAAAAACACGCCTAATATAAGACACCTGCACTAGGGCGCTTTGCCAAACTTTAGCACAAGTAGTGAATTCATAATTAAATAAACCAACGAAAACCTTCTTTTCAAATCAAACGGCGGAGAGAACACCTCGAATCAGTCAGCAATATCGTCGAAGACAAAAACGAAGAAAACATCGAAATGCAACAGCGAGATGAGCTATTCAATATCAATCAATTTTTCAAACGTCGAATAAATAATATCTGCCATTTTTAAACTAAAGATAAGTAAAGCACCAGAAGAGGACAGTATTCCATCGAAAAGCCTACAATTGAATCCTAAACCTGCAGCTAAAAGTTGCCACTTAGTTACGTGTACAGGGTGAGCCAAAAGTTCTATGGGGTTTAAATATTTAATAACTTTTATGTAAATAACACATAGAGAATAAATAATGGAGTGATTTACAACTGAACAAAGAACCAGAACGATAGAATTTTATTATTTAAATAAGCGATCAAATACTTTAACGCAAAGTGGTGATAAAGCTCGTTTTTATTTGAATGTCTTTGTTAATAAGCAGAACCGTAGGTTTTGGGGTTCTGAAAATCTAAGAGCCATTCATCAACGCCATTTGCACCCGTACAGTATGGTGTGCGTTCACATCAGCAAATATCATTGACTTCTTCGAGAATGAAGATGGAAATGCTGTAACCGTAAATTGAGAGCGGTATCGGGTTATGATAGAAAATGTAAACGTCCTGCTCCTGGTGGCACTTTTCAGTCAAATTTTTGGAGAGAAAGTAATTTATTTGGCCAGCGCAATCGCCAGATTTGTCAGCACCCGACTATTTTCATTGTGGTTATTTTAACTAGCGAGTATATGTGAACAAGTCCAAGACAATCCTTCAACTCAAGGACAACATTGTTGCAGAAATTCGAAGGCTACAGCCACAAATTTTGAAAGATGTTATGCAAAATGCTCTAAAACGAGCCCGTCATTGCGAAGCTGCAAACGGGGGTCACTTAAGTGACATTATTTTTCATACTTAGTCTAAAAAAATTTCCTTTTTGTATATTATATAACCTTTTTTTATGTCATCTTTATTTGCAATCTATTTACATTTAGACATTAGGCAAATTTTGTATTAACTAAATCACAGTTCTCATAAGCTCCATTAATCTTATAAATTATATATACCAATATTATATTTATATTACTTTACAATATTTACTTGATTATCATTTTACAAAAGGAAGGTCAATCACATGATGTCTTTACAGTCTCCTAATTTCATTGATATCATCTAGTGGAGTTATGGCCAGTATATTTGGATGATAACTTAGTCTCTGTAGGTAGTTAGTACTGAGCCTTGTAATTTCACTTCTGACATTAGGTACACCTTGACCTCTATGTATATTATTGTTATTGACGAACCATGGGGCATTATGCTTTAAACACATAGACGACAGCAAGCAGCACGACGACTGACTTCAAATGTCGTTGGCGACATTTGTCGTTGTGCTGCCACCTTTTAAAATATTTTGAGAACGGCAGCAGCATACCAAGCATACCAAGAAGATATATAAAAACACCTTGAACATTTAATAAATCCCAAAATGTTTGACGCAAATTTTCAGTTTTTAGTTAAACGCCTTTAATCTCTAAATTATTACAACTACTTTAGTGCCATTACCAACACTGTATCTGATATTGTCGGCTTTCAAAATAGAAATTAGTTTATATTGGCGACAACAGCAACGGCTGCTGTGCCGTCGTGCTGCTGTGACGCCGTCAAAGTAATCATTTTCATATAAACGTGTGTGTTTTAATTTTGACAGGTTGTCGCTCGCTGCTTGCTGTCGTCTATGTGTTTAATGCATTACTGATAGATCTAAGGGTTTTAGATTAATATCTCTGAATAATCTCAATATTATAAGTGCTAGCGGTTCCCCACAACTGAATTCCATAAGTCCAAACTGATTTTAATATTGTTTTGTAAATTAAAACTTTGTTCTCCAAACTATGTTGGGATTTGGGACCAAGAAGCCAATATATTTTTCTTGTTTTTAGTGTTAACTGTTCCCGTTTTCGTTTAAATGATGTTTCCAATTTAGGCGTCTGTCGATATTATGACCAAGATACTTAGCGTAGTTGGCTGGTGGAATTGTGAATCCATCGAAAGACACAGGTGGACAATCTTCTTTCTTTAAGGTATAGGTGACATGAACTGATTTTTCGGCGTTTATTTTTATGTTTCACTTCTTACACCAAGCTTCAATGAGGTCGATTTGTCGTTGAACTGTATTGGACGCTTCAGTAGGCGATGTATTTGTGGCTAAAATGGCTGTATTATCTACATAGTATGCGATCGTAACATCATTGTTTGTGGGCATATCTGGAGTATATAGTTATATAGTATAAGTATAATACTGGTCCGAGGATACTGCCTTGCAGGACCCCAAATTTTTTATAACCGATTTTAGAGTCCTTCTTGTTAATGTTTACATAAAAAGTTCTATCGCTCAAATATGATTAAAGGAGAAGACAGAATGCAGTAGGTAAATTTAATTTCAATTTAAATAACAAACCGTGGTGCCACACCTTGTCGAAAGCTTGTTTTACGTCTAGAAAAACCGGAGAGCAGCATTGTTTTGACTCTAAGCAATTTCTTATTACATTCACTACTCTATGAAACTGTTCTGGTGTACCATGGCTGCCCCGAAAGCCGAACTGGTGATCAGGCATAATGTCCAGGGTTTCCATTATACGAAGCAGCCTTTTTTGGAAAAGTCTCTCAAACAGCTTTGATAAAACAGGCAATAAACTGATGGGTCTATAGGAAGTTATAACGTTTTCGGGTTTATTTGGTTTTAAAACCATTATAATTTTTGCATATTTTCATGGGATAGGAAAATGTGACAATCTCAAAGCCGAATTAAATAAAACATTTAGAAATACGAATCCCTTTTTCGGTAGTGCATTAATAAGTTTTGAATCAATGAGGTCTAATCCAGGAGACTTTTTGGAATTAAGTTTCTTAACTTCATTTAGAACTTCCAGTATTCCGAACGGTTTTATTGGTAAGCACATTTGGCATGGTACATCTACGAAGTCCATAATATCATGAATAAAATAATGAAAAGGGTTTAAATATTTCCTCCAAATGAGTTTTAAGTGCTGATGATTTGGCTTTATATGATATTCACCATACACCGCCAGGGTCCTTTATTTATATGTTTCTTTTTGAGGCTGGGCAGATGGACTTCTTGACCTTTGACAAATTTTACGAAGACGCCTCTTCTTGGAAATAAGTTGCCTAATTTCAATAGTTGTTTGAAAGCTGAAGACATTTTATCATGTTATTGTGGAGTAGATCGAAAGGCAGCTTCATGAAGAAGTTTCGTGAATGTTTGTACAGCATAATCCAAATCTTTGTCACTCTTTATCCTTATCCAAATGTTATTCAATATACCTTCGGAACAAATCACGATCAGTTTTAGCAGTGAAAATTTTTGGGTTTGGATATATCCTACAGGGGTTGGTTCTATAATTTAATATAATTGGGCTATGATCAGAACTCAGGTCAGCACTGGCTAAAACATCAAAAAGGGAGACATAACTTAAATACGAAAAAATCCAACAAATCAGGCAGTTTAGCTGGATAAGTAGGCCAATAAGTTGGACTTCCTGTAGACAAAACATTGTATTGATTATTAGCAATACATTTATATAGTTCAGTTCCTTTTGAATTAGTCGTTCTAGAGCCCCACCATGGGTGTTTAGAGTTAAAATCACCGCCAACAATAAATTTGTCACACTTAACATTATGCAAGCATCGCCTTTATTTTATTCATAAGATTATTATCTCCTAACTGATCTCCTCTAACGACTTGGAAATAAGTCCAACCGAAGAAGGACATCCAACTTCGGTCACTTTGCCAGAAACCATCGTTGTTTTTTTCGGTATAACTGGCCATGTTGTCACATTTAGTGGAACGTGGGAGGTCAATTCTGAGTGGTATACAATCATCTGTTTGCCAACAGTGTTCAAAGAAATGAGGAAAGGAAATAAGAGAAGACGGATCATTTTGCATTACGACAATGCGAGCTCTCACACATCAGCTGAAACGATGAGCTATTTGACCACTCAAGATGTCGAATTGACGGGCCATCCACCGTACAGCCCTGATTTGGCACCCAATGATTTCTTCTTATTCCCTAGCATCAAGAAAAATATACGTGGTCAACGTTTTTCATCGCCCGGAGTGGAAAAGGTGCTTCGAAAATTGGTTTGTGCGCATGCAAAAGTGTATTCATCTTAAAGGAGAATACTTTGAAAAACAATAAAACCATTTCCAATGTTAAATTATTGTGTTTTTATTGCCGGACCCGAAATATAAATAGCAACCCTCGTAATACCCATGCGACCTTTTCGTATATAGATTTGCCTTCTGCTCTCCAATTTAAGCACAATCAAGAGTTGATAACAACCTTATAAACAGTAATCATTCCCCGATCTTAAAATCACTATTCCCAAACCCCCGAACAGTTAGTAGTTTATATAAAGCTATTTGCGAAAATTTGTAAGAGCGGACTGGTATCGGGTAATATTAATAAAGAGACAGTAAATGCAAGTACAATCATATTACAGTCCACAAATGTATCAATCCCACAAACATATAACAAAATGTTTAAAAAAATCGCATGGAACAGTGAATTGCAAGAACAGTGAATTGCAAATGAGGAAAAAAACAGGCTTTGGGCTCTATTTAAGAGGTACACATACTAACTAACTTAGTTACAAAAAGGCGAATGCCTTGTTTAAAATGAAGGTAACACTGTCTAAAAGAGAGACATTAGTTTCTTTTACATCAGCTATTAATTCGAATAGAGCAACCGATAAGGTCTGGTCCAACATTCGAAATTTCACTGGTTATAATAGTAAGCAGGACATTAGGATTAATAACGTCAGAGATATAGGCAATGATTTCAGGAAATATTGGTCTCATAAGTCCACTGATTCTAACTCCTCCTACAATTTCAAATCATCCAAACAAATTGTCCTAATGAAAATACCTTACAAGGCACCATCACTCACAGCCATGGAAATAGAAAGGGAAATAAAAATATTGAACTATCTTCGACCTTAAACAAATTAAAAGGACGAACACCAGTAGCTCGTTTCTGTAACTCGTACCGATCGCAGTTACCGATTGCAATTACCGATTTGACGTCACTCTAACGTCATTCTCTGCTTCACTGTTTCTGTAAAAAATATTGTCGATTCTTATTCCATTCACTCGTTCCAAATCGGTAATATGACATTACACCGATTCTACTTCAATAGGACACGCTTAAAAATGTGTTTCTGTAAGCAAATCGACTCAACTTGAAATCGGTATCTTTCTCAGTGACTTTAAGGCAAGTTAGAACTCTGCCGATTGCTATAGTGTTGTTTCAATTATCAGAAAACAAGTAACCATATATAACTTTTTAAACCAAATACAATTTTATTGATGTTATTTTTTACAAATAAATATTTCATTAAAAAAATATGTTTTAATTGTGTTACCGCGGTTTAATTGTGTTTGAAAATAGGTAGCAAAACATAAATATTTAAGATGGCAGTGTGTTGAAATTTACGACAATTTATGAACCGGTTTCAACGAAATCGGTATGGTAATACAAAATAGCCGAGTGCAAATGTTTGTTTACTTTCAATGAACATCACCAACTGTCAGCTTATTTAATTGCTCGTTCTTTATTTGTTTGCATATTTTTTAACAAAATGAGTGAGAAGGTAGGTAATTCGTAGTTATGTCGTTTAAATATATAAGTTATATTAAAATAGCAGTGTTTTTATACAAAATATTTGTACATGAAAACAAATGCAAATAAAAAGCTGCTTGTTTCATCTGTTTCAATTCTTACCGTTTATTTCCGATTTGTGTTTATTTCCATCACAGATCTAATTTTTACCGATTTCAACGCACAGAAACAGCAGTTATCACGAAATCTGTAACTTTCAGTCTAGTCGGTGTGACGTCACATAAATCGGCAACTTACCGATTTATTTACAGAAGCGAGCTACAGGAATAGATCGATTTCTTTATTCAATGGCACCACAATTCATTAAAATAAAACTTTTTAAATTATATAATAACACATTCGAAACGTACATTCCACAACAATTAAGAAGAGCGTAGATTTACCGGTCCTCAAACCTGGTACTGCCAAACTACTACAACATCATATCGGCATATCTCTCTGAACCCGTCTATCCAAAGTCATTGATAAAATCATAGCAACAAGACTATGGTGGTTTCTTACATCAAACAAACTACTTAATAGACCTCATTCAAGATAAATGTGTCAGAAGATATCTTCGATAAGATTGTTGACCCTAAATTTTGGCCGGATAGGGCGCCTGTCAAGGAGTTTGTTCAAAGAAGTAGTAGAGGAGGGAGATCTAGTTTAGCGAAATTGCCAGCTAAGTCTACAAACTCTTAAAAAAACTAGAAAACGTATATAGCTTACCAAAACGTAAGAGGGTTAAAAACTAAATTAAGTCGCTTATTTGTTGATAGCTATAACTTTGATTTTTATATAGTTGTTTTTTCTGAGACATGGTTAAAAATTGATATTTTGAACTCTGAGGTTCTGTGAAATATTTATACAATTTATAGAAAAGATAGAACAGAGAAAATCGGTGGTGGTGTCTTAATTGCGGTTGTCTACCTTCTGAGCGTATTTTTTCTGATGAATTTAACAATTTGGAATTTATTGCAGTTTGTGTTGCATTGGGATCTAAAAAACTTTTTATTACCTGTTCCTACATTCCTCCTTCGACCGATTTTAATGTTTATAATGAACATTTGACTGCCGTTGAAAAAATAATTACAAGTATGAATGAGTCGGATATTATCAAAACATTGGGAGACTTCAACTTATCTTCTGTATCATGGCATATGTTGCTTGATTCAGAAGCACTTACTCCTCTTACTAACAGCGATTGGACCACTGGTGTTGCTGGCCTATTGGCAAAAATGAATTTGTCTCAGATTAATAATATTTTTAACCAGAATGGGAGGATTCTTGATTTGATTTTGACCAATGAAATACGTTCATTTCAAGTTATGAGAATGCATCCAATTTCTACTCCGAAGGACAACCACCACTCATTTTCAGTAACATTACATTACCAATCACCATCTCCTAGTCCTGCTGGCGATTTTTCTAGATTTTGCTTCAAACGTTGTGATTTTCATAGACTTAATTACCTTTTATTATCTGTTGATTGGAATGCTATCTGCTGTTGTAGTACTATTGCGGAATTTGATTTTGCTGTTAAGAAATTTTATGACATACTAAATGAATTTGTATCTAAAGCAGTGCCTATGGAACTCTTTGTTGTAGAAAAAACTATGCTTTGGACTTCTATGGAGTTATGTACAGTATGCAAAATTCATATTCGTACACCCATGAAAAATTTAAAAAATCATTAATAATAAGGTATGTAATTCAAAAATCCAAAAATGTATGAGATTTGTTTAGTATATGAAAAACCAAAACGACACAAAAAAATGTGGCTCCCTGTTTCGTGAATTAAAAGCTAGATGGCGCTGTTTGCATTATATTGCTAACACAACCCGTATTCGTACAGATGGCGCTATGTTATTGTTGAAATTAACAGGAGATGTAAACACAATTTTAGTTCTGTGCTTCCCCTGTTTATTGCTGAGGACTGTGTTATCAAAATATATTAAATTCAGTGCAACTTTTACAAAAAAGTTCAGGAAACTCGATATGGGTAGAAAATCAAGTGAACTTTCAGACGAACAACGAAAAATTGTAATAGATCTGCACATTGATGGAAAATCTTTACGGGAGATTGCAAAAATAATGAAGCGCAGTGTTTCTACAATACAATATGTCGTATCCTGTTACAAAAAAGTGACAAATTTAAGCGCGAGGAAATTTAAACCGTTCCAAGTTAACAAGAAGACACTGTTCATTTCTACGTCGCCAAATCCGCATCGATCCTTCTGAAAGTGGCGTACCACTGGCTGTAAGTTTGGAACGGGACTTTGGAATTCGCGTTACACCTCAAACAGTGCGAAATTACATCAGAAAAATTGGATTTAAAAGTCGGTATGCTGTCAGAAAACCATTTGTTAGCGGCGTTAATAAGCAAAAACGGATTGTGTTTTCCATAAAGTACCAAAATATGGACTATAACTTCTGGAAAAGAGTTGTTTTTACGGGTGAGTCCAAATTCAATATAAAAATATCGGATGGACGCGTAAAAATTTGGCGGGAGACGAATACGAGCTTATCTCGTCATAATCTCATTCCCATATACAAGCATGGTGGCGGCTCAGTGATGGTATGGGGGTGATTTTCTGCAGCAGGAGTTGGAAACCTCCATTTTGTTGATGGCATCATGACAGCAAAGGGCTATATAAACATTTTATAGCAAAACTTGAAGCAAAGTGCAGTCAAAATTGGAATCTCGCGGGACTTTATCTTTCAGCAGGATAATGATCCCAAACATACTGCGCTAGATTCCAGACTTTGGATCCTGTATAACTGTCCCAAATACCTCAAAACACCTCCTCAAAGCCCAGATCTTTTAATTCTATTGATAATTTGTGGTCAATTTTTAAGAAAAATGTAAAACATTATAGCATCAGAAACGTGAAGGACCTGAAAATAGCTTTAAAAACGGAATGGGATCAAATATCACCCGAGTTAACCTCCAAACGTCGAATCCATGCCTAGGCGTCTAAGTGCGGTCATAAAACAAAAAGGATATCCAACAAAATATTAACTTTTATTAGAATGCATAATATCTTTAATTTTTTTGATCTTGTTGAATTAAGTATACATAAGTTTGTTTTTTCCATAAAAATAATAAATCTATATGAAATTTTGTAAAATGTGCTTATTTGATAGAATACTTCGTGAATTCTTCATTTTTAGTGGGTGTACGAATATGAAATTTGCATACTGTAGATTGAAAAACATAAAGAGTAAATCATTTAAAAAATTCAAAAGAACAGGACTAACTGCTGATTATGGTAGATATTCAAACGGTACAATATCGAGGCTCGTCGATGATATAGGTCGTACTTGACAAGAGTTAGGGACAATTTTAAAAAGGACCCTAAATCATTTTATCGATTTGTTAATTTAAAACGTCGAACATCTTCTAAGCCATCGAGAATAAGATTTAATGATGTTGATGTTGTCCTGTAGACAAAACATTGTATATTATTAGCAATACATTTATATATTCCAGTTCCTTTTGGATTAGTCGTTCTAGAGCCCCACCATAGGTGTTTAGAGTTAAAATCACCGCCAAAATTTTTGAAAATTTTCACAAATTTGTCACACATAACATTATGCAAGCATCGCCTCTATTTTATTCATAAGATTATTATCTCCTGACTGATCTCCTCTAACGACTTGGGAAGAAGTCCAACCGAAGAAGGACATCCAACTTCGGTCACTTTGCCAGAAACCATCGTTGTTTTTTCGGTATAACTGGCCATGTTGTCACATTTAGTTGAACGTGGGACGGTCAATTCTGAGTGGTATACAATCATCTGTTTGCAAACAGTGTTCAAAGAAATGAGCTCTCACACATCAGCTGAAACGATGAGCTATTTGACCACTCAAGATGTCGAATTAATGGGCCATCCACCGTACAGCCCTGATTTGGCACCCAATGATTTTTTCGCCCGGAGTGGAAAAGGTGCTTCGAAAATTGGATTGTGCGCATGCAAAAGCGTATTCATCTTAAAGGAGAATACTTTGAATAACAATAAAACCATTTCCAATGATAAATTATTGTGTTTTTATTGCCGGACCCGAAATATAAATAGCAACCCTCGTAATACCCATGCGACCTTTTCGTATATAGATTTGCTTTCTGCTCTCCAATTTAAGCATAATGAAGAATTGATAACAACCTTATAAAGAGTAATCATTCCCCGATCTTAAAATCACTATTCCCAAACGCCCGAACAATTAGTAGTTTATATAAAGCTATTTGCGAAAATTTTTGTAAGAACGGACTGGTATCGGATAATATTAATAAAGAGACAGGAAATGCAAGTACAATCATATTACAGTCCACAAATGTATCAATCCCACAAACATATAACAAAATGTTTAAAAAAATCGCATGGAACAGTGAATTGCAAGAACAGTGAATTGCAAATGTAGAAAAAACAGGCTTTGGGCTCTATTTAAGAGGTACACATACTAACTAACTTAGTTACATACTAAATGAATTTGTATCTAAAGCAGTGCCTATGGAACTCTTTGTTGTAGAAAAAACTATGCTTTGGACTTCTATGGAGTTATGTACAGTATGCAAAATTCATATTCGTACACCCATGAAAAATTTAAAAAATCATTAATAATAAGGTATGTAATTCAAAAATCCAAAAATGTATGAGATTTGTTTAGTATATGAAAAACCAAAACGACACAAAAAAATGTGGCTCCCTGTTTCGTGAATTAAAAGCTAGATGGCGCTGTTTGCATTATATTGCTAACACAACCCGTATTCGTACAGATGGCGCTATGTTATTGTTGAAATTAACAGGAGATGTAAACACAATTTTAGTTCTGTGCTTCCCCTGTTTATTGCTGAGGACTGTGTTATCAAAATATATTAAATTCAGTGCAACTTTTACAAAAAAGTTCAGGAAACTCGATATGGGTAGAAAATCAAGTGAACTTTCAGACGAACAACGAAAAATTGTAATAGATCTGCACATTGATGGAAAATCTTTACGGGAGATTGCAAAAATAATGAAGCGCAGTGTTTCTACAATACAATATGTCGTATCCTGTTACAAAAAAGTGACAAATTTAAGCGCGAGGAAATTTAAACCGTTCCAAGTTAACAAGAAGACACTGTTCATTTCTACGTCGCCAAATCCGCATCGATCCTTCTGAAAGTGGCGTACCACTGGCTGTAAGTTTGGAACGGGACTTTGGAATTCGCGTTACACCTCAAACAGTGCGAAATTACATCAGAAAAATTGGATTTAAAAGTCGGTATGCTGTCAGAAAACCATTTGTTAGCGGCGTTAATAAGCAAAAACGGATTGTGTTTTCCATAAAGTACCAAAATATGGACTATAACTTCTGGAAAAGAGTTGTTTTTACGGGTGAGTCCAAATTCAATATAAAAATATCGGATGGACGCGTAAAAATTTGGCGGGAGACGAATACGAGCTTATCTCGTCATAATCTCATTCCCATATACAAGCATGGTGGCGGCTCAGTGATGGTATGGGGGTGATTTTCTGCAGCAGGAGTTGGAAACCTCCATTTTGTTGATGGCATCATGACAGCAAAGGGCTATATAAACATTTTATAGCAAAACTTGAAGCAAAGTGCAGTCAAAATTGGAATCTCGCGGGACTTTATCTTTCAGCAGGATAATGATCCCAAACATACTGCGCTAGATTCCAGACTTTGGATCCTGTATAACTGTCCCAAATACCTCAAAACACCTCCTCAAAGCCCAGATCTTTTAATTCTATTGAGAATTTGTGGTCAATTTTTAAGAAAAATGTAAAACATTATAGCATCAGAAACGTGAAGGACCTGAAAATAGCTTTAAAAACGGAATGGGATCAAATATCACCCAAGTTAACCTCCAAACGTCGAATCCATGCCTAGGCGTCTAAGTGCGGTCATAAAACAAAAAGGATATCCAACATAATATTAACTTTTATTAGAATGCATAATATCTTTAATTTTTTTGATCTTGTTGAATTAAGTATACATAAGTTTGTTTTTTCCATAAAAATAATAAATCTATATGAAATTTTGTAAAATGTGCTTATTTGATAGAATACTTCGTGAATTCTTCATTTTTAGTGGGTGTACGAATATGAAATTTGCATACTGTAGATTGAAAAACATAAAGAGTAAATCATTTAAAAAATTCAAAAGAACAGGACTAACTGCTGATTATGGTAGATATTCCATAGCGTAGATATTCCAACGGTACAATATCGAGGCTCGTCGATGATATAGGTCGTACTTGACAAGAGTTAGGGACAATTTTAAAAAGGACCCTAAATCATTTTATCGATTTGTTAATTTAAAACGTCGAACATCTTCTAAGCCATCGAGAATAAGATTTAATGATGTTGATGTTGTCCTGTAGACAAAACATTGTATATTATTAGCAATACATTTATATATTCCAGTTCCTTTTGGATTAGTCGTTCTAGAGCCCCACCATAGGTGTTTAGAGTTAAAATCACCGCCAAAATTTTTGAAAAATTTCACAAATTTGTCACACTTAACATTATGCAAGCATCGCCTCTATTTTATTCATAAGATTATTATCTCCTGACTGATCTCCTCTAACGACTTGGGAATAAGTCCAACCGAAGAAGGACATCCAACTTCGGTCACTTTGCCAGAAACCATCGTTGTTTTTTCGGTATAACTGGCCATGTTGTCACATTTAGTTGAACGTGGGACGGTCAATTCTGAGTGGTATACAATCATCTGTTTGCAAACAGTGTTCAAAGAAATGAGCTCTCACACATCAGCTGAAACGATGAGCTATTTGACCACTCAAGATGTCGAATTAATGGGCCATCCACCGTACAGCCCTGATTTGGCACCCAATGATTTCTTCTTATCCCCTAGCATCAAGAAAAATATACGTGGTCAACGTTTTTCATCGCCCGGAGTGGAAAAGGTGCTTCGAAAATTGGATTGTGCGCATGCAAAAGCGTATTCATCTTAAAGGAGAATACTTTGAATAACAATAAAACCATTTCCAATGATAAATTATTGTGTTTTTATTGCCGGACCCGAAATATAAATAGCAACCCTCGTAATACCCATGCGACCTTTTCGTATATAGATTTGCCTTCTGCTCTCCAATTTAAGCATAATGAAGAATTGATAACAACCTTATAAAGAGTAATCATTCCCCGATCTTAAAATCACTATTCCCAAACGCCCGAACAATTAGTAGTTTATATAAAGCTATTTGCGAAAATTTTTGTAAGAACGGACTGGTATCGGATAATATTAATAAAGAGACAGGAAATGCAAGTACAATCATATTACAGTCCACAAATGTATCAATCCCACAAACATATAACAAAATGTTTAAAAAAATCGCATGGAACAGTGAATTGCAAGAACAGTGAATTGCAAATGTAGAAAAAACAGGCTTTGGGCTCTATTTAAGAGGTACACATACTAACTAACTTAGTTACAAAAAGGCGAATGCCTTGTTTAAAATGAAGGTAACACTGTCTAAAAGAGAGACATTAGTTTCTTTTACATCAGCTATTAATTCGAATAGAGCAACCGATAAGGTCTGGTCCAACATTCGAAATTTCACTGGTTATAATAGTAAGCAGGACATTAGGATTAATAACGTCAGAGATATAGGCAATGATTTCAGGAAATATTGGTCTCATAAGTCCACTGATTCTAACTCCTCCTACAATTTCAAATCATCCAAACAAATTGTCCTAATGAAAATACCTTACAAGGCACCATCACTCACAGCCATGGAAATAGAAAGGGAAATAAAAATATTGAACTATCTTCGACCTTAACCAAATTAAAAGGACGAACACCAGTAGCTCGTTTCTGTAACTCGTACCGATCGCAGTTACCGATTGCAATTACAGATTTGACGTCACTCTGACGCCATTCTCACCTTCACTGTTTCTGTAAAAAATATTGCCGATTCTTATTTCATTCACTCGTTCCAAATCGGTAATATGGCATTACTCCGATTCTACTTCAATAGGAATCGCTCAAAAAAGTGTTTCTGTAAGCAAATCGACTCAACTTGAAATCGGTATCTTTCTCAGTGACTTTAAGGCAAGTGAAAACTCTGCCGATTGATATAGTGTTGTTTCAATTATGAGAAAACAAGTAACCAAATATAACTTTTTAAACCAAATACAATTTTATTGATGTTATTTTTTACAAATAAATATTTCATTAAAAAAATATGTTTTATTTGTGTTACCGCGGTTTAATTGTGTTTGAAAATAGGTAGCAAAACATAAATATTGAATATGGCAGTGTGTTGAAATTTACGACAATTTATGAACCGGTTTCAACGAAATCGGTATAGTAATACAAAATAGCCGAGTGCAAATGTTTGTTTACTTTCAATGAAAATCACCAACTGTCAGCTTATTTAATTGCTCGTTCTTTATTTGTTTGCATATTTTTAACAAAATGAGTAAGAAGGTAGGTAATTGGTAGTTATGTCGTTTAAATATATAAGTTATATTAAAATAGCAGTGTTTTTATACAAAATAAATCGGTAACTTTCAGTCTAGTCGGTGTGACGTCACATAAATCGGCAACTTACCGATTCATTTACAAATACGAGCTACAGGAAGAGATCGAATTCTTTATTCAATGGCACCACAATCCATTAAAATAAAACTTTTTAAATTTTATAATAACACATTCGAAACGTACATTCCACAACAATTAAGAAGAGCGTAGATTTACCGGTCCTCAAACCTGGTACTGTCAAACTACTACAACATCATATCGGCATATCTCTCTGAACCCGTCTATACAAAGTCATTGATAAAATCATAGCAACAAGACTATGGTGGTTTCTTACATCAAACAAACTACTTAATAGACGGCAATTTGGTTCAAAAATGGAAGCTCGATAATTATAATTGATAGTCTACTTTACGTAGGCTATCAAATTGCTAACTGTCTCTTACTACGGAAACATGCTACTATTATCTCCCTAGACTTTAAACGGGTGTTTGACAACATTTTAATCCACTTAATAATAGACCAATTATTGGAATAGAAATTAGGACCAAAAATAATCTGGTACGTAACCAACTTCATGCGTAATACAAAAATAACTGTGCGAGTTGACAAAACTTACTCCCACAACCTACCCTTATAAATTATATCGGTCATTACTTTTGTCATAGCATACAATAAATTATGTTCCATAATTCAAATTTACAAGGAACTAGGCATATGTGCCTATGTGTGTGGAAACATTACACTAAATCTAAACAATTTTTTCGAAGACATAAACCATTGATGTGACTAATCTGGAGCTAAACTCTCCACAATGAAATGTAAATACGTTAAAAGCTCTCTTAAGCGGACTCTGACGGTCGCAGCGGTTTAGTCCGCCCAATTGAGCGTTTTAATGAAAAATAAAAATGTATTATGTATTTCCATTCTTCTTTTTAAAGAGAGCACATTTCGCGATTCCATTCTCATTAAGAGTTACATACAAGTGATCGTTTTCAACAAATGTTTATCGAAATAGTACAGCAAAAAAACACATATCTAAAGTAACGGTTAATCGCAGTAGCTGCGGCATATTTTGTCTACGAACAAAATATGGGGAATCACAGCCTAACGCACATTACCTGTCTGGCGCATGTTGCTAGCCACGACAGTGGAAAGCAAAATGTTTGATGAAGTATGGAAATATGATTTCTTCTTTGCTTGTTTATAAATTTGTACATATGTATGATAAAACAGTAAAACAATTTGGGAGAGGGAAGAGAGCAACTCACTGACAAACTCTAAATTATGGTTGTATGCCTTTGCCGTCCAATGATTTTAAAAAATATATAAAACATTCTCTAAAATGTTTGATATATATCCGGACTTGGATGAGTTTGTCGTACCACAGATGACATCGAGGCCAAAACGAAAAAAATCGTCGAGAAAAAATTCTCCCAAGCTGACGGAAAGAACATCCGCGGTACCTGTAACGGAACAGGTTAGCGTTATGCCGATGGATGTGGGACCGTCTTCCGGCGGAGAAGAAATTGCTTGTGCATTGGACTTGTGGGTACTGCTGTTAAAAAACCGGAAGGGACAACGAACTCAATTTCAGCTTTGAGTGTGAACCTGCTGTCATCGGTTTTAAAATGTCCTACTGTCAGTGAGGTGTTCATTGACGTTGAGGCCGGAGAGAGGCCGTTTATTCAAACGGTTGATTTGGCCTGTTCATCTAGTAATAGCAGACCTAGAAAATTGACAGTCATTCCAGCGAGAAGGACTGTCTTTATTTCTCGGTTTGCCCTGACACCGAAATAGATGACATTAGTTATTATATGAAGTCGAAGTTGGAAGGTGACTTTGATTTAAATATTTTTAAATTTAACTGATCTTCTAATCATTTATCCTCATTCAAGGTAAATGTGTCATAAGATATCTTCGATAAGATTGTTGACCCTAAATTTTGGCCGGATAGGGCGCTTGTCAAGGAGTTTGTTCAAAGAAGTAGTAGAGGAGGGAGATCTAGTTTAGCGAAATTGCCAGCTAAGTCTACAAACTCTTCAAAAAACTAGAAAAGGTTATAGCTTACCAAAACGTAAGAGGTTTAAAAACTAAATTAAGTCGCTTATTTGTTGATAGCTATAACTTTGATTTTGATATTGTTGTTGTTTCTGAGACATGGTTAAAAACTGATATTTTGAACTCTGAGGTTCTGTGAAATATTTATACAATTTATAGAAGAGATAAAACAGAGAAAATCGGTGGTGGTGTCTTAATTGCGGTTGTCTACCTTCTGAGTGTATTTTTTCTGACGAATTTGGAATTTATTGCAGTTTTGTTGCATTGGGATCTTAAAAACTTTTTATTACCTGTTCCTACATTCCTCCTTCGACCGATTTTAATGTTTATAATGTTTTTACTTACAGCGATTGGACCACCGATGTTGCTGGCCTATTGGCAAAAATGAATTTGTCTCAAATTAATAATATTCTTAACCAGAATGGGAGGATTCCTGATTTGATTTTGACTAATGAAATACGTTCATTTCAAGTTATGAGAATGCATCCAATTTCTACTCCGGAGGACATCCACCACCCGACATTAGGTATTTCCTATTCAGTAACATTACCTTACCAATCACCATTCCCTAGTCCTGCTGGCGATTTTTCTAGATTTTGCTTCAAACGTTGTGATTTTCATAGACTTAATTCCCTTTTATTATCTGTTGATTGGAATGCTATCTGCTGTTGTAGTACTATTGCGGAATTTGATTTTGCTGTTAAGAAATTTTATAACATACTAAATGATTTTTTTATCTAAAACAGTGCCTATGGAACCCATTGTTGTAGAAAAAACTATGCCTTGGACTTCTATCGAGTTATGTAGATTAAAAAACATAAAGAGCAAATCATTTAAAAGATTCAAAAGAACAGGACTACCTGCTGATTATGGTAGATATTCCATAGCGAGACAACGGTACAATATCGAGGCTCGTCGATGCTATAGGTCGAACTTGACAAGAGTTAGGGACAATTTTAAAAAGGATCCTAAATAATTTTTATATATTTGTTAATTTAAAACGTCGAACATCTTCTAAGCCATCGAGAATAAGATTTAATGATGTTGAGTTCTGAAGCGATCAGTCTATTGCAAACTGTTTTGCTGACTTTTTCGAAAATACATATTCACTACGTTCGTTTAATCCTGCAATTCCGTACCCTTTCAAAATTTCATCAGTAAATCAAATAGTTCCTCCTTTTTTAGATTTTTCACTTATTGAATTAAACTTCATCATCTTAAACCCACTAGAACTTCTGGACCCGATGGCATTCCGAATGTATTATTGAAAGGCTGCTCCGGATCCCTGGGTTAATCCTTATTATTTAATTCATCATTACTGTTTCGCCGTGAGCGAGGGGATTTATGAAAATAAAAAGTCAAAAGGGATTTAATATATTTATTTCCAAAATGTTGGAAGCTATATTAGAAAGCAATATTACCTTTTTAAATAATACAAAAAGCAGCGAACGTGAGCGATCAAGGGAGGAGATCGTAAACGATTTACTTAACGAGTAAATATACAACAACCAAGATGGAGAAAGTGGCGGCGACTCCGAAAGAAAGCGATTACTTACTCGTTGAAATCTATGCAAATACTCATACAAGGTTGTAATTAAGGGAGTAAATAGATTTCAGCGAGTAGAAAAAAAGATTAAAGTACTCTGCTAATTATCAGTGTTGGAGCCGTAATTGGAGGACATCCACGACGAGCAACAAAACGATGGAAAGCGGCAAGGAAATTAGAAGTAGAAAGATCCGAAACTGCGTCCAAATGGATTGCTTTTTTAGAAAAGCAAACGAAAATACAAACATAACAGTTCGTGATTTTACAGGCGCGGCCTGTAAAGGACTTAGTATCAAATGGACCTTGCAAAATCCACGCAGCTTGTTGCAAAAGGTCTGTCAAGGGTGGTCCTTTCCGGTGGGAGTGCAGCCATAATTTGACTACAGGGCCGTTTTTTGTCGATTATACACCGTTGACAGCTTACCGCCCGAATAAGCGTCTTCATATGGGGCATCCAGTATTCTATGCGGAGAATACGCAACATAAGCTGATTACCCCCTTGAACCGACAGGAGATGGACAAATTCCGTTGTTAGTCTAGCAAAACGACTATGGTAGGGTAAAATTATTGGATGCTGTTCGGTATAAGAAAGAGTCGGAGCCCGTACCAAACGGTCATTCAGTCGCATAACCCCATCACTATCCAGAAACGGATTTAGCGGTACTAGCGAACTTCCCGGCTCCACTGGTTTGTCGTCCAGCAAACAGCGATATTTATTTGCATAGTAAACTTTTTGAGCCAGCTATGCCAATCGCAATCTTACCGCTTTTATTTCATCAGCCGATATGACCAAAGACCCAAAAGTAAACCGGCCTTTATCTTCGCGATGTGTTTGGCGTAAAAATCTAAAAATATACGAAATACCCGCAATCAAGCGACGAAAAACGCTCTGGTACATCGAATATTCCATTGGTCTTTACTAGAATTAAGCCAATCCGGACCGTGCCACCAAAGCCGCGAAGAAGCCAATCCCGCAGGCGTAATCCCTCGGCTGCCTAGATCGGCGGGATTATTTTCCGACCTAACGTGATACCAATTATGCTTAGCGACATTTTCTTGGATTCTGCATACCCTATTGGCAACGAACGTAGTCCAAGTTCACGGCGTCTTCTTCAGCCAGGCCAGGACGACCGTGGAATCAGTCCAACAGAAAACTTGCTGAAGTTGAATATCAATTTCATTTAAAATCATGTTTAGCAACTCAGATGCTAATGTGGCACCGCAAAGTTCAAGACGAGGTAAAGATATGGAATTTATGGGAGCCACTTTTGTCTTGCAAGACAGTAGGTGCGTAAAAATCTCCCCGTTTGGACTTTCAAGCCAAATGTATACCACCCCCGCGTATGCTTTTTCTGAAGCATCCGAGAAAACATGCAGTTCGGCAGAACACTCTGGACGAAAATAAACCCATCTCGGGATTTTGATTGCATTTACGTCCTGGTTAGCTTCGATGAATTCCAAGAGCTTGGCATGGACCAAGTGTTCGGGGAGGAACCGATCTAGTATCGTTCTGTCGTTAGCAGTCCACTTTCTGAGCTGAAATTGAGTTGTGTTGAGCGCCATGATTAGCTTATCACGAGCTTTTAGCGCAGAGTCCACATCATAGGCCCCCGCTAAAACGTCATCAACGTACATGCACCGGCGTAAAATCTGTGCTGCAAGGGGAAACTCATTTTCTGTGTCGATCAGCTAATTTCAGAAGCGTCCGTATCGCGAGGTAGGGGGCGCAATTTACGCCAAATGTCACTGTCTGCAGTTCGTAGTCACGGACGATTTCAGAAGGTGAATCCCTGAACAGTATTCTTTGCAAGGGCGTATGTGTAGGATCAACTCTTATTTGACGATACATTTGCGTAATATCGCAATTAAAAACGAACTGGAATAGCCTCCACCTTAATATCTAAAGGACTAAGTCCAACTGTAGGGTCGGCCCGACGTTAAGAATATCATTTAGACTATTCCCATTAGAAGTTTTATTCGACGCGTAGCTTCGTGGTCTGTTTTTCCAGATTAATAACTGGGTGGTCCGGTAAATATCACGATAAGTTCGAATCAATGGCAGGACGGGAAATTGGTCGCACATGATCCATTTCCAAATATTCCTTGACCACACTGTCATAAACTGACTTTAGGTCGGGGTTTCGAAGCAAAGAAGCTTCTTTACGAAAAAATTGCCGCAGAACATTCGTTCTCGACTCTGCAAGACAAAGCGGCCGGCCACCTCCGGGCAAGGTCACAACGGAGCGACCATCAGCATTTCTGCGCGTGGTCCGAACGAAATTTTCCTCGCAAATTTTGTCAGAGGGGAGAGCATTTTGCGCTTTGGAGTCTCCTCTAGCTCCCAGAATTTGAGATTTCTATTGAGATTATCTTCTTCTGAGATCTCCGCGGTTGTCAGAAAAGTACTGACATGGAGGGAGGTTATCGGACCCGTTATCAACCACCCGAAAATGGTATTTTGACCTAGCAGAGATCCTAACAACCCTTGCTGAGTACCTTCTAAAATAATATTGGGATACAGATCTTCACCAAGTCATAATAGGTCAACCGGACGACTGTCATAAAGGTTATGGTCTGCCCAATGGAAGTTAGGTAAATGTGATCTAAGTTCGGTTGGGGCAACAAACGATGGCAAGTTCCCAGAGATAGCAGGTAGCACCAAGGCCACTGTATCTAAGTGAATCGAAAAGTCCATCGGCGTACCTATTTGGATATGACACAGCTTTCTCGGTGAAGCCGATACTGCATGATTAATATCCGATATAGAAGCATTCGGGAATGCACTGATAACTTCAAACGATTTTGAAGTCGTTCCGAAATGAACGAGACTTCTGAAGCCGGGTCAACCAACGCACGAGCTGGGTATGAAACACCGTTGTTGAACAGATCTACCAAAGCTGTCCCGAGTAAGACTGTACGATTCTGTGAGATATGATACGACTATTTATGGCCGCGGAAGTTGCCTGAGCTGAGGTGGAAGGGCGAACATCAGCATTTAACAAAGGTGGTGGGTTACGAACATTACTCGAACTTGCAGCGGAATTGGCACTTACTGCTGGCGTCGAATCTCGATGCAACATTGTGTGGTAAGTCTTTTGACAAATTGCGCAAGTATGTGAACTGCCGCAGTCTTTTAACTCATGACCGCGTGAAAGGCAATTCACACAGCAATGATGTCGTTTTACAAGAGAAAATTTCACAGAGATCGAAAGCTTACGAAACTTTGAGCACAAGCGCAGCAAATGACTTTGCTTGGGGCAAATAGGACAAGCGTGATTTGACGAGCCTCGCGAGTTTCCCGATGTCAATGATTCAGAATGCGCAGCACTAATATGGTGAGACTTAAAATTTTTCTCATTGTGCCATGTCGCGGATTCGGTTCCTTTTAGATCGCGTAAACAGGTAAGTGTTTGGATTCGTTCCGTAAGGAAGTGGTCCAAATCCTTCCACGCAGAAAGCGCGGCTTTATTTTTCACGCTCTGTTCCCACAAAGTTGTTGTAAGATTTGGCAACCGTTGCAGACACATAAAAACTAAAATATGATCCAATTATCTGTTGCCACATCGTAAACGGACATTGTAGACAGACACGTATTGATCCCGCGTTGAATCGATTTCAACCCACCGCTTGTCTCACTGTCTAGGACCGGAAGGGAAAAAGTACCTTTATTTGGTTATGAACCAAGATTCGAGGGTTATCATGTGTGTCCCTTAATGCTTTCCACGCACGAACAAAGCTTCGATGGGTCAGTGGATATCTAGAAACGATTTCATGCGCCTTCCTACTTGTTTTGCGAACTAAGTAAAACTAAACATATCCCGAAACGTAGTCCATGAAAGAAAACCACCTTTAAAAACATCGGTATCGCACGGCGGCAGTAAAAGATTATTCATGCTGTCAATGGCGTGTGGAGCTGCAATCTTGTCCTCAGTACGATTTTCGGCCAGGTTAGCTGTCACACTTCCGGAGATTTTTACCAGGGATTCAGTGTCATGCAACGCGGACGTACCCGATCTTATCCCTCGAGAAGTCTGCACTGAGTTTCCTGATACCCTACTAATGCCACTACTGGCCACCGAATTAGAAGACGACTGACGAGGACCGCGGTTTTGATCTAGTTTGCGATTTATCGCGGAAAGACATTGTACGAAAGCTCGATAAGCAGCATAGTATTTATTGGCGGCTGAGTCGATATCATCTTTGGTTGCCTGCTCGGTAGTTTGAAGGTAGGTAAGACATGAGTCGAACATTTCCTTCGCCTTATCCCATAATTTCTTTAACTCCGAACTTTGCACTTCTAGCGTATAAACGTCTATATCCTCCTCATTCAATGCGTTAAAGTTCGCGTTAAATTTTATCAGAGCATCGGAAGCCCTGATAAAAAAAATCTAGCGGAGTGAGGGGCATCGTAAATGTTTTTTTTTCAATTAAACTGGTAAATGTGCCCAGAAGCTTAAATATAAATATATCAAAGAGAATGACAAAACCCTGGTAGTAGAAGTTATGTACCAAAAAAAAAACACCTCAAGTTTGGATTTTGAACACTCAAACTTGAAAAATAGTAATTCGAAACACTACTGTTACCAGAAAGACGACTTGAAAGGTGGACCGTCGGTACAACGTTAAAGGCAATGCCCTAGCTACCACACAATTTTTGTGACAAATTAAAAGCAAAATTTGTAACAAAAAAACAAGCAAAATTTCACTTTCCAAAAAATTGTCAAATAGACCGATTGTAGGGTCCACTTCAAAATTCCAATTAACCCTCTCGGAGCTTTAAATATTCGAATGTATTGAAAACCGATTGCAAATCTAACTAAAATCGATGTTTGATCGGATCGACCGACTGTAGGGTGACTAATTTTTTTTTCCAAAAATTCAACACGTTCGTAGGTGTAGCGCACCTTTAATTTTACCGAAATCCGCACACAAAAAAAATATTTCAAGAAAAATTAATACCGCGCACGAAGAGCCCCCCTGTACCTGTAAGGATTAATAAATAAAGGCACAAAGAAATAAAGGAAAAATATGTGTGTAAATATGTCTATATGTTGGTAGGTATATGTAGGTAGGTACGTGTGTATACCACCTAGTGCAGTCACTTTGAGCGCCGCTGAAGATGAAATTAATGTGTGGAATTGGTGCTGTTTTTTTCCCCTTTTGTTGTTGCAGATGGTCGCGAATGTACGTATGGACGTATGTATATAACTTTATAAGGGCACACTCGTCAATTGAAAGCGACAAATAAATAGCCAATATTGCGGTCTTTTGTTTGTGATATACTTTTTTTCTTTCCTTATTTGACAGAGATATTCACGCACCGCCGTTTAATTTCGTAAAGCAACACGGAATAAAATTCTTTACACCACCAATTCACCAACTAATGAGAATACACTAAATTTCACTTCACTGCTCACTGCACTGGAATTCTTGTTTCTTTGGTTTATTATTTTCGTTTGTTATAACATATGTACGTAGGTCAATAAACCCGAGAGCAAAACAAATATATGTAATCGAAATACCGCGTAGCGTTGTAAAACGACCTTTTATATTTTATTTATTTTGTAAATAAATAAACTTAGTTGTTTTTTAGCACTAAATAACGCGAGCTCACTAATAACAGAAACTGCACTATACGTACCTCGAGTTTGTTGTTATTAAAATATGTATGTTGAACTTTGTTGATCCAAGCAAAGTTAGCTTTGTAAATAATGGGAAAAAAGACCGATTAGTAGGCGCTCGTGAAGTTCCTAAAATCGGGCTCGAATGGACCAAATGTTTCGCCGTGAGTTTTAATATATTTATTTCCAAAATGTTGAAAGCTTTATAAGAAAGCAATATTACCTTTTTAAATAATTCAAAAAGCAGCGAGCGTGAGCGATCAAGGGAGAAGATCGTAAACGATTAACATAACGAGTAAATATACAACAACCAAGATGGAGAAAGTGGCGGCGACTCCGAAAGAAAGCGATAACTTACTCGTTGAAATCTATGCAAATACTCATACGAGGGCGGTTCGGAAAGTTCTAAGCCTATCAATGAAAGATAATAGTTAGTTTTTCAAAAATATTTTTATTTTTCAATATAATCCCCTGAAACTTCAATACACTTAATCCAACGCTTATCTAGCAATTCTATCCCTTGATTAAAATAGTTTTCCTCAAGGTCTTCAAAATATTGGTTTACAACTGTAATTGCAACTTCATTTGAGGTAAAACGCTTTCCAGCAAGGATTTTTTTTAGATTTGGGAACAGGTAAAAGTCACTGGGAGCTAGATCAGGAGAATAAGGTGGGTGGTCAAGCAACTCGTACTTTAATTCGTTGATTTTAGCCATTGTTAAAACACTCTTGTGCGTTGTCTTGATGAAAAATTATTTTTTTGTGTTGTAAGCCAGGACGTTTTTATCGAATTTGTATATTTAATTGATCTATAAGGTTGCAATAGTACTCTGAATTTATTGTTTTACCCTTTTGCAGATAGTCAATCAATAAAATACCTTTGAATTCCCGAAAAACCGTTGCCATAACCTTACCAGCCGATTGAATTGTTTTTGCCTTCCTCCAGCTTCAGTCCATTGTTTGGATTGTTCTTTTGTCTCTGGACTGTTAACAAGTCCGGCACCCATCTTGCAGAAAGCTTTTTCATCTGTAGTTCTTCATGCAAGATTAAATGGACTCGATCATTTGAGATGCCCATGATATTAGCTACTTCACGCACTTTTATTCGTCGTTCATTTAATACCATATCATGCACTTTGGCTACAATTTCTGTTGTTGTTGCTGTTTTTGGATGTCCACTACGTGGTTCATCTTCAATGCTTGTACGACCACGTTTAATTTCAGCAACCCAATTTCTTAGGTAACCCAATTTTTCAGCAACAAAATTTTTTACTGTTGCATATGAAGGAGCACTTTCACCTAACACATTCACCATATCATTATGAATTTCTTGTCCCGATAAACTTTTTTATGTAAATATTTAATGACACCACGCATTTCTAATTTTTCCATTGTAAAAAAGTCGCGGATGCGTCTTTTGTGAACACCTGTTTCTATATGAAGGAGTTGCCAGATCGAAACAAAATTTAACGTGTTCGTATCGGAGATGGAAGTTTCCAAAACACTTAACTTTTTTCTGTTTATACCGCGCTTTTTGTGCTAGGCTAAGAAGTTTCCGAACCGCCCTCGTACAAGGTTGTAATTGAGGGAGTAAATAGATTTCAACGAGTAGAAAAAAAGGATTAAAGTACACTGCTAATTATCAGTGTTGGAACCGAAATTGAAACAGGGTTTAGGATTAAACAATTACAATTGGGGTACTTTCCTGATTTATGGAAACGGTCTTACTTGTTTCCACTTCATAAATCTGGTAGTCTGTTGGATGTATCGAACTATAGAGGGATTGCTAAATTAAGCGCAATTCCTAAGTTATTTGAAAAAATTGTAACAAATTTTGTTTCACATAATGTGGCGCCCATACTCCATCCATGCCAACATGGATTTCGTAAGGGTCACTCTACAATTACAAATCTACTTCAGTTTTCCTCTGAAGTTATAGATGCATTTATTTGTCGCAAGCAAACTGACGTTATATATACTGATTTTAGTAAGGCATTTGGTAAAGTAAATCACAGACTATTACTATTCAAGTTAAACAAAATTGGGTTTTATATTAATTTCATAAATTGGGTTTCCTCCTACCTAATTGGGAGGGAACAAGTTGTTTTATTTGAAAAAAGTCTTTCCAGATCAATTCGTATCTCCTCTGGTGTCCCGCAGGGCAGCCACCTTGGACCTATTCACTTTTTACTATTCATTAACGACTCTATTATCAACTCTAATTTACTAATGTTTGCAGACGACGTTAAATTATTTTCTTCTTATGCTTGCTTTGCGGACAGTCACATACTGGAGGATGATTTGGACAGATTTAGTACTTGATGTGAATTTAATTTTATGGAATTAAACCTTTAAAAGTGTAAGCATATGTGCTTTTCTAGACGTACTAAATTTAATTTATGTGGCTCTGAATTGGCATCAGTTGATTCATTTATTGATCTCGGTTTTACGATGTATAGAAAGTTGAATTTTAAAAACCATATCATTACTATGGTAAATAAAGCGTATGGTGTCTTTTATTTTGTGAAACGCTGGGCAAAAGAGTTTACTGATCCATATACTACGAAACAGCTTTTTATTTCCCTAGTTAGGCCAATCTTAGAATATGGATCAGTGGTTTGGGATCCCCAATATGATTACTATGTCAACAAAATTGAGTCCGTGCAGAAACAATTTTTAATATTCTGCTTAAGAGGTCTTGACTGGAATACTGGTTATGAACTTCCTTCTTATAATGACAGGTTAAATCTTATTAAATTGCCCTCATTGAAGAGTAGGCGAACTATGATGAATACGATGTTGGTATATAAAATTATAATTGGGGTTGTGGCTTCTGAATACTTAATATCAAAATTTTTTATTAACGTCCCATTTAGACCTACTAGATACTATCAGTTCTTACACTTGGATTTCCAAAGGCACAATTATGCATATGGTGACCCATTTCGTAGAATGTGTACTGATTTTAATTCGTTATATCATTTAATTTATTTCTCCTTAGGTTTTGATTCATTAAAAACTGTAATAATTTTTTATTTAAACTCGCCACACCAAGGCTCATTGTCTTCAATTATATTATTAATTAATTAATTAATTGTTATTATTCGTAAATACTTACATATGTATATTATGCTTTATATTATTTTTACTAGATTTTAATATTGTAATAAAGAAAGGTGATACTACTTTGATTGGATTGTATTCTTTTATTTAATTAAGGTGGTGAATTTCGTCCCACAAATCTGACAAAAGACCGCACTTGCGGCCCATTGTACATTGACTGGACATAAGCCTGACTTTACCGACGTAAAAATTGTAGCGCAAGAGAGAAATTATAGAAGAAGTTACACTCTCGAAATGCTTAACATTATTGACGTACCTAATGAGAGGAGAATTACCCTGCCGGCAATTCGGTAGTCGACTACGAAAATAACTTACTTTTAGTTAACTTTTATGACCTAACTATAAGCTAACTACAATGTAATGCAGAAATGACCAAAAACAAACTGTTTTGTTTTTTTGAATATTTTTTTTTGTTTTTCAGTTCTGTTGTTTCTTTTGTTTTGCTTTTTGCTCACTCACTCACTTTTTTATGACTACAATGTAATGCAGAAAATAGTTTGAATTTGTTTTTTTGGAATAATTTTTTTTTCAGTTCTGGTAACTGTAGATATTTGTTTGTTCCTTTTTTTGCTATTTGAAAAATCTATTTTACATACATATTTGTCATTTTTGTGTGGAGTGTACAGTGAAGAGTTGTGTTAATCTCGTGCGTGCAGTTAAGTGTATTTAAAGTGTGCTATTTAATTAAAATAAAATAACATTACAACAAAGTAAAAGTTACCCTTAAATATTGTGAGTACATTAAAATTAAAATTATTTGATCCAATGGCAAGTGTAAGCAAAAGACATTTAAGAAGGCTTATTAAAAAGGAAAAAGAAGTGTATTCAAATAGACTTATTACAAATAATTTAGCTGAATCAGAAGTCACCTGTTCCCCTGTTGATGCACAGTGTTCTAATAAATGTAATATTGAGGAAATTAGTATTAGCAACCCTCTCAAAGATCAATGTGAAATAAAAAAGTCATTAAAAGAAAAAATCGGTGATTGGTACTTTAAAAATAGGCCATCTCGACAGTGTTTCGAAGAGTTATTGCTTATTTTAGTTGAGGAAAATTTAGATGTGCCTTTAAGTGCAAACTCATTTGTTGGAAAACGGGAGAGTTTGAGCTTAACAACTATTTTACCTGGATTCTATTGTCATTTTGGTGTAAAAAAGCAACTATCAAGAATTTCAAGCATCATAAACGGTTGCCACAGAATAGTGATCGATATAAATATTGACGGACTACCGTTATTTAAAAGTTCGAGGACTCAGTTGTGGCCAATTTTGGCAAAAATTGTTAACATTCCTAACATTTCTATTTTCCCTATTGGTGTTTACGTTGGGAAGAGCAAACCCTATAAAATTGCTAGTTTCCTAGGCGATATGGTCACTGAACTAAAAGATTTACTTGAACGCGGAATATGGATTGACAATACAATGATTGCATTTGAAATTAGAGCACTTATTTGTGATGCCCCAGCAAAAGCTTTTGCTTGCGGTATTGTTGGGCACACTTCTTCGCATGGCTGCACTAAATGTACTACAATTAGCAAAAAAATAGAGAATGTGCTGACATATTCCTCAACGTCGGGCGAACTTATTTCGGATGACGATTTTGTAACAAGAAAGTACTTGAAGCATCATCAGAAAGAGTTTCATTCTAAGCATACTCCATTTGAAGAGCTTGGCCTCGGAATGATAACTCAAGTACCCCTTGATCCCATGCATCTTATAGATTTAGGAGTGATGAAGAAAATGCTTGTTCGAATGAACAAAGACAAAACGAACTTCAAAATCACTGACGAAGTAAAACTGGAAATTTCCTCCCATCTCAAATCCTTAAGAAAGTACATACCTCGCGAATTCTGTCGCTATCCAAGAGGTTTGATGGAAATTTGCAATTGGAAAGCCACCGAGTTTCGGCAATTTCTGTTATATACAGGTATGCTGGTTTTAAAGGACAGAGTTCATGTCGATTTTTATTATGAGTTCCTCTTACTTCACTGTGCTTGCCGTTTACTATCCTGTCCGAGAACGTGTGAAAGAAATGTTGAAAATGCTCAGGTACTATTAGAACTATTTGTGGAAAATTTTACTATTATTTTTGGGCAAAACAGCATATCTCACAATGTGCATGGTCTCCTGCACATAAGTGAATGTGTGAAAAATTTTGGACCGCTTACCAATTTTTCTTCGTACCCATTTGAAGATTACCTTCAAAAGTTAAAAAAATATGTGAAAAAGCCAACGCAGATTCTGCAACAAATTCATATTCGCATACAATATGAGAAGATGGTGACAAAACAGCAAACTTTTGAATTAAAAAAAAAAAAATGGGGCTATTGTTAGTGTCAGAACTGTAGAGTATTTTTTTACTGCTGTTTGCCCTAATAATCTTTGCGCTATTCGACCTTTCATACCCATACAGATAACAGGATTCTCAACAATAGGATCATCAGCTATAATAGGCCGCCGATTCAAAATTATAGAAAGTTTTTTTCAGGAGCCATTTGATTCAGCTAAAGTTTTGGGGACATGTCTAGTTGATCAGAATAGCATGGGTGATGAAGAGACGTTTGCTATAGAAAATGTTGAAGTAAAGTTTGCAGGATTTCCAACTGGTAATCGATTTCTTTTAGTGCCTCTCTTGCATGGTTGCAAATAATTTAAAATTTAAAGTAGTCACAAACAGTATTTGGGATTTCAAGCGATACGAACCACCGAAAATTATGTTGGTTGCTCGTATCGCATGAAATAATGCTAATAATAAATTTTTAATTATTAATAATAACATAAAAATAGATGCCACTTCCACAAATAAACCGCAGCACTCAAAATATACAACCAATTACTCCATGTAAGTAATAACTAAAAATTAACATACATTTGTTTAATAAATAACATTCAATTTCTTTAATTTAATAGACAACATTACAGATAACATGGAAAAAATTCCGTGCGAAAGTTGTTCCAAGCTCAAAGAACTTTTTGAGGACAAATTTAACGAGATGAACAGTAAGAAAGAAAAGAAATTGTACACAAATTACCAAAGCTTAAAATAATTAATATGGATTTCATTTTCAGATACTATACAAAAGCTACAAGGTAACTAATTTTTTAATTTTCCATCCACATGAAATAGCCAATAATTTCACCTTACAATTTTCTGTTCTTATGCATTAACAATTGCAGAAGTTATTGTCAAACAAAATGATACCATAATGAAGGCTTTGGCAGAGCAGAAAGTCTTATCAGAAAGGGTTCTTCACCAAGAAGTCTCCAACAACAATGTCCGCACTGTTTTCCCCATACAAAATATTGGTGAATTAGATGAGCTCAACAACATGATTACAGAAGACAATCGTGAACTTTACGTAAGTTTTCAAAATCGTATTTCACCAATTAAATACCTCGCTAATATGCATTAGTATATTAATATTTTGTTCTATTGATTAAAACGATTTCTATAGATTAATATGATGAAGTCATTATTAAAAGGACGGCTGCCAAAAACATTAACTGAAGTTATTTCAATGAGTCTATGTATGGAGATAAATATGGATGGAGTCCATGGCAAGAAGAGACTAAAAGACTTCAAAGCATTCTTCCAAGCTTTAACAGGTAACTCATATTTTGAAAACTTACATATATATTTCCTAAAACATACCACAATCGTTTTTTAACAGATGCCTGTCGGTCCCTTGGATCTAATGAAGTGGAAAAAGACATAAGAACTGCCCTTAAAATTATAAAAAAACGACACATCCATGCAGAATGCATTAAAAAGAAACAACAAATCTAAATATTTTGATCCTTTTCTAGTTCATTTTATAATTTAAAAAGATTTAATTTGGTTTTTTTTTGAAAAGATTGAGAAGATTTAATTTTGTTTTTTATATAATTCTTAAAAAATATTTAATATACGTATTTTGTACTTTCACTAAATTTCTGTTTGTGTTTTTACTTGTAACATGATATCAAAGTTATTTACAAATAATTTTGTGAGCAAAGGTTTTAACAAAAATAGGATATTTTTGGTAAATTATGCAAATAACAGGATAATAAAACGGGTAATGAATTTGCAGCGCATTTTAAAAAACATTCCATGAGCTAATTGACTAATAATTGACTTAAATAACGTCAACTTAAAGCATACCATATGCTAATTGACTTAAATAACGTCAACTTAAATTCAACTAAAACGTATTCAGCTTTTAACTAGCTGTAAGTTAGATAACTTTTAATTAACTTTAAAGCAATTAACTTTAAGTTAGTTGAAAAGTAATGTAGTGTCGGACAATTGACTACTGCCTAGGACATCGCAATGTTAAAAAAGTCAGTTGGCTTCATTAAAAGTAATCCAAGCATCAACCACAACTAGTTGCGAAATAGCCAGCATAAAATGCATTAAAAGTTAGTTGAGTTGCCGTCAGGGTAATTACAAAACGGGCACAGATGGGATCGCACACATATATAGAAATGTGGTGCATAAGCACATACGCAAGCTGAAGAGTAACACAAAAATCAGTTGACAGCGATAATCAGACGGACGACATTGTTTTGTTAATGTAATTATTTTTCAAATATTGTGTTAATGTTTTGCTTATTAAATGTAATCATGTTTTGTATTTTGTTAGTGACAACCCCTGAAGATGATTGACGAAGTCAATCGAAATATTGGGATAAATAAAATTTAAACAGCACATAGAACAGCGAGTTTAAATAAATGACCTCAAGCCGAAAAATAATTTCATAAAATAACAACACTAAAGGTCAACTATTCACTTACAACGGTGGTGGTTATATTATAAAGTATTAAATTTGGTGTTTATATTTTCTAGTGATTATTATTAATATTTTTGTACCGATTGGCTGTTGATTTCCTGTCATCTCCATTATGGATCGGTCCTTAATGTGTACGTTGTCCCTACGTCATGGGAACGTGGCCTCCTCGGTCGGCAGGAGCGGGTGTGAGTGGCGGGGGAACGTTCGTCTAAAAAAAAAAAGATAAATGGTGAAGTTGAAGGTAGAAGTGTACGCTCATGGGAGATGTTTCGTACCAAAAAAGAGTCCGAGTCATTCCAATGGAGCGTTCGTTTAAGGGAACATGATTTCTTCCTGAAATAAGGCATACATTTTGGGACCAAGAAATTTGTCCGCTTAAGAGAGCTGTCCGGCGATAAGAGCTATCCGCAAGGAGAGCTTTCACTGTACATAAGTACATCTGACAACTAATTAACTAAAACTAATACTCTAAGGATGCTTGGGATATACTTATACATATATAAATAGTCGTTATAACTGGAATGATCACATAGAGAACCTGACATCACAGTGGAAAAAATCAAAACCATAATTCACTCGGCCATGAGACTGTCTCTCGGAGTCCTGCGTTTTACAGCTTATAAATAAATGCACTTTGAAACTTACATTTCAACATTGGATAGAACAACAAACAACCACAAATTTTTGGTAATTTTGCAATAGTACCAACAGCCCCTTAGTCCAAATCGTCAAAAAAGTAGCATCATCAAAAAATAACACTAAAAGTACCTTCAACAATACACAAGACGATAGAGTTTTGCTGACAATTTAATATACCTATACAAAATAACTTGAGCAATTTTCGGCACCAACCGCTCTGGATCATCGACTATAGATCAATAGATCTTTCACTGCACCGATTCTAAAATCAAAGTCAAACTCTTTAATATTTAAGTCTATGTGCTCGATATATAAATAAAAAAGAGTTTAATCAATTACCAGTTTTTATTTACGATGGTTCCAAAACTTCAGACTGTTACATATAAAAATACTACAGAAGATTGCATCATCAGTTTATCCACCTTGCCGAACCACAGCTCGATATACTCGGCGGAAATAATTGCAGTCAATTAAGCTATTATGTACGCAAAGAATAAATAAAGGCCAATTCCCTCTGTCTTCATTAAAATTTATTTTAAACGTCTAGAATACTAACCTCTATACGTGTATCGGAAGGTCAAACTTAATTCGTCATTTTCCAGACATCAGATAAATATGGGTATCAGGTCACATGGGAATAAAGGGAAATGAGTTCGCAGACCAAGCAGCAAAGACAGCCTCTAGACAACCACTACACACATCTCGAAACCATAACAAAAATGATTTAATACATTTTGTCAAAGAATAATGTTATGCCAACTACAGATAAAAGATATTCAGTTTAACATCTAAATTGGCTCTCCTGAACAAAACTGGTTTTTAACCTTAGGTCCCTTTCTATTTTGCGTGTCACATATAGTAGCCCCTAAGTTTATTTCTTTACATAATATTCTATCTACATATAAATCGTATTTATATAATATTTTATATATTAATTTTTCCTGGTACATGTTCTTATATTTTGTTGTTATTTTTGATATTCATATATTGAGCTAAAGGCCTAGGCTTTGCTCATATCAAAAATTTAGTCTATAATTTGTAATCATATGCTAAACTATTAAATAAAAAAAATGTGTGTGTAATTAATTTTCCTTAAGATGCTCAAAACTTTAAGTGCTTTAAGTGCCATAAAAAATTTTAATAGCTAGTTACTTAATTTCGCATTTAAAAATAGACCATTTAATATCTACAAAACTTTTAAAAGTCAATGTATACAGAGGAATTGCAATAAAATATTTACTAATTTTATAATTTCACAACTCTTCCATTTCATTTACGAGTATAGTCTATAAATAACGGAAAAATTTATTTTAGAGTGAAGTACGTTTAAGTTATTGTTTTTTTCATAAAACAAATTACATTGATTAACATATATATTTTTTTGACTTTATCGTAATATTTGAGATAAAATCGTACTATAGGATATAAAATAAGAACAAGTTTCGAAAACAAGAACAACAAGAACTGACCTCAACGCGTTTTTAATATGAGCATATATGTTCTTCAAATAAACACAAAATGTTCTTAGAATGAGCACGAATGTTCTTAATGAGACCAAAAGAAGAACTGCGTCTATAAAGTAAGTACAAAATGTTTTTAAACTAGTCTTAGAAGGAGAATAATGTGTTCTTAAAACAAGCTCAAAACGTTCTCAAATCATATGCAGTACGGCGATAAAACCACATCGACGGTCTTAAAAAATCCTTCTTAAAATAAGCCCATCGTTCTCATTTTTAGAAACTGCGTATTTACACTACTTTCGGCAAACGATGTGCTTGATTTTCGACTGACGTCGTTTCTTTTAAAAGACTTTTTTTATGAGTGTACGTATATTATTTTGCATTGAATGAAATTAATAACTGAAGATTTCTTCACAATTGGTATAGTATGAATTATTCTAGATTTTAGAAGTCAGTATCAAATGAATAATTACCAGGAGCGGACATTACGCGACTCGTACAAGTCTTCTACATTTCGGTCAATGGGTTTCCGACCATTTTTACGAGGCATTTTATGATGGATGGTATTTTAAGAAAAAAATTGATTTTGGTACTTAACATTTTAGAAATATGTTTGCTTTCCAACATATACTTATATATGTTTGGAACATGCAGCAAACATTTAAATGTTTCTATTACATACATAAGAGATCCGCCCAAACATATAAGATGTTTGGGACAATATTCTAGCATATTGAAATATCATATTTTTGTGGAATAACATAAATTCTCAGCTAAAAACTGTTAGAACATATTTAACACATAATTTTTATGAGTTGCTAGTTTGTTAAGTGATAAGACGTAGTGAAAGCAGAACAGATGTAGAAAAGAGAACATTGCTGAGTATTAGTGAAAGATCTTTAGTGCATACAATGGAATTTAAATTAAATTGAAAAGATTATTAAAAATCGACAGGCAGTTGTCGTCAGCATTTATTGTTGTATGTTAGGTTAATATTGGATTAATGCCCGTGATTTCCATAAGTATGTACGTATTTATACTTTCTTAGATTTCTGCAATCACATTAATCTTTGGGTTTAAACATATGTATGTTTTGGATGCAAATATATACATGAGTGGGAATAATACTGCAAACATTTAAATGTTTTAGTGCAAACAAATATATGTTTGTACTTAATCATATGAATGTTTGCTTCGAGCGTATTCATGTTTGCTGTGACCCAAACATTTTATTGTATGGATCAGGCTCCAATCATTTGAATGTATGCAGCATACTCCAAACATTTTGACAGCTTGTCAAATAAAACACGCCTAATGTCACATATAGATTTGGGAAAAATAGTCATTGTTTTTTGTGCCGATATGACCCTCTATTTGCCGGATTTTCCGCCTTAAGGTCCCTGATCCAAATTTCGGTGAATTGTAAAAATGGTATAATTATTAGCTTCGTAAGAAACTTTTGTTTTTATTTGATACCCATATGTCCATGTAAACCGAATGCCCAGGCGACGGTCCCTTACATCAGCCACCCTTCAAAACAGCTCTCTTTTTGGATTCTGGATAAATTAAATTAATTTTGAGTACCTACATTGACTAGCAAGTCTTGACCAAGTGAGACGTTGTTTTTGGGCCACATGAAAACGTCCAGCAACTATGCTCTTTTGAACTAACAATACCCATTTTAAACATTGTCCACATACTAATATGATTTATGAAGCAAATATTCAGTGTATTTTTCCGAGGTACCTTTAGTCCCTTAAAGAAAAATTAAATAAAAAAAAACCAAAATAAAAAGATACACCTACAGTTAAACAAACTCACAACATGATAAGCTGGTGTCTTACCCAAGAGTTAGAACATTGCAGACACTCTTTCTGCAGTGAAATTTCGCGATAAATGCAGATGTAAGAGGCAACTTCACATAGACAAAAAACTCTCTCACCCGACAGAGCTCGCAACAACATCAATAACAAATATAGTGTGACCACAGCAAACATAGAAAGCAAGCACAAAAAAAAACAACGAACTGATACCGGACAACAATTAAAGGCAGTACTGACAGGCATGTACATTACTACTTAGTAGGGACATAAATACTGTTATGCTCTTTTTTCACTAGGCACTTTTGAAGTGTTTTCAAAAATTTGGCCAAAACAAGTCAAAATGATAGGTTTTCCCATACAAATTCAAGTGATGAAAACGTCTCACTTTGACTTGTTTTTGTAGGAAAGAGGAACGACAACGTTTCGCACAGGCGATGTCACCTTAAATAAAGTGTGTCATCTCCAAAATAATCGTTTTTTTTATCGTTGGTTTGTCATCTCAAGGCAGACATTTTTTTTATCAATCGTCAAACATATTTGGTGAAATAGATATTTTATGAAGTAAAAGTAAAAATAAGCGCGCTAAAAGAAAAAAAAACTTAATTTTATTTATCCATTTGTTTAAGAAAAATATGTATTTCAGTATTTTAATAGTCACCACGTTGTTCTTTGTTTGTAAACAATAATGAAAACCAAAACGAGAATGAAAACGACCACAAATTGTGTGAAAATTGGTTGCGACGTTTTGAAAAGTTTCGAGCGAAAACGAGAATAAATGGCCTAATGAAAATGCAGTATAACACACCTTTTATGCTGTAAAATAAAAAGTACTGAATGTTTTTGGACCAAATATTTTTTAATATGTTTATTGATGTATATTGTATCCAAAAAAAATGTACTTGTTCGAAATGTCGGCCTTTTGCCTTTACACACACCTTAAGTCGCACTGGCCAATCGTCAATAGCTGCACGAACCGCGTCCATTGGAAAATTACCCACAGCTCGAACAGTCTTCAGAGATCCAATGTTGGGGTATCTTTTGTGGCAAACCTTGTCCTCTAAAACCGTTCACAATTTGTAATCCAATGGGTTCAAATCTGGACTGCCTGAGGACGATTCTTCAGAGGAAATGAACGCTTGCAAATTGTTTCGAAGCCAGGCTTGAAATGTTTTAGCCTTATGGGACGGCGCAGAATCCTGCTGGAAAGTCCATGGCTGGTTATGGAACAGGGAATTGTTAAGAGGCTTCACAGCTTTCAAAACGGTTTCTTGGTAAACTTTGGCCGATGTTATGACTCCTTGTTCGCAGAAATGCAGGTCAGTGACCCCATCGTAAGAGACACCCCACCAAACCACTGTCTGAAGCTGGGTGATGACCCTTTTCCACACTTGGGATCAGTTCAGAAGCTTCCTTAGATGACGGCGCATACATTATAATTTTGCTTGTTAAACGGTAAAAATGTTGTCATCGGTGAACAAATTGTTTCTGTGCAAGTTATCAGCGTGCTTCACCAAAAGACGTTTTCATTTTTCAATCCTATTTTTTTTAAAGCTGCAGTCAATAAATTCCCGGTACGTCGTTTGAAAGTCCCAAGTCTTTTTTAATGATTTGACTCCTCGACTTTTACGTGATATTCATCTCACGGGCCATGGTTTTCTGTTTTCGGAGCGGATTTCTGTGAATTCTTGATTTAACGGCTTTGATGACCTGTGGCGGTCTTTTACATCTCCAGTTTCCTCAAACAGTTTTATGCATCGGTAGATGAACATGCGGCTAATCCCTAGTGACCGGAGCGTTTTGAAAATATCGCTTTGTTTCATTTCACACTTGAAAAGCGCTATTACAGCGATACGGTTCTCTTTATCTGACCAATCCATGATGAAAGTTGGAAAATTTTTAAAATAACGTTACAGACTAACGCTACTGAGGTTAGCTTTCAAAACCCATATGACATTAAAGGGGTATGTTCAGTTCTACTATTGAAATGGGTGTGTTCAATGTTGTAACAGTATTTATGTCCCTACTTAGTATTAAGCGTTAATCCAGCCCTGCGAAAGGTAACACCAACAAAAAATGGTGCAAAATTATGAACGGTGAAGAACCACCAAAGTCCGCTATATGTAGTAAGAAAGGGTTTGCATTACTGAGCGAAGAAGAACCTCACTCTTCTACATGGTCGCCCCCAAAATACCTACGTGAAAGTAGCTCAAATTAGCTGGTAAATATCATTGCACAGCTTATTGGCAGTGGTGGAAATAAAGAAAGGTAATATAAACGAGACAAAAATTCAGACAAACTCCAAAAACGGCTTTCGCGCTATTTCTAGTTACTTTAACGATAGAAATAAAAATATTAACGCGTATCCTCTAAGGAGTACGAGTAGTAAGGGTATCGTGGTAATCTTAAAAGGCATTGTATCATTTGTAGAAACAGGTGACATAAAAAGAGCACTAAAAAATAAAATGTTAACGTTCACTCCGTGGTAAACGTTCATGCTAATAAAACGAATCCCCAACCAATGTACTACATACATCCTGACTCGAGGAAATTAAAGCAAAAAGAAGTTTATCCTTTATGCAAACTTCAATATTTTTTATATAGAAGAATTACGGTTAAAGAACCCCACAAAAGAAAAAGTCCCATCGAATGCCAAAATAGAGTACGGACACACAAAATCGAACTGGACCTTGCCAACCCTTTGCGTTGTATGTGGTAAACTACGTTCATCCGAAAAGTCAAGTCGCAGAAACAGAAAAAGTGTAGCAATTGCGGGGAACAACATACCGCAAACTACAGAGGTTGTAGGGTTTACAACGAACTTAAGTAGAAACTAGAACATAAGCGTTAATTCATTTCTAACCAGAACGCGCCGTACCCTATAATAGAAATCCTCCAGACCCCTGTTTAAAGTCGCATACACCTAATGCCCATGTGCAACAATTTGGTAACCCTGCATCAATGATTCAACAACTTGTACAGAGTATAAACATGTTCTTGATAACTATGCAATCAATGATGCAAGAATTCATGCTTAACCAGAATTAGTTAATTTTCCATTAAGGACATAACAATTTTATATAATTTAAGCTCGTTTGTTTTATTTCGGCCTTTTGCTTTTACACATTGAACAGGGATTGACCGGCTTAAGACCTCTTGTCTCTATATTTAGGTAGAAACAAGTTTTTAACAAAATGGCAAAGTGACATTGATTTTCACACTACTTTTATCGCGATTTCAGGTCCGTGACAGTCCTCTTCAGAAAGCTTCGCAGAAATTGTTGAAAGAAAAACCCAACTCTTTATGACTAGGCTCTCACCAAACGAATGAGAACTACTGTTGTAAACCTTACTTTTCAAGTTTTCTTCACACAACTGCCCACGAAAAAACGACTCACTCTGACCACCTCTACAGAGACTCCACAGTGGGTGCCATCAAAAGATTTCTTTAGAACATGTGTGTGGGTTGTGAAAAGAGTTTTGTTGGCTATGTCAGCTGTTATGCCGTGCATGTACATATGTTTATTCTTGTCTCTATATTTAAGTAGAAGAAAAGTTTATAACAAATTGGCAAAGCTACATTGCCCTCTATGCAGCACCGGTATGGGCAGACGCGATGTCAAGAAAGGAAGCCAGAAGAAAGCTAACCTCTGTTTACCGCCTGAGTGTCCTGCGAACAATAAGTGGATTCCGAACAGTATCGGACGAAGCCGCTTGTGTTGTAGCAGGGATGATGCCGATCGACATTTTGGTAGACGAAATGAGACGCATATACGATAGGAGACCAGAAAACTCAACGGAAAGAAGAGATATGCCAAATTCTGAAAGAGAAGTCTCAAAGGATATTTGGCAAGTCAGGTGGGACAGCAGCACGAAAGGCAGATGGACGCACCAGTTAATCCCCACTGTCTCTGGCTGGATAAATCGGTCCCAAGGGCACGTAAACTATTACCTGACGCAATTTCTTACAGGGCATGGTTGCTTTAGGCAATATCTTCACAGGTTTGGACATGACAGCTTGTCTGTATGACCGAACTGTGTGGAACAAGAAGAAACCGCAGAACACGCTGTATTTAACTGTCCCAGAGTCAGCGCTTCACTTATGGACATCCCGGGCCCTCAACACGTTATGGAATTTATGCTCCAGAGTGTTGACAATTGGGCGACAGTAGAAATGCACACAGCAATAGTGCTTAAGGAATTACAAAGGACGGAACGCATTCGAAACGCGGAATCAAGATCCAACGATGAAACGACGATAGCTTAAATGCTAACCAGCCCCCGCGAAGTAATACCTTACGGCAGTCCCGCGGGGGTGAGTGGTTGAAGTGTGGGGGGTGTGGTTTAGTACGTAGGCGCCAGAGATGGCGAATCGTGCATGCTTGTAGTGCGGGCAACTAGTATCGAGGAAGATTCCACACCTCCGGTTCGTAAAAAAAACATTGCCCACGAAAATACAACTCACTCTGACCACCTCTACAGAGACTCCACATTGGGAGCCATCAATAGATTTCTTTTACAACATGTGTGTGTGTGTTGTGAAAAGTGTTTTGTTGTAGTGAGCAGCCACGAAAATCAATGTTACTTTGCCATTTTGTTAAATACATGTCTTCTACTTAAATATAGAGACAAGAGGTCTTGAGTTGGTTAATCCCTGTTCAATTTGATATATTAATAAAAACACAAATCATTTGAGATATAGAGTTCAAATTAATTCTAGGTGTAGTGCAAATGATACACTTAAAGAATGAAACTCGATTTCGTTCATATAACCACCAAGATTCCGTGTACAGCGATCGTTTCTTTGGACCCAATTTTCCCCTACTCTTGCACACATTTCGACCGGAAGGTTGGGATTTTCGCGTTGGATGTTGTCTCTGAGCTTGTGTAAAGTTGTTGGCATAGGCCAATGACTAGATGTGGCCCCATAAAAAGAAATCCAATGGGATTAAATCGCACGAACGAGGTGGCCATTCGACTGGACCATTTCTCGAGAAAACTCGATCACTGAATTTGCCTTTCAGTAAACCGGTTTTAACGCGTGCTGTGTGACTAGTGTTACCGTCTTGTTGAATCCGCGTATCGGCGATGTCAAGCTCAACCAATTCAGGCCAAAAATAATTTTCTAACATGGCACGAGAGCGCTCTACATGAAGATTGTTTTCATCGTTGCAAATACGGCCCATTCACACCACCGGCATGAAAACCACACAGTAATTTTTAGCGGTTGCAATGGCATGTCTTGAAGCTCATGTGGTTTTGTTGCTGTCCACTAACGCATATTTTGTTTATTGACAAAACCACTCCTCCAGAAATGAGCTTTATCGCTGAAGATGGTTTTTCGATGAAATTCTGGATTTTCGATGAAATTCTGGATTTTCGTGAAACTTTTCCAGGGCCCAATCGGAGAATTTTCGGCGTTTTAAATGATCAAGTGGCTTTAGTACTTGAGTCAGTTTGTTCTTATAAGGATGAAGGCCAAGATCTTTTCGCAAATTGTTTACAAACGCAGATGAAGTTCTGCATGTCATTAAAGAAACGGTGAATTTAGGTAAACCACCTGAATACGATCATATTACGCCAAAAATTATCTTGAAACTTTCCTATATTGCTGTGAAGTTCCTGGTAAAATAATAACATTATTTCTAGACAATTATTGTGCAGTCCAAGCTCTTAAGACTTGGAGAAACGAACGCCAGGCTTTCTAATATTCACTTGTGTCTCTGCCGTTTGAGCAATCGAGAACACGAACGACTGTGTCAAATTCTTTATTCCACGTCACAAAATTTAAGCCAAACGTGGTTTAAATGCTCTTATAGGTGACCCTTAAAACAGTCAATACAAAACACTACAACACTAAAATTGTGGAATTGTGTTGATATAAAGGCTTCCGCCCCTACTTCACGAGTGTTTTTATTAAACCTGGCTTAAAACTCTCAATTATGTGAAACTTAAAGGCCAACAACAAGCGAATCGCGAAGGCACACCCCAAAAAGACTGTGTAGTATTCTTTATTCTACCTTAAGAGGCTTTAACCAAACGTGAATTAAATTCTCTAATGAGTGATTTCCAAATTTATTTTAAAGTCGTCCACTCTTCTAATCTAGAGTTATCCGTTATACATACATAACTAAAGTTTTTCACTCTATATAATATCGCGAACACTCTGTAGATGAATTTGAAGGTCCTCTGACCCTTCTTCACGAGTTTTAAGCCAAACCTTGCATAAAATTCTAAAAAAAAAATATAAAATGTTACCAATTTTTAATGAAATTGTTTCATATTTTTCATGGCACTATTTTCTAATTTTTATGACAATACTTAAAAATGAAATGCTTTCACAAATATTATAAATTTTGTTCATAATTTATATATGAAAAATGTTCCCAAAAATATTAATTTATTACGTGAAATAGTTTTTCCGTTTTGTTTTCATTTAATCGGTCTTTAATAATAATAATAATAACTTTAACAGTTTTTATTCTGGTTCGAGACGAATGCTGTTTCTACTCAGAATCAACGAAAAAAATGGGGTTATATATTGGCTATGGTGGGAGGCGATTGTACAGCAAAAATTCCCAAGGGTTATCTTCAGCTACTATTACTTCGGCCAAAAATCAAAAAACTTATACAGTTGCCTCATTCAAATTAATGATTTTTACTATTTTACGTATATTCCATGAACTGTGCGTAGTTCAATCTACAAACCACAGTATCATTTCCAACACAGGTGCAAAAGCACATATTTGTGTTCACATGTACTTTCGAAATGTAAGTACGTATGTAGTAACAAGCAGCGTTTCAAAGTTGAGGTATGCTATTTCGGGAGAATTATTAAATCTATTCTATTTTTACGAAAATTTATTTATACGAAAATATTACTAGAAAGTACGAAAATATGTTTGCGATGAATTCATACGTAATAAAAAACTATTCGTTAAACATATGAAGTAAAATGACGGAATTTTTAAGAAGCCGGTTCGAAAATTCGTAAAAACATCTTCTCAAAATTAACGAAATGTACGAAAAACTTCGCCAATAATATGAAGAATGTTCGAAGAACATAATAAAAGGAATGTTTCGTCAATAGTACGAACATAATTATTTCAGCTTACGGACCACGTACACACCTTTCACCGTGCTTGAAGGAGGAGGTGTTTAACTAAGATATAGTGTAGTTTTTTTTACATTCAAACATGTGGGAGCTGCAGAGAATCGCGAGCAGATTTTTAAACGATGTCTGCTTGTTCGCCCGTTTGGTGAATATCCAAAGCATGTAAACAATCTTTAGGTCGCAAATTTATAAATTGTACAGAATCAAGTTTTGTGGACAATTTTTTTACTTTAGCTCTAGAAGGCACTTAGAACATCTAATTTTGATGATATTTTGCAGTTTATTACTGTGCAGTCTTCAAAATGGATGATATCCATTAAGCAGATTCTCGTTTTAATGTAGTCCCAACTAATGTACCTCCCGACTTTACATACAGTCGCTATAGAACTCCCATTATTATTTCGATCAATTTTGGTACGATACAGTCCACCTTCAAATGGTCTGGGACAAAAAACGACCTTGAGTTTACTTGGATACGAGTATAATGGTATCAAATTACAAAAAAAAAATTCACAAACCAAAAAAATTATATTATTTTTACAATTCGATATGGATGACAGATATATGGATGACGGACCTTAGGGCAGAAAACCCGACACATTTAAACATGACATATAAAACAATGAAACTTTCTCACATATGACATTGGTTTTAAAATCAAGGTAAATTTTTAGCCCCTCCAAAGGGTTGCAACAACATGTTTTCAATTGGCTTTTCTTAACATCCAGTGCAGGGTAACATATAGCAACTCCCTTCTTTTGCTTATTTTTTTAGATTCATTTTGTATCTTGATCGTTTTACTAGTGGAGTGCTGGCATCTTCGAAAATAAGGCTGGGAACAACGTTTCGGTCAACGGTTGCCGTTACAAACTCATGTTATCGGATCTTTTTTTATTGAAAGAAATCGATTTTTTGCGTACCAAATCCTCAAATCGTGTTATACTGCATTTTCATTAGGCCATTTATTCTCGTTTTCGCTCGAAACTATTCAAAATGTCTCAACAAATTTTTACACAATTTGTGGTCGTTTTCATTCTCGTTTTGGTTTTCGTTTGACAGTTCATTATTGTTTACAAGCAAGGAACAGCGTGGTGACTATTAAAATACTGAAATACATATTTTTCTTAAACAAGTGGATAAATTAAAGCTAAAGGTGTGTTTTTTAATTTATTACTTGTTGGTTACGAGGAATTGAGGGTGCTCGATGATACAATAGAACAATGTTAAAGAGAACGAGTACAAATTTTAAGTCGCATACAAAATATTTCATCCGGGGAAGCCTCACAGCCGTATGTGTTAAGCTGGACGCTCATCTCTTGGAAGATGTGAACATTCTTTCTTACTCCCCGTAACTGGTCCACGTATTCTCCCCATACGGCAATAAGTATACGTTCTTCACTTTCGGCCCAAAATTTTTTCTTTTGTATGTTTTTTAAATTTTTTTTTCTTTTAGCATGCTCATTTTTACTTTTACTTCATAAAATATCTATTTCACCAAATATATTTGACGTTTGATTAAAAATCTCTGCCTTGAGATGACAAACCAATGATAAAAAAATGATTATTTTGGAGATGACACACTTTATTTAAGGTGGCATCGCCTGTGCGTAACGTTTTCGTTCCTATTTCGTACAAAAACAAGTCAAAGTGAGACGTTTTCATCACTTGAATTTGTATGGGGAAACGTCTCATCTTGACTTGTTTTTGTCAAGAACGGTCCTTCTGGTACCTCCTACTCAATTGACCCTGTTCCTGCCGTTATTAGGGCCCACATAACTTGTCTTCTTGTTATGGAATCTCCGAACAGTATTTCGAAAAATAACACGTAAATATACATATAGGCCATTAAAATTGCAAAACGGTGCACTATGGCCGAACTTTTAAATTGCAATTTGTGAACTTTAGATTTTTACAGTTTGTTTATTGTTATAAATATTTAAGAACAAATACTGTAAAGAACAAATACGAAATAATGTTGGTTGTCGGAAACCATGTTTATGTTTATACAGCTGAAAATATTTAAATTTTAAAAAACGAATCATCAGTTGTGAAGCAATAAATTATTTGTTTAATGAGAAATGTACTTTTACTTGCCTCCATCATAGGGTTAGGGGGTATATTTATTTTGTCATTCTATTTGCAACACCTTGAACTACTGGTCGAATATCACATAAAGTATTAATTTTCAATTAAAATTTTTAAAAACATCTTTATTTTCATATATCTTATCCAGTTTTAGATATTATTAACATAGTTAATATACTGTGGGGGTTTTCTTGTTGTACTTTTCTTACTAAAACACTATAATGTTTAATTCACTTCAAGGTTTATTTAATTATATAAATGGAACAATGGTTAATAATAATTACTTACAGAAAGTAGTTGGTAACGAACACAAGTCTTTAAGTACACATCTTGCTTGTGCAACTTCTATACAGCGACTGACTTCTTCTCAATCTCTGTCTCTTTCATGTCCGTCTTCTTGTGTGAGGTTCGTCAGTGTGGCCACCTCGCGTGGCTAGTCAATGTATAAATTAGTCAGTCAGCGACCACTAGCATGACCGTCTCAGTAAGTGCTGATTAAGTACAAGGCAATTGTGTAAAGATAACTTGAAAAGTAAGGTTTACAACAGTAGTTCTCATTTGTTTGGGGAAAGCCTGGCCTTATAGAGATCGGTTTTACTTTCAACAATTGCAGCAAAGCCTTTTGAAGGGGGTTGTCACGGACCCGAAATCATGATGAAAGCAGTGTGCAGCCACGAAAATCAATGTCCCTTTGTCATTTTGTTAAAAATTTGTCTTCTATTTGAATATATTGGGTAATCCATCTAGAGGTATTTTTTCAGAACAAAAAAAATTCAAATCAAGTGTGGATCTTATTGGTAATTTGAAAGTACAATTTATAGCATTTTTTTGAAAATAATTGCCTTCAAATATTGGCAACTGTATTATCGAAATGAGCGTTCGGTAAGAAACGGGAAGATCCGCCGTTTTCGACCAAAATTTTGTTCAGTGATGAGGCCCATTTCTGGCTCAACGGTAAAGTCAATAAACAAAATTGCCGCATTTGGGCTAAAGACAAAAGATGAGGTTCAAGAGGTGCCATTATATCCAGAGAAAACCACGGTTTGGTGCGGTTTATAAGCTGGTGGAATCATCGGTGCATATTTTTTCAAAAATGATGATGGCCAGATCGTAACCGTGAATGGTGTTCGCTATCGCGAGATGATGTCGATCTTTCTGCTACCTGAAATTGAAGCCCGTAATCTTGACGACACTTGGTTTCAACAGGACGGTGCCACTTGCCATACAGGTGCTCGAACAATGGATCTATTGAGAGGTTATTTCGAAAAGCAGCTAATATCACGTTTTGGACAGGCACATTTTTCTTTGGGGTTACGTAAAGTCTATGCTGACAAACCAGCTACGATTCAGGTTTTGGAAGCCAACATTACGCATGTCATTAAAGCCATACCGGTCGTAATGCTCGAACGAGTCATCCAAAATTGGACCCTCAGAATGAAAATCCTGAGGCGTAGTAGCGGCCAACATTTGAAAGAAATAACATTCAAAAAATAAATGCCATAAAATGTCCTTTCAAATTACCAATAAAGAATCCACACTTGATTTGAATTTTTATATTTTTTTGTTCTGAAAAAATACCTCAAGATCACCCTATAGAGGCAAGAGGTCTTGAGCCGGTTAACCTATTCAATGTGTAAAAGTAACAGACCGAAATAAAACAAACGAGCTAAACACATATATTTATATTTTTAACTTCTCCGGTCATGAGCCTTAAAACAAAAAAGATGTTAAGTAAATTTACATTATAAAACTTGGATGTCTATCCATGTAAAAAGTTTCAGATCTAAAGATTTTTTTATGAACCGAATCAGTTTTTTTTTTCTTAACTTAATGAAATATACGTACACAAAAAATAAAATATACTGCAAATCACAAGTCAGTAAAGGTAACTAGTTTAAAACCTGTAACTTCGCTATATATAAGTACAAAGCAACTACCGCTAGTAATCACCAGGTTTTCAAAAGCTAACGCAATGCTAGCCATAACCACGCAATTGTTAATTGTTCGTAGCTAAAAAATCACCAAAAATACTAGCCAAAAGCAAATGTACATAAAAAACCAACACATTTCAAAATCAATAGCTAAAGACAGCTAAAGCTAAAGACAATTTTTTTTTATTTGGTTTTTGCAAAATAAAAACTTTTTTTTCCAAATAGGGCCCATTTATTTTTTAGTCACAATACAGTTTAGGTCTTTTTCTTTAAGAGTTTTATGACCTCTTAGTGAGATGCGACCTTTATATCTATCAAAAAATATGTTTTGTAACTCAAAACAACCTATAGCATATGCCCTTTTTTTCCTATTTTTATGTAAGTGTTTCTAAAAACTTAAAAACAAATCTTATACTAAGAAACTAGAAATATTTACCTTTCCAACGGTATGTAACATGCCTTACTTATATTTTATACCCTCGATAATATAATGCCAACAGTATGGCCAATAATAACAGGAATAAAAAAGTATGTTTTAAATATCCTTTATAATTAAATATGGAAAATTTTGAGCACGTAATACTGAATGTGATTTTTATTGACAAAATATCAGGTACCCCAGAGACAAATTGACGAATGAGGTGAAAATATATAATGACCATTCTCCGAAATATTGTGACACTTGGCTTCAAAAATTAGGTAGAGAGGAAGAATTTAACAGGTAGTTTATTTTAATATTTTTTTAAAAGGTTTAAAATAACATTTAATTTATTATTTGTATTATAAAACATGCAGTTAATCCACATCAACCCCTTTTTGACCCTAATAAAAGATTTTAGACTCATTCATGACTTATACTACCTAAAAGATCTTAAAAAGCTATTTATTGTCATTCTGAAGACAGTCGGAAATCAGTTTTGTAGAAACAGTGCTAAAGGTAAGAGGTATGTTAGTTACATTATTTATCTTCAAAAAGTCAATGGCTCCTAAAAAGGCAAATATTGCAAAAGAAATGTATTCTTCGGTTTGTTTAATCCTTTCAACAAAAAGAATTGCGACATATTTCCGATGCCTTAGTACAAAATTTTCCTACGCTTTAAAAACGGTTACAAATTTGTGGATCCTGCATTAAAGAGCTCGGGAAGTTGAAAGAATTGCCGGCTTTGAATAGTAATGAGAATTGCGTTGAAGTTATTCCAGATTGAGACAGAAATAGTTATAAGTGCAAAGAATGTGTGTTAAAACCGATACCATAAGGATGCAGTAGAAGTTCTTGAACAAATAAAAGATAAATACAAAACGTCACAGATTAGAGCTGAAAGAATTCAACTAAAGGGTGTTTTTTATTGAGGTATAGAACTTCGAATTGAAATAAAACACAAGAAAATCGTTTTAATGTCCATCAATTTGGCTTTATTGGAAGGATAATTTTATGCCAATAATGTTTAAATATGATGTGGCCGCCGCGGCTGGCTCGAATAAAGCCAATTCTACAGGTCCAATTTTCAACCACTTTTTCGAGCATATGGGGCCGTATGTTGGCAATAACGCCACGAATGTTGGCTTCCAAGTCCCCTAACGTTTCTGGTTTGTTGGCGTAGACGAGCGACTTCACATATCCCCAAAGAAAATAATCCAATGGTGTCAAATCACACGATCTTGGTGGCCAATCGACAGGTCCATTCCGCGAAATTATGCGCTCATCGAATGTTTCCTTCAATAATTCGATTGTGACGTGCGCTGTGTGGCATGTAGCGCCGTCTTGTTGGAACCACAACTCATCCACATTCATGCCATCCAATTCGGGAACAAAATAGTCGGTTATCATGGCACTATACCGGTCTCCATTAACGGTAACTGACTCTCCAGCATTATTTCGGAAGAAGTATGGCCCAATGACTCCACCAGCCCATAGAGCACACCAAACAGACAGTTTTTGTGGATGTAATGGCGTCTCAAGGGTCTCATGTGGATTCTCTTTACTCCAAATGCGGCAATTTTGCTTGTTGACGTAGCCATTCAACCAAAAATGAGCCTCATCACTGAACAAAATTTTGTGATGAAAATCAGCATCGAGATGAATCTCATTTTCGGCCCATTTTGCAAGCGTTGTTCTTTTGTCAACCTGTTCATGATGAAATGGCAAACCAAACTAAATATTAATCACTTGACAGCTGACAAAATGGCCGCCAGTTAAAAAAGTGATGCCAACTTAAAGTTCTATACCCCAATAAAAAACACCCTTTACTTACGCTTGCTCCATCTACATGGAGTTGTGCAATAATAATGACGGAGTTTTCAACGTTGTAATCAATTGCTAAAATTGTGGTTGCCGAGCAACGAAGCTCTAGCAACTCAGTTTTATCGACGAGATAATATGAGTTGCCTGAAGCAAATGATGAAAATGGTGGGTGTCTGTACGCATCAATGACAAATTCAAATGCGGAGAGAATGGTTCTCTGCAACCTAAATGAGTTATTCGCAACATTTCAATCTGAACTCGAAGATGTCAAAAATGGATTCACAAAATGTACCCAACTTACGCCAAAACATTGCGTTTCGGCAGGAAGCAGCGGAACTCACGCAGGATGCGTTTGCATTTACCATGAAAATGTCAAACTGATGTTAAAGAAAATCAAATTAAAGTACTTAACAGGTAATTAGTCTTGCACAATTACCGCAATTGCGAATTTTCAAAATGCCCTGAAAGCACATTCATCAAAGCGAATTTAATCAAGTCTTTTGGTCAACAGTGTATTGAGAAGTTCAAATTTTATTCTTGGTTTTAGTCAGAGAAATGCACTATAAATACAATGATTTGGGGAACACAGGATTGCTAAATTTGAGAAACTATGGCTTTTTAGTCAAAGAGCAAATGTATTTTTTCAAAGTTTTAAAGAAAATGCAAATGATGAATTTGTTATTTAAGACGTTTTCGCAGAGAACTAAAAATATGTTCTTCACGATGCAATCCACTTCAATAACAACCAAGCAACTATATGCACAGCAGTGATTTACTACATGGAAAATTGAAAACTGGAACACAAAAGTATGGAAATCTTATTCGCCCACTTAAACCATGATATCGTTGCAGTTTATGAACACAAGAAGATAATTCTAAATTATAAGAAATAAGAAGAGTACTACGTTTTAGATGCAGCTCGTCAACATTAAAAAAAAAACAAAATAGCTTCGCAACTCTTATAGCTCATTAACAAGATTTTTGAATGCAAACGGAGTGTCATTTTCATCCTACTGCGCATGGTAATGTGGCATGTGATGGTATTGGAGCAAACCTGAAAAGAAATGCAGCGAAGTTTAGCCTATCAAGATCTTATCTTAGACGCGAAACTTAACTGCATTGTGCAAAAAAATGTTATAAAGAAACTAAAATACTTTTTAAGTTCAGCTCTTTAGTTTTATTTCGGTCTGTCGCTTTTACACATTGAACAGGGATTAACCGGCTTACGACCTCTTGCATGTATATTTAAATAGAAGACAAGTTTTTATCAAAATGGCAAAGTGACATTGATTTTAGTGGCTGCACACTGCTTTTATCATGATTTCGGGTCCGTGACAACCCTCTTCAGAAAGCTTTGCTGCAATTGTTGAAAGTAAAACCGAACTCTTTAAGTCCAGGCTCTCCCCAAACGAATGGGAACTTACTTTTCAAGTTTTATTCACACAATTGCCCACGAAAATAAAACTCACTCTTCACATCGAGAGCCATCAATAGATTTCTTTAACAACGTGTGTGTGTGTGTTGTAAAAAGAGTTTAGTTGACTATGTCAACTTGTGTGCCGTGCCTTGCCGTGCATGTACATACTCGTATGTTTAGCTCGTTTGTTTTATTTCGGTCTGTTGATTTTAAACATACTTTTTAATAGCAAAGAGGATCGTGGCGAAAGATAGAGAACTCTAAAGAGCTGATTCGATGCTGCGGTAACAATCGATGACACCGCTCAATACCATGCTTTTATATAGGGGCGAATTGTCAAAAAGGCAATAAATAAGGAGTACGATCGACTGGGTATTTGAAAATTTACAAAACTTAAACACTTCAACATCTACGAGTATAAGTACAAAAAATATAAATAGATCTAATGTGATGAGGATTACATTATTTATTTTACTATTTCTTAATTAATTATTATTACAGATAAATAAAAAAAATGTTATATAATTCTATATAAACAGAGTGTTTTTATTCCAGAGTCCGCCTCTGTCCTAATGTGGGTATTATATTATCAAGGGTATGAAATTTTAGTTTGGCATGTTTAATACCGTTGGAAAGGTTAATTTGTCTAGTTTCTTAGTATACGATTTGTTTTTGAGGTCGTAGAAACACTTACATAACAATGGGAAAAAAATCAAAATAGGGCATATGCTTAAAATTGAAAAACGTTGTTTTGAGTATTATTTTTTTGAAAGGAAAATATCTTAGCTTTCTTTTGAGCAAAAAGCCTCTTTAAAAAACGTTAAAAAAAATTTGATTTTGCAAAAAAAAGTGAACAGTTTTTTTTTATTTTTCTCTGAAAAGCTTGAGTTGAATGAATAACTATCTAAAGCTATTGGGACAACTTTTAATAGGAACAATGGGTAATAAGTTACATGTTTGCCCAAAAACACCTGTTAGGCCAAAATTCGACCCCCCTAACTGAAAAAGTCCTTGACCGATCTCGTTTAAAGCCTCTTTTTATTATCAAAAAAATATTCACGTTTTAGTAGTTTTTGTCACTTCATTTTGAGTTAATTTTTTCCTCCTCTGTTCTGCGTTGCCAACATTGAACATTACACACATTCTTCGGCTGCACATTTGTCGTCAACTCATGTTAGCTAAAAAACAGCAAGCAACATATTTTATATTTTAAGTTGCCTAAAAAGATTTTTGGGCTGCTGCTGACTGTGGTTGTCAGATATGTGTGTATTAGGGTGGAGTGAAAACATGCTTTTTTTATAATTTGAAAAAGTTAACCTCGGAAAGAGATGTAGTCTGGGGTCCTAAAGAGGGGAAAAATAAAGAAAAAAATTTAAAAAAATTTTTAGGGGTCGCGCCACTCCCTAGAAATTTGGAAATTATCGCTATTTTGGCCTTGATTTTAGAAAAATCCTAAAAATTAACGACTTAACTTATTCGAAATTTAAAAGTTTGAGCTTGTTCAGTGCCCAAACAAAAGTATTTGAGGCAAATATGAGGATAATCGACTAATATTTGTAGCTTTGGTGGCGATTTCATTGTTCAGTCAATTTTCTGAAGAAGGGACGATTTGACTTATTTTACTTTTTGAAATTTTTGAACAATGAGAAAATTTTTTTTAAATTTTTTCATGCCCTTATTTCATTGTTTACGCTATTGCAAACATTTATTGACATAAAACTTTTTAGGATTTTTCTAAAATCAACGCCAAAATAGCGATAATTTCCAAATTTCGAGGGAGTGGCGCGACCCCTAAAAATTTTTTTAAATTTTTTTCTTTATTTTTCCCCTCTTTAGGACCCCAGACTACATCTCTTTCCGAGGTTAACTTTTTTTTTTTGAATTTCACTCCACCCTAGTGTGTATTCTGTTGGCGAATAACGAATGTGCCTAAACACACATGCAAAGGATTGTGCAGGGTTACCATACGTCCTTCAGGGTTACTTGACATGTACCCTTTTTTTTGACAGTTGTCTTCCCGGCCTCTTCCCTTTTTCAAAAAGGTGAAATTTTTCCTTCTTCTGCTACTGATATTTTTTTTAGTATAATTTATAATTCTTTAGAAATACAGTTTTAAAATACATCGAAAATTAAAAATTCAAAGTTATAACAATGTGCAATGATTTCACCATAATGGCGTTTTGTAAGTGCATAAACGTCCTAGAAACTAAAACAAAAGGGGGAATTCGGAAAAATATTTTCCAGCATTGTAATATTCTAAAGTATTATAAATTATAAACAAGAAATACTTATTCTAAAGATAGCTAAACTTAATTTCATTGCCAAAAGTGGTGAAGATAAATAGGTTTTTGAGTAAGTTAGTTTTACACACTTTTTCTCCTGGTCTATAGCTACAATTGTGCCAAAGACAACAAAAAAAAAAAACAAAATTCCAATTGTTTTTAGCGATATTGCAGTGAGAAAAATTGCAAATATACATGAGGCCATAAAATCCGAACAGCAGTTAAACTAGCAAGACCGAAATGGGGCAACACATCTTTTGACACGAACTTTGAAAAAGCGAATACGAGAAGGAGTTTGCGTTTTATGTGTTGCACTGTTTTTCAACTTTTTTACAAACAGTTAAACTGTAAACCTTTCTCTTTCTGATACTTTTTGTTTAGAAATGACTAAGTTATTGCGGTTTTGCTATACAGTCTAAGCTATCGGCGCCTAATCTTGAACACCACTATTATTATAGTTTTTACATGTTTATTACGCCACTCGCAACCGATTTTTTTCTGTTTTCTTCTTATTTATATGCACATGGATAAAATTGCTAAAATTGGATAAAAATGCTAAAATTTTTATTCTGCAATTAAAGCCATTTTTTATTTTTAAACTGTTCCCTCCAAAGTTTCTAAAGGCTTTTTTTAAAAGCCACCTTCGACTTTTTTACTAGAATTTGTTTAAACATAATTTTTAAAAAGTTATATAAAAATCCTTTAGAAAATTTTTGTTTATTTTACTATGAACAATAATAACAACAACATAAATAATTAAAATAATGTCGACTTTGGTATTCGGTTTTTTGACTTATTAAGACTTTACTTACTTTCATCACCTATTCTCTTCGTCCTTGAAGAGAAAAGCGGCCTCTCTAACGATGCAGAGAACATTAAAGCAGGAAACAATACAATGTTGGTAGCAATGCCCACAAACATTTATGTGCAAAAATATATTTTTTGCACACAAACATAAAGAATTTTTTACATAATATTTTGCATGCACGTTACGTATTTTTGTATAAATATACCTTACTAGTTTGAGTTTTTTATCCATTTATTGTTTTAAATTAAAAAAAAAATGATATATCAGTTTTTTAATCCATTGATTCTGACTTGCCCTGAACCACTGACCGAACCAACTCGAATATTACATGGTTTGCATCCCTGTTCTAAACATAAAAATGTTAGCATGTCAACATATTATTAACATATTTTTTTCTACGTGTAACATTAAAATCACCAAATATTCAATTTACAAAAGTTTTCATTTTTGAAACGTTTTATTTCTTTAAATAATCAAATGTCATATAAATACACTTTCAATGAAGTACATTTGATTAAAACAGCGAAATCCTGAATTTGTGGTACCCCACTCGGGCTTCAACTTCGAAAAGTAAGTTTTTTTTCGCATTTCAATGATTATTTGAGTCGCCAACGATATTTAGTGACGTTATAGTCACTTCGACAACTACATTTTACACTTCTACCGTACTGTCACCTCGTACTTATGTACTCGTATTATGAATATTTATGCGCAATTTTAAATTTTGTTGCAGTTAATTACATTCTAATTTTTGTACCCTCCACCATACAATGGAGGGTATATTAGTTTTGTCATTCTGTCTGTAACACTTAAAATAATCAACAAAGTATATATATTCTTGATCCTCGTGAAATTCTAAGCCATGTTGTCCAGCTGTCCGTCTGTTGATAGAGATAGAACCTACATGAAAACAGCTAGGGAGATGAAATTTGGCACAAACATGTGTAGTTAACCTAGCATAGTTGGTATTGAAAATGGGCTATATGGCTCTACGGGAAGTTGGTGCTGGAGACCCTCAACCGACACTACCTCATAAAATTAGTTTTTTTATTTGGAAATATCCGTCCAGTTTCTTGAGCAAAATCACTAAAATTTTGCAAATAATAAACTCTATATAGGCGCAATCATCTATGTAAAAATGTTTTAGATTGGGCCACCATTTCTTGTACCTCCCATACAAACGGCCTCATGGGCCATGAAACGAAACGAAATTTTACACATCAAGATTTCTATATACAACACAATTGTACGCTGAATTCGGTTAAGATCGGAAAAGTCCTACTGGTACCTCCCACACTAACGGTCTCATGGGCCTTGAAAAATAATATGACAATAACTCACCGCACACTTGACCTATCGAGACGCTAATTTTGGCTAAGATCGGAAAAGTCCTACTGGTACCTCCCACACAAACGGTCCCATAGGCTTTGAGAAATAATATGACGATAACTCACCACAAACTTGACCTATCGATATGAAATTTTCCACATAAAGATTTATATATAGAACACACTTCCGCACCAAATTAAGTTGATATTGGGTACCCTCTTTTGATACCTCCCATACAAACGGTCTTAAGGGCCTTGGGAAATAATATGACGATAACTCATCTCTAACTTGACCTATCGAAATTTCACACATAAACATTTCTATATAGCTCACACTTCTGGACCAATTTGAGTTGAGATTGGGTAGTCCTTTCTGATACCTCCCATACAAACAGCTTTAAGGGCCTTGAGAAATAATATGTAGATAACTCATCGCAAACTTGACCTATCGAAATGAAGTATTTCACATAAAGCATTCTATATAGAACATGCTTCTGTACCAAATTTGGTAGATATTGGGTAGGCCTATCCGGTACCTCCCCTACAATCGGTCTTATGGGCCTTGAGAAATAATATGACAATAACTCACCACAAACTTGACCTATCGAAATGAAATTTTACGCATACAAATTTCTATATAGAAATTATTTGGGAATCTGGTGGAGGGTATCCAAAGTTCGGCACAGCCAAACTTAACATTTTTACTTGTTTTTTTAAGAGTCGAGCACTTTTGCGCTTTTCGTATATACACGAACAAAGTTGACACTTGTTAACAAATTACTAATGGCCTGTTTCTCTATGTCGAAAAATCGCATTCGTTCGCTTCGTAAACGAAAAAAATATGATTTGGGTTCGTATCATCACATTCTATGCGAACGATGACTCTAACGACAAGTCGAAAGAAAGCGCAAACGTTTTCTCACAAAATACTGTTTCAGCATTTTGAACAAGGTGTCAACCCTGCGAAGCAAATGCAAAAATTAGTCATTTGCTATTTTGTTTTCTGAAAAAAATAAATGTTCTACATAAAGGTTACCTTCCAAGGACCTCCTACAAGTACACTGGCTAAAAACCGCCAGTGTACTTGTAGGAGGTATTCTTTGTTGTACTTTGAAAAAATTATTTGTTTATAATAATATGTATGTTTTGTTTTGAATTTTTTTTTTGTTTGTTTGTCTTATTGGGGTTTTTTCTTTGTTTATCTTGTTTTTTTGTTTCTTGTGTTCGTTGAAATGTTGGCATAGTTGTAATTACGCCTAAACAATTTAGTAGGATTTCTTAAAAAAGTTTAATAAATTTGAAAAATGTGGATATGGCAACACAATTACGTAACATACAATAATTGACGCACATAAGAGCAGACGAACGAAAAGTTTCCTCATTGAGAAACCCGAATTCGAGTGACTGACTTACGTTCGCTCACGTTTTCGTTTGACAAAGAGCAACAGGGTATACATGATTGTGATTTCGCTATACAGCTTTGAATATCGAAGATTAGCAAAAATCACCACTACTTTATATCTTCATAGAAAGTCCAAGACATTTCATGTCAATGTCAATTGTACACTAAGCAGTTGCGCTCTACAACATTTGTTGCTTTATCAGCGTAAACAAAGTATTTATTTTAAGGGATGTTATTAAGGAATACATATAAGCATATATATTATCTGGGTTGTAATTTGGTAGAATATCAAGATTATATAAAAAATACTAAATTTAAATACAATACATACAGTACACAAAATGAATTCCATTGGCATATCGTTTTCTTATTTGTATTTATTCTACGTAATTATAATTGCAAAAATGTATTTTAAAAATGTTTGGTCTTGCCCAGAAATTCATTTAGCCAATTTTCTATAACTGGTAAGTTTTCGTTGCTCCACTTAGCCTCCTCTTTAATGTTCCTTATTGATTTTTCAATGATGTGTAAGGCGCTGCCATATTCATTTATGTGGTCTTTATGAAGCTTATTTACCATGGCATACCCTTCTTCTGTTGTAAAAAACCCTGTAGCTGATCCAATTAAACTGTCCCACAAATTAGTTTTGTGTTCAAATCTGAAATGTTTGGAAAAAGTTATATTTAGTATGATTTTGTGATTACAGCATACCTTTGTTTAATAATAAACCAGTTATTGGACAGGAAATTGAATAACGTTGTATATCCATTAGATCCGCCAGTGAGCATATTGAATATAAGAAATATATCATTTTCGGAGAAATTGCTATTGCTTTCAATAATAGTGATATTCAAAAGACGAGTAATTTTTTCAGGTTGGGTTGGACATCCGGCCAGCTTTTTGAGTAGATATGTCCGTTCGCTTTTGACTCGAAACTTGGGAAAGTTTACTACACGCATTAGTCCGAATTGCCATTCTTCCATGGTGCCCCACTTGAAAACAGGACAAAGGATTCGATTGTTTACCCTGTAAATCAGATATAATAATTAGACAATTAAGTAAATTTCCGTACTCCCTACATAATTTGCTCATCTGGGTTAGGACTGTCCATCCACAACTTATATGTTTGCTGTGCTTCTTCAATACAAGGTTTGTATCCGGCCCGACATAAAAACGTTTCTGCCATGGATTTAAGATCAGTCTTCCATATTTCAGTAGAGTTTGGACGGCTCAGTTCTTCATATAGGGGTTTTAATAAAACTTTTACGTATTCCTGTAAGTTATGCCACAGCATTAATATTAAAAATTAAAATATTTTACATTAATTCATTAGTTATTTTAAAATTACAATTTGGCTTAATTATTCTTCTTGTTCGTCGACTTTTGTTAGATATCCGTTTAGACAGACGAAAACAAATAAGCATTTACATAGAATTCCGATCCCTAGTGGTTACAAATGTATTTTTGACAAAATTAAATGGAAGAATTACGCGGTTTTTAAAAAAACAAAATCCGCTTTATAAAGTTAATAAACTGTTTTACCCTCACCTTACTAAGTAAGAGGGTGTATATCATTTGATAAGGCTTAAAACTGTAGCGCATTAAAAGAGCATAGAAGATCATATATTTTTTGCCCAATCGGCTCGTGACTTTTTAAATCATTTGTGCCATGACCGACTGTCCCTCAGTGAGGTTGAATAACACGATAACTTTCGAAAGGAATTACCAAACCCTTTAACCCAAGAGTACTAACCATATTTTACATGCGTTGTAACGAATGATCGTCGATTTACAGATGATTTTAAAAAAATGCTGTTCAATCTCATTGCTAGCGTCTACGACCCCTTAAAAGTTAAAACGAAAGATTTTTGAACTTACTTCAATGAAAACATAGTTTATTTAAAAAAATAATAATTCAGTTCATTTTGTATCTTTAAAGAGAAATCTCATTCAAACGAGGGCTAGATGTTATTGTAACTTAAAATAGTAGATCAAAATCAAGCAATTCGTTGTTTATAGTTCCTTCCTCGTTGCAAGATGACAATAAGCAACCTTACTGGGATTCGACTTATAAGTAATGTAAATTCCTGGTCGTAGCAGAAAATGGACGTTTGGCATTTTTCCTTATCTGATAATGTTCGCTAAGAACTATCTATTTTACCATTGATTTGGAGAAACAAGAATATTAGCCAAAAAAAGTGACTTAATATGGGAAAACAGAAAGTAAACATTGATGGACAAAGTTATTAGCAAATAAAAAAATCGCTTCCACTACTCCGAATCAAAAAAGACGTATGCTCACATCAAACACTGCTCAAAAACTAACCTCACACAAGTTTACAGCATGATCGATGCTCTCAGTGGAGAGATTAACAATAAAAATAGGGCCGTACTCGTCGAATCGACGAAGGTTAGTACTCCAGCGTTAAAATTTAGCATGTCGTAAAACTCTTTATAGGATTAATGGCCATCAACGCCACACCATTTCTGGTAGCACCCTCACGATTGTATCATTTCGGCCACATTTGTTTTTATTGTAATATCTTTAATACTATTTTTATCCCTCTTACACTCAACATTTTATTTCCACAATCACTGGAACACTTTTCAGATGATCAACGTTATGGTTGAATTACTACGTGCGTATTTAAGGGAGATGTTAATAAATGTTTGCCAATAATTCACTGCAAACCTTTTTGTACTTTGCAACATCTACTATAAGTATTTATATCATTACTGCATAAAAAATGTTAATATGAATTTTAATGACAATACATAAATTCAGTAATCTACATAGCATTTACAAATCATCCTTAAATTGATTTATACTGCTTTGCAAATTATTTCTCTACATTCGTATTGAAACACTTTTTAACGAGACGCTCCTATATACAGAGTGATTCATTCACGACTGGACAAATTTCAACAGGGTATTTAAATATGTCCAACTACGACCATGTCCGAAAATGCAAGGGGGGCGAAATGCCAGCGGTTCGAACATTTTCGTTTGAAAAAGGAATTACTCCACAAGCTAATAAAATCAGTTTTTTTGTTGTTTGTCATTTAGGGAAATTAAATAAGTCAGCGAAGTAAAGCAAACACATCACCGTCTGGTAGACGCGGCATTTCGTCGTTGGTGTGGGCGACTTTTCAATACCATTTATGTGTGCCGCCGACCTGAAGTGCGATTCTGTAACTTTAAACAATAACAAGAATTGCTAAAGTTTTCAACATCTTTTGTTGTTTGCAGTAACGATTAGGTGATTCTGTAACTACTGCATAACAACAGTAGACAACTTTTGGCTGCAGTAGGCAACTCTGGCGAACGAACTGTCAAAAAAGCGAAAAGTACAAAGAAGAATAGGAAAAAAAAACAAATGAATACGCATCACAAAATGTTAGGAACGTTGTATTTTGAAAATTAATTAATTAAAATTTTTAGATTTGGATCACATATCTATGAGTAGAATAATATACTTATACATATATAAATTAATTAAAATTTTTAGATTTGGATCACATATCTTTGAGTAGAATAATATACTTATACATATAGTATATAATTTCGAATGCATTTTCATGTAATTTTCCTTTTACCATTTGCACATTGATTGAGTGGTAGCCATGGTGGTTGACATACGATTCGTCATGATATTTTGGAGCCAAAATGGAGACATGTGTACAATCGATAGCTCCGATAGTGCCTCCTACAAATGGTGAGGGTGCTGAAGCAAACTCTGCTTTAGCCGCTTGGCGCTCCACTTGAGTCATTGGGAATCTCACCTTTGCAAAAAACATGGAGTCGTTTTTTTGTGTCCGTTACACGTTGTATATAACGACTAATTGACGTTTGATTTATTGATAACCCCCATTGCTCTCCCACGGGCCGTTGGTAACATCCTGGTGCAAAGAATCTCAAGGCAGGTAGAACAAAGTAAAAAAACCTTCTAAGTTAATTCAAATATGACCCTTTGCACGATTTTACCTGTTTTCAGTCGAAATTGCTGTAATTCTCAAACCTCTTAATTTGTCATCAAGCTGAAAAACAAGATTTTTCACTATGTCTAGAGATAATCTGTAGAGTTTCCGAAATTCGGTTCCAGTCAATTCAAATAGGTTATCTAAATACCAGAGCAAGCGCCTATCAACTGTTGGAACACGATTTAATGATTTTTCCGCGACAAATTATATGCCAAATACTTCAAATACATTTTTAAACCAGTTTATCGAATTCTTAACAACACAAAATTTTTGTCGTTTACTTAACAACAACAGCTGATTTTACAGTAACGATTATCGTTAAAAATTTTACTGAATTGCAAAATCGACAATTTTGATGTTAGCCATTTTTAACCATTCCGATTGTCGTTAAAAAAGTTACAGAATCGTACTACTGGCCTCTACTCGTTTAACGATCTATATACGAAGCATGCATTTATTTTGCACTGAAACAATTCCTACTATACTGACAGACTGTCCGACTGACGTTTTTTTCAGTACGAGAACATGTTACTTTCGTTCATATACACACATATGTTGATGATTTGAAAGTTTCTATTTATAGAATAACGATGTTGTTGTCACTACAATGAAGGCGGGCTCTCATTTTGTAACATTCTTTGAGTTTTTTGATTTTATGTGATCATTTGTTGTTATAACTTTTGAAAGAGGAATTACTTCACAAGCTAATAAGATTTGGTTTGTTGTTTGTCATAGAGGGAAAAAAAAGTAAGGAAACGAAGTAAAGCAAACACATCTCGGTCTGGTAGACGCGGGGTTTCGTCGTTAGTGTGGGTGACTTTTCCATACCATTTATGTGTGATGCCTCTTAAAAGATAGCCCTACCTCTTACCTTTCCAAAATTACCTTAACAAAGCCCAGAGGTCCTACTGTTCCAATGTTATGACTATTTGACTGAAATGCAAAAAAAATGTTTGTGTTAATTTACAAAAACTAATAAATGTGTGCTGTTGTTTCGCTACCAAGAAAAAATTATGAATTTCAGTCAAATATTCATAACTTTGGAACGGTAGGACCTCTACGCTTCGTTTTCGTTCAGAACTTAGCAATAGTACCCTCCGACCACCAATCAGAAAATTTTCAAATTTCAATAGGGAAACAATTTTCAATAGGGAAACACCCTATATATACCGAATTTTTCATATAAATATTAAGATTTTTTTATTGGAGGAAATAATTGCAAAATACAGTTGAACTTCGATTAACCGTGATGCTCGGGACCGGGCTAATCACGGATAACCGAAAATCACGGTTAAAAGAGGTAAAATTTTACATGCATATATTTTATTATTTTTATTTATTTTTGACAAAAACATGTAAATATGTGTCTATAAACAACTTAACATATCTCTAGGAATACATACATTTATTTAAAAAAATCTTTTATGGAAGTCTGTCTTATGTTTTTAGTTTTTGATTGTTCTTCCAACAAATGTGTTTGTATGCGATATATTTCCATTTTATCTGGTTCTGAAATACTACTTGGACAATTAAAGTTTTCTAAAAAACCTAACAAAATACTACTAGCCTCTATTGCCTGAGCCAATGTAGGCGTTTCGTCCGCATTTCCTCCATCTGATTCCTTGGAATTTGAATCAAACTCATCTTCTTGGCATTGGGTAACAATGTCAACGATTTCGTCTTCAGATATAATAGCAAACGGAGCGACATCAGAGTCGCACACCATCCACTTTTCGACAGCACCAATCGTACATCCAGACGGTATGGTTATATCTTCATTATAAGATAGTAAGTTATTCCAAACTCTTTTTAAAACTTGTGGAGTTACAGAGTCCCACGAAGCTGCGGCTGCCCACAAAGCTGTCTTAATATTCAAAGATTTAACGAACTCACGTCTGTCATTAGCACCAACAAGTTTTTGAACGATCAGTTTACGGTAGTGACATTTGAAGCTCCAAATTACGTGCAATTCGGTGGGAGATATTTTACTGTAACGGGTGTGCTGGACAGTTGTCTAATAGTAAAAGTATTTTACAGTTATTTATAATTCCATGACGTTTTTTGAATTTATCTAAACAACCAAATGAATAATTGCACTCTGAATTCATTTTTAACTTCAAATGGAACATTTTTGCCTTTTCGACAATCATTTCGCCTGAAGTTCAGAAGCAAATTTCAGTTTAAGTTCATACAATATCTCGATTTCAGTTAACTTACCTAAAATTGGAGTGCCCTTAAATATTTCTTGCCATATCATATGTTGCAACTTTTGGATTTTCGGATGTTTTTAGTGTATATCTGTGTTTAAGGCCAAGCATTGAATCAGTATAGGAGCAAAATTTTTAAATCCGATCTTTGATTTTTATTAAATCGGATACAGTTTGAATGCCAACTCCTTATTTTTCAGACAACATTTTAAAAGGTACTTTGCGTTTTGAGTTTTCATTAATAAGCTCCATTTTTTCTTTAATTGAAAGAACCTTTCTTGCTCTTTTCGCGGATTAAGTTTTTAACGGTGGCACGTCTTGACAGATCAAATTTCAAACTGATGAATGAATATATATGAAATTTGATATGAAAATTACACTTTCATGAAAAAGGGGAATCACCGAATTTTAATATGAGAGATGTGTGTGTATTATACAAAAAAACAAACAAGCAGTCATATGGACATGTGCATCACGGATAATAGAGGTAAATCACGGTTAATAGAGGTAAAAAATCAACCACTCAGCATCACGGTTAATAGATAATCACGGTTATTAGAGTCACGGTTAATCGAAGTTCAACTGTACATTAATTTTCATTCATGTCATTAAGAAAATTAATGAACCCTCTAAAAAACAGGATTTTCCATTAAGGACATAACAATTTTATATATTAATAATACATATAATATTTAAGATATAGAGTTCAAATTTATTGGTGTAGTGCAAATCTTACATTTTGAGAATGAAATTCGATTTCGGTCATATAACACCACGAGCCCGTGAACAGCGATCTATTTTTTTTACCCAATTTTCCCCACTCTTGCACACATTTCTACCGGAACGTTGCCAATTTCGCGTTGGATGTTGTCTCTGAGCTCGTCTTAAGTTGTTGGCTTATAGGCGTAAACTAATGACTTGATGTGGCCCTATAAAAAGAAATTCAATAGCGTTCGACCGGACCATTTCTCGAGATAACACTTTCACCGAATTTGCCTTTTAGTAAATCGATTGTACAGCGTGCTATGTGGCTAGTGGCACCGTTTAGTTGAAACCACATATCGGCGATGTCAAGCTCATCTAATTTCCTAATTTTCTAACATGGCTAATTTTCCATTTGTATGTCATTGATGGTTGTTTTTGTTATATTGCCGATGCATGAATGACAGCAGTAGATACGAGCGCTAAAAGCTAGTGCTAGTGCAAATTGTCAACACTGAAATGAGTTTTGTCTAATGCAAGACACATTAAACAAGGGCTATGCGATTGGTGCGCATTTGTTTTTGTAAAAGCGCTAAGCATAGGCTGTGCATTCTGCTATGCACATACAACTCTTTGTATGAAATCAACATACCCCAAGTTCAAAGTAACAACACTTTAACAAAAACGCATGCTTTGTTGGTGCATATTGGTGCCAGGCGCTCTCATCGTAAGTTTTGTTGCTATTTTTTTATGATTTCGTGTAGTGAGAAGCACTTGAAGAAATCATTTTGTGTTGTGAGTTTCAAGTGGATAGTTTATTTTGTGAGAAACCGATTTTGTGAAAATTAAATTCAATTTTTTTTACCAGTGAAATATTTTTTTTATTTTTCCTTGTGAATAAAGTGTTTACGTATTGGTGTTTGCGCATCCATAAGAAGGTTTTGGGCATCTCTGCTTTAAATGCTATTCATGTGAGGGGCGAATTAGCAATCGATATTGTGCCATCGATGTCGATAGCTTTTGGCATGAGGAAAAAAGAACTACTACGACATAGCAAAAATATAATTTTCGAAGCGCCCAATTTTTTTTTTTACTTTTACAATACACACGAATATACATTGCCAATACTAAAAAACATATGAGTGCATGAGAATAGAAATACGACTGAAAGACTTACTCGTATATTCCTTTTTACGTGTGAAATTGAGATGTTTGGATAGAAAAGTAAAAACTGTTCGTATCTTGGTTAATTTTTAGACAAAGGAATTGTAAAAATGGAGATTTCCCATATGGTATTAATATCGTAGCGATTCGCTAAAAAGTTATTTCATTTTCAAAAGTTCAAAGTATACCCCAAAAATATGTACTTATATTTTCAGTGTTTTGAAATAATTATATTTTCCGAATGGTCTGGCTTGAGGTCATACACAAAATAAAAATATGGTGATTTCGTTTATTTATTTATTTTATTATATGTGTTTTCCAATATTTTGATCGCCTTCGACGATCATCCTCAGGGAATAAAAACTAAAATACAAAACAATATTAAAACACAACTATACACAACATTTTTTTAAAACAATTTCATTTAACTAACAAAAAAATAACCCGATGCGCTTGAAGATTATTTGCGACTGAAATCTAATTTGTATGTGCATGTTTGGAAACGATATTTCTGTACATGTGTGCTATTTGGTCGGTGTCAGTTTAATAGTTTATTCTCTCGTCAGAAGAAACATTAATAATATTCAATATTTCTAGAGTGTATCTTCTTCGATAATTTTTCTCTAGTGGCAATATGTCTACGACGTTGTTTAATTTATGTTTAACTTAATGCCCTGTCAGTGTATAGCCGGCTGTTCAAGCTGTTTCTTGCTCTAAAGACTTTTCTTGTATTTAATTTTGTCATTTTAGTGTAATTTTGTCATCGTTGGACTTGTCACCATTACATTTTATTCTATAAACTATGTTGGATTTATCCCCTTTTTCTATTTTAGATTTGGTATTGCCAAAAAAAACTTGGTTGCATCACTTTATAATAATTGGTTTTTGCATTCATGTGCTCAGGGATGCCATACCACATAAATAAAAGTTAGTTAGTCTTCCAGATGCTAAGTATGGTAATTTGTTGTCATTTTCACATTTCATGGTAAATTGCACCTGTTTGTTGAACGAGTTTAATATTTTGAGAGTATTCTTCACTTCAGTTTTCTTTACAATTGCAAATAAATCGTCTACGTATTTGGTCAATATGCGTTAAATAATTATTCCATTATAATGTCTACAATTATCGGTGATGCTGGGGACACGATAGGTCTTCCTTTCCGTTGCTCGTAAAAATTGTCTTCAAATTTAAAGTACCGTGTGTCTTTAATGCAGAACGTCAAAATTTCTATATATGTGACGCGCAAAATAGAAAGGGACCTAAGGTTAAAAACCAGTTTTGTTCAGGAGAGCCATTTTAAAGATTAGGACCCTTTCGATTTGCGCTTAGAATCGTCGACTTCACTTTCATAAAACGCGCATATCTCTGGGAGGGAACACTTTTGGGGCATGGTATCGGTCTCATTCGATGCTCAGATATTGTCCACATCAAAAAAAAGTGAAAAGTTGATCAAAAGTTTTGTTCAGGAGAGCCATTTTTAAGTTTAGGTCCCTTCTATTTGCGCTTAGAATCGTCGACTTCACTTTCATAAAACGCGTATATCTCTGGGAGTGAACACTTTTGGGGCTTGGGATCGGTCTCATTCGATGCTCAGATGTTGTCCACATCAAAAAATGAAAATTGATTTTTTTACCCTTAGGTCCCTTTCTCTATGCGCTGTCACAAATCCTTGGGAATTTTTGTGTATTTCTGTATCTCTTCCCATTTTTCGTTAAAAGTCGCTATGGTCAAGTTAAAAGGAAGCTTGGGAATAGTGAAACCATGTCAAATGAGATTAGTACTTCGTCTTCATCAATATTTGTATTGTTTATTTTAGATTTTATTTGCATCGCGTCCTTTACACTATATTGAGAGTTCATTGTTAAATGCCTCAATATGTACACAATGTGTGTAGATAGTCCGTAAGCGGGAGAGCCTATAGATGAACAAATTGGTCTAAGAGGGGTCCCTTCTTAATAAATTTTTGGAAGCCCGTGTATTCTAGGCAACAAAGCTGTCCTATTCGTCAACTTATTTTTCATAGTCAAGTAAGGTATATTCATTTTGAATAATTTTTCTATTAATTTATTGTTTCTGTTTTGTAAGCTTGAGGTAGGATCTCTTATAATTCGTCCGTATGTGTAGATGTCTCCTAGAACTTTTCTCATTTTATGTCCGTAATCGTTTTTGTTCATGAACTATTTTTTAAAACTTTGTTCCATTACGAGTATAAAGAGAGCAACACGTAACACAATACATAGAATAGACTTTGCTCGATTAAAAATTTAATACCTTTTTAACGCGATGTCGTATTACAGTTGAACTTCGATTACCCGTGACTCTATTAACCGTGATTATCTATTAACCGTGATGCTGAGTGGTTGATTTTTTACCTCTATTAACCGTGATTTGGCTCTATTATCCGTGATGCACATGTCCATATGACTGCTTGTTTGTTTTTTTTTCGTATAACACACACATCTCTCATATTAAAATTCGGTGATTCCCCTTTTTTATGAAAGTGTTTTCATATCAAATTGTATATGTATTCATTCATCAGTGTGAAATTTGATCTGTCAAGACGTGTTTTTCTTTTCTTGCCACCGTCAAAAACTAAATCCGCGAAAAGATTGGTTCTTTCAATTAAAGAAAAAATGGAGCTGATTAATGAATACTCAAAACGTAAAGTACCTTTTAAAATGTTGTCTAAAAAATAAGGAGTTGGCATTCAAACTGTATCCGATTTAATAAAAAAACAAAGATCGGATTTTAAAATTTTGCTCCGATACTGATTCAATGCTTGGCCTTAAACACAGATATACACTAAAAACATTCGAAAATCCAAAAGTTGATTTTGCAACATATGAATGGTTTCGGCAAGAAAGATTTAAGGGCACTCCAATTTCAGGTAAGTTAACTGAAATCGAGATATTGTATGAACTTAAACTGAAAATTGCTACTGAACTTGATGATTGTCGAAAAGGCAAAAATGTTCCATTTGAAGTTAAACATGAATTCAGAGTGCACTTATTCATTTGGTTGGTTAGATAAATTCAAAAAACGTCATGGAACCCGTCGACTGAAATCTACGGGAGAAAAGGAGTGTGCTGATTATGAGTCTGCTACGATGTTTGTGGACGACTTGGATGAAATCATTAAAAACGAACAACTTACAACTGAACAGATCTACAATGCAGACGAAACCAGTCTATTTTGGAGGTGTTTGCCTCAGAGTTCGCCTACATTGGCTCAAGCAATAGAGGCTTGTAGTATTTTGTTAGGTTTTTTAGAAAACTTTAATTGCCCAAGTAATATTTCAGAACCAGATAAAATGCAAATATATCGCATATAAACTCGTTTGTTGGAAGAACAATCAAAAGCTAAAAACATTAGACAGACTTCCATAAAAATACATGTATGTATGCCTAGAGATATGATAAGTTGTTTATAGACGCAGATTTACCCGTTTTTGTCAAAAATAAATAAAAATAATAAAATTTTTACATGTAAAATTTTACCTATTTTAACCGTGATTAGCCCGGTCCCGAGCATCACGGTTAATCAAAGTTCAACTGTATTACGATTCTTGTATCATAGGAAAGCGAAAATCTATATGTACTTATGACTAATGTATGCTTTTTCGCGTTTTTTTATCCGCACAGATTGAACCGCCCTAATGTACATAACCCTGTGAACGTACATATAAGTACATACTTATTTGTACGTTTCGTTTATTTGTTTCCATTTGTGTTGCATTTTTAATGCAGAATATAAAAATATATTTCCTCAACGTTTGATATTTCCCTACGGGAAATGCAGAGTCAATTACCCTGAATGTACCTGATCGAGATTTGGTGAAAACAGAACCTGGTGTCAATTACTTGAAATTTCAAAGTCGTCAAATTCGAGGTATAACTTCGCACATAAAACCGCACACAAAAGATTTTAAATATCAGCAGATTTCAGCAATCTTTTAAACAAACTCAACTTTCAGCGGATCTTGTTTAGAAATCTATTCCAATTTGTATGAAAATTTACGTTTAGATCAAATTTTTCAAAGAATCAGACTAGTCGTTAAATTAAACTGATGTGATAGATAGGATGGGTTCTGTGATGATTATTCTAAGGTGGATACAATGACACGTTCGGTACCTGTCCCTTTTGATCAGTCCCGTAATATGTCACATGGTTTCTGAGTAGTGCCAATTGACTCCCTCCAATGACAAAGACATGTAAAAGTTACCGGTTCATTTCATTAAGTTGGGTCGGTACTGGGACCGGTCCTCATTCATGAGGACTGTTTCTGTACCGGTCCAATTCCCCGTAGGGTTGTTATAGCCATATAGAGAACAAATAGAGGTACGTTTTTTTCCAAAATTAAAAGTCCAGAAAGATCCTGCTGACTGGCAACACTATTTATGGGTCCAAATAAAAACTCGTGGTAAGTGAAAGGTTAAGTTTAATAAATTATATATTATATAAAATATTAGATTGCACAATACAATTAAGATATCGTATTTGGCTTTTATATTTTTAATTATAAATCGATTATAAATTCTGCTGATATCGATCGATGTGACTTTGATATTGAATCAGAGGACGGTGTCATAGGTCTAGTCCCTATGACTTTAATAGTAATTCCGAAAGTTCTGTAAGACATTGCCTAAATCGAAAAGACGCAGAAAAACATTCCGCGTTGAAGATCCTGTCTGGTTTTTAGACAAAAATAAAAGGTGCAGAGAAATGGAATCTAATTTTTGTATTAATGTTTGGAAACAATATTTCTGTAAATGTGTGCTATTTGGTTAGTGTCTGTTCTATACATTATTCTTAACCAATAGGCACAATAATGATATGCAACATTTTCAAAGTGTTTCTCCTTTTATAGTTATTCTCTCGTGTCTCTAAATATGTCTACGTTTAAAGTTTGACTTATGACCTGTCAGTGTACTGTGGACCGCTAAACCTGTTTTTTGCTCTAAAGACTATTCAATATCTTTTTGGTCTAACTTATGTGCAGACAGCCTTGTTTTGTCTTAAATTTTGTCTTTTCAGTGCCGACATATACCTTCCGACATGTAATGTACGATTTTATTACATTTAAAGTTTTTCGATTGTCACAGTATCAGACACCAAGTAATTCCCAAAGGCAAAGCTAAAATGTTTCTGGGATATCTGTTATCAAGCTTATGTATTTTTAGTGATAAGAGTTAAAGACAATGTAACTTCTCCTATCATGAGATAATGCGGAAGAGTTATATATAGCCATGAGAAAACCCAGAGAACAGTTAGCTTTAGCTCAGTCTTCATCACATTGTTGTTGCTGCCTCTCAAAACTTCATCTTAGCAGTCCGTGCAACCGGTATTAGCTTGGCACAGGCGATGCGTGCTCGACCCAGTCAGCCCAGGCTCAACTCCCAGCTAAGTCAAATCTATATTTTTTTTCAATCGCAAGCTTCTTTTCTTCTCCAATAACATTTTCCATTTTTGGTAGCAGCTTGTTCTATTTTTAGAAACCTGTTATCACTTGTAAAACTTCGTCAAGTTGTTGGCAGATTTAGTAAAATGCAGGTGGTGAATATCGATCTCAGTGATATTCTGCTTGCGAAGATAGGTTTATTCTTGTCACCGACATTTTCAATAGTTCTTTTCTTCTTGTGTTCTCGAACCAAACGCCACGAAACCATGTGATAGTGCCTTATAAATAAATTATATTAAAGTGCCCAAGTATTGGAACTTAAGCCTGTGGTGTGTCTAAGCGGACAAAATCTGAGGAATCCAGCCATATTAATTTATATCTTGCATTAACTTGCCTACTATTTATTGTTAAGAACGCTGCGATCAGATACCCGCAGCGTTATACTCTGGAATGAGAGCCGAAAAACATGGCCAAGAATAAATCTGGTGCATATAAATGACTAACTGGTGATTGTATCCGGTGACACTAAGTCGCTTCTACAATACCCAAATGGAAAGTCATGCCTAGAATTTTGGTTGCAAGAGGAAAATATGAACTATATAAAGTGGAAGGAAATTGATCATTTGCCTTCAAACACCAATTTGGGCACCAACCAATAATATCCATACTCATCTAAAACGAAAAATTAGGCTACCATAAGAATGCTGTTTTTTGAATGAGAACCCCCAGCACATCTCTTTCACTGGATTCAGTTACCTGAAAAGAAACTTGACGTAAACCTGCAAATACGAACTTTCTTTTGCCATCATGGCGAGGGTCGAAACTCTTGTATCTTTTTAAGTATCATAATTATTATTAAGTAAAATTATGTTAATTATCAAAACTTATAAAGATTTCAGTCTAGGTTGTATATGGGAGCAAAATTTGCGAATACAATTTACTACCTTTACAATTATAGAGACAACATCTACACATGTTCCACGAGACCTTGACGACCATCAACCAAAAAACCTTTGGATGTTGGTAAGTGATAATAAATAAGCCTTTAAGACCTGCTTAAAGAATTTTGCCCAAATAGTTTTAAAATATTTCCTGTTAAGTTTTAATAATTGTTTAAAAAATGGGAAAAGAGTGGTGAATCTAAAAAATGGATTTTTATCATTTGCTTCGTTATGCACGATGCCCTTTTTCGATTTCTCATACCCCTTTTCGATTTCTCACCAACATAGAATTGTAATCTTCCATTGCATGATAATGAGAAATAAACGCATAAATCAATTAGAAGCTTCCACTTTCTAATTTCTAATTTTATGATTTAAATTCTTAAATATAATTAGCTTTAAGTGAATAGCCCTACTAAGAAAATTAAAAATTACCAAAGTGCTTTCGAATGTTTCTACTTTTTTATCAATTTTTTTATTGATCAGCATCTTAAAACCATTAGTAGATAAGTAATAACTTAAATATCAGAATACCTCCTATGCACTTCTCACTTTTGAAGCTCAGCTTCTAAACTTTTTTACCCCATAGTTAGCATTAAGTTTTGCAGTCATGTAAGTTTACCAATTTTTTTAGTATTCCTACAAATCACCAACCTATGTAAGAATATACCTGTACACGAATTTAATTCAACTTTGCAAACTAGGTTTTGTTATATAATCCTATATATAAGTATATAGTGGAAGGAAATTGATCATTTGTATCTTCTAATATCATAAATATTATTAAATAAAATTATGTTAATTATTAAAATTTATAAAGATTTCAGTCTAGGTTGTATATGATGAGCAAAATTTGTGAGTTTAACCCATAGTTAGCATTAAGTTTTGCAAATGTTTTATACTTGCATGAGTTTGCTTCGAACCTTTATTTTCTGTTTTAGTGCTCTCCTCGGGAGATGTATCTTTTTTATTGTAAATACTTGAAGTAAAATATGAATAATATAAGATTCGAATTTATCAATCATGAAGATTTGAACTTCTTGGTTATTCTTACGGTGGTGATTAAGGAGTTCCTTCAGGTGTTTATTATAAGGGGTTTTAACAAATAAGGGGTTTTTGGGTTAAGAGGCAAATGATTCCATTTTAACTGGGAATCCATTTCAGGTAAATGTCGACTGATACTTTTATATTAGCCAATTGTACAACTACTACTAACCATTCCGGGTATTTCTTTTGTTTTATGGTTGTAGTCTGGTACTTGTAGTTTAGTTTCCGAATTTGTTCATCATTCCAGTTCTATAGGGAGTCTGTAATAAAAAACTTTGTTTATGTCCAGGATTGCGGGAATTCCTTGATCACAGTAGAAACGAACCCCCACCCGACTGTTAGCTAGCAATTGATGGCTCCCGGTCTACTGTGTTCGGAACAATAATTTCAATAAAGTTAATGCCATTTCTCCCGGCACTCTAGGGTCAAAATGTGGTGGAAGCAGTTTTCTGCAAAAAAATCCATTTTAGAGATTTCTTTTTTTGAAATAAAAATCAACCACATTTGGATATTACATAAATAAATGGCGCCCAACGTGAGGCAAAATCAAGTCTACTAGGATTTGGTTTTCCTCTAAAACTTTTCAGGCATAGTATGTAATAAAATTTAAAGTTCATTTTAATGAAATCGAGAAAGGCCTTTGTCTAGAAGACACTTGGTATGGAATAACTGTGGGACATCTCTGGATTTTCAGGCATCTGATTGTTTCGGATTCACTGACCGAGAAGGTTATCCACAATACTTTCCTTGCAAGTGTCTAAAGGACTTACGATTTTGACATTTCATTATCTATATTTCGGTATTTTGAGATAAATAAAAATTTGCTTAGGTACCGGCATCCTGGGTTCCGTTGGAACTACTTTATGTTAGCACGATGTTGCAATTTAAAGTCCAAGGTTTCCAGAAAAAAGAAAAAAAAAGTATGCTGGTTTGCAAAATTTAATTGTTTTATTATATAGAAATTATACTTAGTTCTATAGTCCATCTTGATACCTTTTATCAGTCATGTAAGTTTACCAATTTTTTTTAGTATTCCAACAAATCACCAACCTATGTAAGAATATACCAGTACCCGAATTTGATTCAACTTTGCAAACTAGGTTTTGTTATATAATCCTATATATAAGTATATAGTGGAAGGAAATTGATCATTTGCCTTCAAACACCAATTTGAGCACCAATAATAATATTCATACTCATCGAAAATGAAAAATAAGGTTTCCATAAGGCATGCTGTTTTTTGAATGAGAACCCCCAGTACAACTCTTTTACTGGATTCAGTTACCTGAAAAGAAACTCGACGTAAATCTGCAAATACGAACTTTCTTCTGTCGTGATGGCGAGGGTCGAAACCCCTGTATCTTCTTAAGTATCATAAATATTATTAAATACAATTATGTTGATTATCAAAATTTATAAAGATTTCAGTCTAGGTTGTATATGGGAGCAAAATTTGCGAATACAATTTACTACCTTCAGAATTTTGGAGACAACATCTACACATGTTCCACGAGACCTCGACGACCATCAACCGAAAAACCTTTGGATGTTGGTAAGTGATAATAAATAAGCCTTTAAGACCTGCCTAAAGAATTTTGCCCAAATAGTTTTAAAATATTTCCTGTTAAGTTTTAATAATTGTTTAAAAACTGGGAAAAGAGTGGTGAATCTCAAAAAAAAAATGTTAAATGGATTTTTATCATTTGCTTCGTTATGCACGATACCCCTTTTCGATTTCTCATACCCCTTTTCGATTTCTCACCAACATAGAATTGTAATCTTCCATTGCATGATAATGAGAGATAAACGCATAAATCAATTAGAAGCTTCCACTTTCTAATTTCTAATTTTATGATTTAAATTCTTAAATATAATTAGCTTTAAGTGAATAGCCCTACTAAGAAAATTAAAAATTACCAAAGTGCTTTCGAATGTTTCTACTTTTTATCAATTTTTTTATTGATCAGCATCTTAAAACCATTAGTAGATAAGTAATAACTAAAATATCAGAATACCTCCTATGCACTTCTCACTTTTAAAGCTAAGCTTCTAAACTTTTCTTTGAGTTTAACAGCAATCCCCTTTTATATACTTTTTGGGGAATTTCTAGTTAATTAAAATTATTGTAAGAGTGACATGTATGTATACGTACAACATCTTTGAATCGATGTATATGTAGTTCTAGAAAAATACTTAATGTATGCTGGATATAAGATAGTATTACTGATAATTTGTTAGCTATAAGCTTATTTTATTTTGTATTAATAAAGGAACGATGCCTTTGAGTTTAACCCATAGTTAGCATTAAGTTTTGCAAATGTTTCATACTTGTATGATTTCGCTTCGAACCTTTATTTTTGGTTTTAGTGCTCTGCTCGGGAGATGTACCATTTTAATTGTAAATACTTGAAGTAAAATATGAATAAATATAAGATTTGAATTTGTCAATAATGAAGATGTAAACTTCTTGGTTATTCTTACGGTGGTGATTTAGGAGTTCCTTCAGGTGTTTATTATGAGGGGTCTTAAGTCAAATTTTTTGAGAGCGAATAATTTCCAGAAATTCGGAATTTATTTGACCAGTGCGATCGCCAGATTTGTCAGCACCCGACTATTTTCTTTGACAAAGCCCGAGACAATCCTTCAGTTCAAGGCCAACATTATTGCAGAAATTCGAACGCTACACCCACAAATTTTGAAAGTTGTTATGGAAACTGCTCTTTAACGAGCCCATCATTGCGAAGCTGAAAACGGGGGTCATTTAAGTGACATAATTTTTCATACCTAGTGTAAAAAAAAATTCAATTTTGTATATTGTATAATCTGAGAAAAAAGCGAAAGAGTTATTAAAGTTTTTAACGCCATGGTAACTTTTGGCCCATCCTGTAGTTTATCGTATGATAGAAGTTGCTATTTGTTAATAATAAGTGTAGATGCCAATAAGAAATATATGATTATGTGTCTTGTTCGAACTTGTTCAAAGTGTAATGCTATTGTGGGATTTAGGAAACCGTGTTTATTCGAAGGAAAAAACCGGATATTTCGTAAACCGGAATATGAAATTTTTAGAAACCAACGGTTTTTCCATCTTGAGGAACCGAACCGCTGGTTTTCTAAAACCGAACTGATCAATCTGGTGTATATGTGTTATATTGATGTATGGAAAGTAGGATTGGAAAATTCCAAATTTTTATTTTTTATTTTATTTAGTTATTAATATTGTAAGCTTTACAGTTAAAAATTGTATGTAATACATCGCGAAATTATTTTTTTTGAATATTTTATGCTCTCTTTTATAAAACCCAAAGCAATGAAATATAGCATTTTTTTCAAAGAACTGCCAAGAAGCTAAATAAAATCAGACAAGTTTAAGTGCCATTAATAATATTGCAAATAATTCTAATGCGAAATAGATTTTTTGGCTTAAGCAAAGTTGGTAATATTGCTAGGTTTCACTTTTTGGTAGACGCAACAGGTCATCCGCATACAACGTGCGAATTTTGTTTAAAAGCTGTGAAAACTAATAGTGAAAATCCGAAAGGTATGTTCTTTATCCGAAAATATCGACGATTGAGGTTCAGTTCCATATCCAGAAAAAATAAAAAAAAATGTATCAATAGCAAAAAACTACAGTCCTATATAGAAAAGTTAAAGAGTCCTACGAAGTCAGGTGAAATTTTGATTGATATAAAATAAAAATAAAAATTTTCTACGGTGGCTATATTGGCAATAAAATATGATTAAGATTTTCTGCTGAAACTTAAAATGCCCTAAATTTATTCAGAAGTTTTTTAAAGCAAAGACTTATTAAATCATCTTTAAATGCATTTTCGTTTGGCTTTTTTGTTAGTAAGTGAACCTATTTCCTATTTTAACATTAGATTAATGGAAACTCTTTTTGTTCATGAATACTACATAAATGTGGACAATAAAGTGTTTTCCTAGATATAGAATTGATTTAGGTATTTTTATATGAACCAAAAAGAAATCGGAAATTGAAAATATCCCAAAATATCAACAAAATATTACACGTTATTTTTTCCGCCATAAAGGACGTTATTGAAAAAAATCGGTTCAGATTTAGATATAGCTTTCACACATATATGTTTATCCGATTTTAGAATTCAGCTGTAGAAGCCACATATTACAGCCAATGTTGTTGAAATTTGACACACGTTAGTTTTTTGGACCAAGGAAAGACGCTAATCTGATCGAAGAAATCAGTTCAGATAAAGATTTATAGAAGACACATCTTACGTCCAATCTTAATTAAATTTGGCACGAGTAAGTTGTTTAGGCTAAAGAACGTTTTTCAAATCGATGAAAATCGGTTCAGACGTAGATATAGCTACCAAACATATACGTTTAACCGATTTTGTGTCTACATATTGAATCCAATCTTGATGAAATTTGGCACACGATAGTTTCTTGCACTAAGGAACAATGCGATTGCAATTCTGCACATGTAAGTTCCTTGTGCCAAGGAAAATCGGTTCAGATTAAGCTATAGCTCCCACATACTCGTATATGTTTAACCGATTTTAGTTTAAACAATGAAATTTTCTCAAAAATTTAAAAATGAAATAGGAGTAATGTTTGAAGACATTTGACTTGAACCAGTTCATATCGTACGTGGCACCTCTGCGGGAAGTCTGTTCCACATACGGCAATTCGGCTGAAGAATGAATTATTTGTGTAATGCTTCGCGCGATCAGTAGGACAATTAAAAACAAATGGATGCAAACTTCTAGACAAGCGGGTGTGATTGTCGAACACTTTGACCTCTTCTCCGAAGAGCACTTCCCATTAAAGTGCCTGTACAAGAGTGATTCGCAATTAACATTAACTGAAGGTCGAGTGAAACAACAGAGTTGGTTACCCCACTATATTCAACAAGCCTTAGTGCCCTCCCTTGTACCCGGTCGGGAAACTCCAAAGAAAACCTTAAAGCATCCGCCCAGATGTGGGAGTTGTACTTCACTTTTGCCCAAATGCATGTGATGTAGGTGTTGAGGGGGAAGGCAGTGAACTATTTCTTGCACAGCTTAAAAAAGCTCAAGCACTTGGATGCTTCTTTCGAAACTTAAAAATGTGTTTGTTCCAGCATCACACTGAATTTTCTTGCCCAGAATATTAAGAGCGTCCGACTCGTCAACAACAATCCCATTCATCATTAGTGCCGACGTTGCTAAGCCCGTCGATCGTTTATGGCTCAACAAGCAGCATTGGGTTTTGTCAGCATTAAACACAAAACCCCACTCTGAGATTCTCCCAAGATCTTCGTTGAGTATGTCAATCATATTTTACCTCATCGTATCTCTATCTGTTGGATCCGGTCTACGGTCGAACGAACATGAGTGACAGCTGCTGCTGTCGGTAGCAAACGAATAAATAGGGTTTGTTGTCAGACTCAGGAGGTCATTGAGCAAAATGAGAAGTAGGGAGGGAGAGAACAGACCCTTGCGGTACCCCTGCATTTAAAGCATACTCATCGGATTTATAGCATACTCCGTCTATAACAACGCGCAAAGAGTGACCTCGGAAAAAACTAGACATGAATCAAGAGAAATCAGTACTGATAAGAGTTCGCCATGCCACACTTTATGGAACGCCTTGGAAACATCCAGATCCATTACCTCAATTGGTCGACTCCTTCTTACGGAAGCCATACTACCTATCGTTTAGAAAGCCATTTGACTCAAAATAATTTACAAGATGGTGATTTACCATGCTCCCCATCACTTTCGAGAGTGCAGAGCACACTGCAACTGGGTGGCAGTTTTCAGTGTTACTAGCCTCACCCTTTTTGGGATCGGTGTTACATTGGCAACACAAAGGGAAGACCCGCATAGTACTAGCTTCGACGAACAGTTATTTAGAACAAGTGCTGAAATTCTATCCGGGCCCGGGGATTTATTTACGTTGAGTTCTGCAAGAACCCTCCAGTTCGAAAAAATATCCGAGGCATAGACCTGGACACATTTTCTATTACGGGAAGTGGTTGGTTGGACGAATTCCTTGCAAATATTCTAGCTAAGCGATTAGCCTTGCCAACCGGGTCAGTAAAAACTGATCATCCTTAATGATTGTTGGGATCGGAGAAGGTTAGTCCCTTATTCCTTTAGCAAATCACCTGAAGATCTTGTTGCCCCTGGGAGAGGAGATCTTTGGATCTGACAGCCTGTCGACATGTCTGGTTAGGCCAGCACTTATGTCTTGGCTAAACCGATATATTCTTTTTAGAAATGAAGAGCTTATTGAGGAAACAAAGTTTCCAACTGAAATGCTCGAAGAAGCTGCTGAGATTATCCCAACTTACCTTTTCATAGTCGAAAATTGACAGCTTCGTGACTGGTGTTAAACCTCCAGTTCGAAAAAATATCCGAGGCATAGACCTGGACACATTTTCTATCACGGGAAGTAGTTGGTTGGACGAATTCCTTGCAAATATTCTAGCTAAGCGATTAGCCTTGCCAACCGGGTCAGTAAAAACTGATCATCCTTAATGATTGTTGGGATCGGAGAAGGTTAGTCCCTTATTCCTTTAGCAAATCACCTGAAGATCTTGTTGCCCCTGGGAGAGGAGATCTTTTGATCTGACAGCCTGTCGACATGTCTGGTTAGGCCAGCACTTATGTCTTGGCTAAACCGATATATTCTTTTTAGAAATGAAGAGCTTATTGAGGAAACAAAGTTCCCAATTGAAATGCTCGAAGAAGCTGCTGAGATTATCCCAACTTACCTTTTCATAGTCGAAAATTGACAGCTTCGTGACTGGTGTTGAAACGGATTTTCTGGTATATAAAAATCCAGCGAATCTGAATCTTCACACACCTGTGCCTCGCAATGAGCTGGTGGTGACGAATGTGCGCATACACAGCAAAGAAATTCGCTCTCAGCCCTCGTATGTTGCAGAAGTGACTACCAAACTTACCTGCCATTTCACAAAACGAACAGACACAAAAAACAAGTCTTATGCAGATGAGCACAATTAGCGATGGTTTTCATTATGTTGCTTTACAAATCCTTCCGGTGAATAGTGTTTTACCTTACACACCGAAATGTTACAGCAACAACACAAAAACTGTAGTCGCTGTGTTTCTGCAGAATTTTATGGAAAGAAGGGAAGGTAGGTAGGGGGCACCAAAGGTTCAATTCACACGGCGAGAAGCCCGTATATAATATATTTTATATAATATTTTTATTGTTGTTGTTTGTTTTCGTATTTTTGGTCGGTTTTTTTTGCGGCGGTTTATTTTTCTTGTTTTCGGTTTATTTTTCTTGAGTGTAATTATGTATGTGCGTGTGTGTAGTTTGTGTTTTTTTTTTAAGACGGACGACAACTGAGACGCGAACAACAGAAAACGCGTGCGGATTGAACAACAGACAGAACATTACTGAGAAGATAATTCTACGAAAGCATGAGCCGGATATTATCTTAACGTTAGGCGGCTTTAACTTATCTTCTGTATCATTGCATATGTTGCCCGATTTAGAAGCACTAACTTTTCAACTAACAGCGATTGATCCACTGATGTAGCTAGACTATTGACAAAAATTAATTTGTTTCAGATTTATAATATTCTCAACCTAATTGGAAGGATTCTTGATTTGATCTTGGCCATTAAATTCATTCATTTCAAGCTCTAAGAATGCATCCTATTTCCACTCCGGAGGATAAATGTATTAAATTTTCAGTTACATTCCCTCACCAATCACCTTCTTTAGGAGATTCTTTCAAATTTTACTTCAAACGTCGAGATTTTTGTTGACTTATTTTTATTATATTGTATGTTAATTGGAAGGCTATTTGCATTTGTAGTACTTTTGCAGAATTTGATTTTGTTGTCAAGAAATTTTATGACATAATAAATGAGTTTGTAAGTGAACAGAGCCCTAAGGAACCAATTGGTGTAGAGAACGGTACTCGTATGCCATAGACTTCTACAGAGTTATGTAAACAAATAACATTAATGGTCTGTTTCTCAATGTCGATAGAACCGCATTCGTTCGCCTCGTACGCGAAAGAAATATGATGAGAAAGCTGTTTCTCAAGCTCAACTCTGCAAATCAAATGTCAAATCGGCCACTTGCTATTTTGCTTTCTTCTGACAAAAATATATAGGCAAATAAAGGATAAAGCAAAAAACAAAAAAATGGTTAGCAAAAAGGGAAGCTTTGCTTAAAAGAGAACTCCCTAGGACTTCTTACAAATACAAGCGCGAATTTCAGTTTTTTTTTGTGTTGCTGTGAAAATTTTTTTTTGTTGTTTTTTTGTTTAGAATAATTTGAATGTTTTGTTTTGAAAAATGTGTTTGATTGTTTTGTTACGTAACATCAATAATTTGCGCACATAAGAGCAGACAAACGAAAGGTTTTGTTGTTGAGAAAGAAACTCATGTTTTCGTTCGCTGTAGAGAAACAGGGTATACGAATCAATCATTTAAAAGGTTCAAAAGACCGGGTTTAACTGCTGATTATGGTAGATATTTCTCGGCGAGACAACGGTACAATATCGAGTCTCGTCTATGTTATACGTCGTACTTGTCAAAAGTTAGGGACAATTTTTAGAAGGGCCCTAAATCATTTTACAGATATGGTAATTTAAAACTTCAAACATCTACCAAGCGATCAAAAATGTGATTTAATGGTGTTTCATTATAAGACGATCAGTCAATAGCAAACCGTTTTGCCGACATTTTCGAAAATATATACATATTCTTTAATGGGATAGTTCCTCCTATTTTAGATTCTAGTTGGTATTTCAAGTTTCAAGGACTAGTTGGTATTTCAAGTTTATTATTGAAAGGCTGTTCTGAATCCGTTGTCTTACACTTATCCCATTACTTATATTTTATCTATCATTGATATTGAGGTACGTTATATGCGTTATACATACCATACCACATTTTCGTGAGGCATTTAGTAAAGTAAATCACAGACTCTTACTATTATTTTAAGCTGTCTTTTCTCATATCTAATTGAAAGGGAACAAGTAGTATTATTTCAGAAAATTCTATATTAACTCTAATTTACTTAGGTTTGGAGACGACGTATTGTATTTTCTTCTTATGCAAGCTTTGCGTACTGTCACATGTTGCAGGATGACTTGGACAGATTAAGTACCTGGAGTGAATATACTTATAATTTAAAGGAATTAAACATAAAAAAGCATGTGTGTTTCTCTAGAAGTAGATTGTTGGTTACTAAATTTTAATCTGGCTCTGAACTGAGATCGGTTGATTCATTTATTGATCTTGGTTTTTTGATGGACAGAAAGTTTAATTTTAATAATTATATCATTACTATGGTAAATAAACGGTATGGTGTATTTTATTTTATCAAACGCTGGGCAACCGCTACGAAACAGCTTTATATTTCTTTAGTCAGGCCGATTTCAGAATACGGATCTGTGGGGATCCGCAATATGACCAAATTGAGTCCGTTCTTAAGAAGTCTACATTGAAATACTGCTTAAAAAATCTCCCTTCTTACAACAGCAGGTTAAATCTTATTAAATTGGCCTCATTGAAGAGTATGCGAGCTATGATAAATACGTTGCGGGTATATAATATAATACGTGGAGTTGTGTCCTCTGAATTCTGAATTAAAAATCTCTATTATCATCCCGTTTATAACTTCTAGATACTATCAGTTTTAACCCTTGGATTTCGAAAGATACAATTATGCTTGTGGTAGTCCGTTTCATAGAATGTGTGCTGATTCAACTCGCAATCTCATTTAATGGACTCCTCCTTAAGTTTTGATGCATTAAAGTCTATAATTATTTTTTGTTTAAATTCATTGTCTTCATAACAATTCAAACTACTTGCAATCTACTACTTTTCTGATGATTTACTTATAGGTTTTCTTATTTTTATAATTGGAGTTGGTTTCTAATATTGTAAAAAGTAAAGGTGTTGGTTAAATTAAACTTTGTATTGTATACTCATAGTTTTCCTCATATTTTAATTGGTTTTGGTTTCTTATATTTTACTAAGAAGAGGTGTTGGTTTACGAGTATTTAAGTTTGTGTAAATTTTCTAGTGAGTATTATAATATTTTGTACCGATGGGCGGTTGATAATTATCTGAAGCAAATTCACATACATGACCTATTCATTATTATATGGATTATATAATAATGGGGATGTGGCCCCTTCGTTCGGTAGGGGCGGATGTAAAAAGTGTTAGGAACGTTCGTTCAAAAGAAAACAAAACACACTATCTTTGAACTGTTGTAGATATGACGTTGATATTGAGAACATATGATGTTTGCATGGGTGCCTCGCCTCCTATAAAAAATCGCATTTGCCGCCGAAGTAAATTAACAAAATGAAATCATTGACTGAGAAATTATAATAAATTATCTTGTTTAGCTCGTTTGTTTTATTTCGGTCTGTTGCTTTTACACATTGAACAGGGATTAACCGGCTCAAGACCTCTTGCATCTATCTACGAGGGCGGTTCGGAAACTTCTTAGCCTAGTACAAAAAGCGCGGTATAAACAGAAAAAAGTTAAGGAAACTTCCATCTCTACTATGAACACATGTTAAATTTTGTTTCGATCTGGCAACTCCTTCATAAAGAAACAGGTGTTCACAAAAGACGCATCCGCGATTTTTTTACAATGGAAAAATTAGAAATGCGTGGTGTTATTAAATATTTCCATAAAAGAGGTTTATCGGGACAAGAAATTCATAATGATATGGTGAATGTGTTAGGTGAAAGTGCTCCTTCATATGCAACAGTAAAAAATTGGGCTGCTGAATTTAAACGTGGTCGTACAAGCATTGAAGATGAACCACGTAGTAGACGTCCAAAAACAGCAACAACAACAGAAATTGTAGCCAAAGTGCATGATATGGTATTAAATGATCGACGAATAAAAGTGCGTGAAATAGCTAATATCATGGGCATCTCAAATGATCGAGTCCATTTAATTTTGTATGAAGAACTACAGATGAAAACGCTTTCTGCAAGATAGGTGCCGGACTTGTTAACAGTCGACCAAAAACGCATAAGAATGAACATTTCTCAAGCTTGTTTGGATCGTTTTCAGCGAAGTTAAATGGATTTTAATGTCGTTTCATAACTGTTGATGAGACATGGATCCACCACTATACTCCAGAGACAAAAGAACAATCCAAACAATGGACTGAAGCTGGAGGAAGTGCCCAAAAGAAGGCAAAAACAATTCAATCGGCTGGTAAGGTTATGGCAACGGGTTTTTGGGACTTCAAAGGTATTTTATTGATTGACTTCTGCAAAAGGGTAAAACAATAAATTCAGAGTACTATTGCAACCTTTTAGATCAAATTCGAGAAAAAAGTCCTGGCTTACAACACAAAAAAATAATTTTTCATCAAGCGCACAAGAGTGTTTTAACAATGGCTAAACTCAACGAATTAAAGTACGAGTTGCTTGACCACCCACCTTATTCTATTGATTTAGCTCCCAGTGACTTTTACCTGTTTCCAAATCTAAAAAAATGCCTTACTGGCAAGCGTTTTACCTCAATTGAAGATGCAATTACAGTTGTAAACCACTATTTTGAAGACCTTGAGGAAAACTATTTTAATCAAGGGATAGAATTGCTAGATAAGCGTTGGACTAAGTGTATTGAAGTTTCAGGAGATTATATTGAAAAATAAAAATATTTTTAAAAAACTAACTATTCTCTTTCATTGATAGGCTAAGAACTTTCCGAACCGCCCTCGTATATTTAAATAGAAGACAAGTTTTTAACAAAATGGCAAAGACACATTGATTTTCGTGGCTGCACTCTGCTTTTATCATGATTTCGGATCCGTGACAACCCTCTTCAGAAAGCTTTGCTGCAATTGTTGAAAGTAAAACCGAACTCTATAAGGACAGGCTCTCCCCAAACGAATGAGAACTACTGTTGTAAACCATATTTTTCAAGTTTTCTTCACACAATTGCCTACGAAAATACAACTCACTCTTGCCACCTCTACTGAGACTCCACATCGAGAGCCATCAATAGATTTCTTTTACAACATGTGTGTGTGTGTTGTAAAAAGAGTTTAGTTGACTATGTCAACTTGTGTGCCGTACCGTACATGTACATATGTTTAACTCGTTGGTTTATTTCGGTCTGTTGCTTTTACACTTTGAACAGGGATTAACCGGCTCAAGACTTCTTGCATCTATATTTAAATAATCATAAGATAACTTATAGATGGCCTTATAAATTATCTTATGATTAAATTGGACACAATTTTTTGTGGCTTCGCCCACTCAACCCTTAAGTTAAAACGACAATATCTCGCGAACTATTAGATTTATGACGATGATATTTGGAACATAAGATGCTGACATAGATCGAAACACCTTCTAGCAAAAAAGTGGGCGGTTCCACGCTCCCATTAAAAAGTAGCATATCCCGCCAAAGTAATCATATAAAATTTTGACAGAATGAAATTAATGACTTTGGAATTATAATATACTATCTTATGGTTAAATTGGACAAGGAGGGGTGTAACCGCCCAACCAAGTCTGAACTTAAAAAGGCAATATCTAACAAACTGTTAGAGATATGACAATGATTTCAGATACAGATGAAGCAGGCACGGATCGAAACACATCCCGGAAGAAAATTGGGCGGAATGTTCATAAGCTTGCGCTCAGTCGTAATTAATTTATCCACTTTTCTTTATAATTTTTCGAGAAAATGCACAATAAAAAAATCCTGAAAACTTACCATAATAAAGTAAAATAAAATTGAGTCGATTTTCACCTCCGATCAATCAATTAAAAAAGTCGATGTAAAATTTGTTGACAGGTTGGTCGAAATTCGACTCGAAAGTTTATTTACCAGACACTAACAGTGATTGGCTAAGGCCCAAGTCGACTTTCGACAGCGGCGTCGGAAAACGATTTGACCGGCTAAAACCCAACGTTTAATAAAAATGTGATGCATTTTGTAAAGTATTTAAAACAAACATAAATAACCAAATTTTGGGATAGACTAGACAATATTTTAATAAAAAAAAATTCAAACCAATAAAAAAGACTAAATTCAGACTCTGTAAGCGAAAAAAATATTAATTCAGTACTTTGGTGTTCAGAAGATCCGTCTATACGGAATTTAATTAAGCACACAGCAAGCAAGAGGAGTTAAAGGGAATTCGCTTGTTTTAAAATTTTTCTGCGTTTAGTTAATGCAGCATTAAAAATGATAACCACTCATTTTAACTTTATTGTCTGTAGAGTTTTGATTTAATAAAATCCAATAAAAAATCGTTTGTGCGGGAAATACTGGCACGGGTCTCACACGTGTATTAAAATTAAGTAAACATGTTGCAGAAGAGTTCAAGCATTAGGAAAAAAGTTATGTGGGTTTCGATCTGGGAAACCATTTTGTTATCACCGTATTTACCTTGCAGTTCTATTTCTAAGTTTTGAATTTAGGGGGATCGTATGAATAGTGTTGAAGATATAATGTGAAATCAAAAGTGGGCGGTGGTATCAGATCGCCCATATAACCATTTTTGCATATGCAAGTACAAAGCTGATGTACAAATATTATGGTGTACATAATTTAAGTAAATTTCATGTAAATAATAGCTTTTAAGTTATGTGGTTCTGCACTGGAATAGGGTAATTTGTGTGCATGGTGCTAGAATAGGCTTGGTTAGAGTCCAATAGATTGTCACCAAGTTAACCTATTAACTAAATTTTTATGTATTGTTTTGTGATCTGATCGTGCGAAAAGTGTTAAATATATTGTTTAATACTACCAAATTTGGACGAAATTTTACATTAGTGTGGGAAAAATTAGAACGAGTGTGGCAATATGGCACAATTTCTACCTCACAGTCAGTTTTAGAATCGCCTTTAAACCTCACAGTTTAAAGGCCATTGGTAACTCCTTTCGAAAGTTACCATGCGAACCAGCTAACAGACGGGCATAGCTTAAATGACGTCAAAAGCCAGGAAACGGATTTTGTCAAAACATATGTATGTTTTACAATTCTATTTTAAATGCGTTTTTCTTTTTGCCGACTATAATACACCCTGAACTTCTGGATGTTTAGATACGCCAACTGAAAATAGGCTTTTGGATTACCTTAGACGGGCTCTAAATGTACACAAGATTTTAAACTTAATGTCATATTTAAATTCGTAACAAAATTCATTGTTTTTGGTAAAATCGGTTGCACATATATGTGGGGGTATATTCTTAATCTGAACCTATTTTCTCCAATTTCAACAGCGTCCTCCTTGGCACCAGGAACTTACTTGTGCCAAATTTCAACAAGATTGCATGTAATATGTGTCTTGAAGAGCTAAAGAAATAAAATCGGACGAATATATATGTATGGAGGTTACATCTGAACATCTGAATCTGAACCGATTTTCCTAAATTTTAATAACGCCCTTCCCTTGTATATACATACTAATGTGTGCCAAAATTTATCAAGATTGGATGAAATATGTGGTTTCTAGGGCTAAAGACATAATATCGGATGAACATATATGTGTGGGAGCTAATATGACCACGAATTTGTTAATTTTCCTTCGCTAAAAAACACCAAAAACATAAGTTAACAGCAAGTGTAGCTAAAAACCCTAACACATTTCAGTAACACAAGCTAAAGGAAGCTGCTGTTTTAAACATGAAAAGCTTATACAAAAAAACAGCTAAAAAATGTCAAAAGCCTTATCAAGCAAGCTTTAGAACTGAAGAAAACAAAAAGGATCCATTTTGAGCTGATAGGCTGTATTTGTTTTCAGCGTTGCTTACCGAAGTTGTTCATCAACATTTTGCCAGATCTATTCCTATACTTAATCCGCATATATTGTTACAAACACTTACATATATAGAAATGTATATTTTTCCAAACAGAGATAATATTATTTTGCCAAACAGAAAAAATTATAGCATATATATTTACTAATATTACATACTTTTTGCGGTTGCACATCACTCGGTAGCTCATGTTAGCTTATTTTGTATTTTAAGCTGATAAAAATAAATATTTGTCTGCTACTGACTGTGGTTAGCTAAGTTATTCAAAATATTCGTTATTCAAATAATTCATTTCTGATAAAGGTTGAAAATATAAATTCAGCTAAAGAGAGCTAACTGCTTTAACTGCTTTAAAAGCCTAATAAAAAATATATCAAGTGGTGTTAAAATTTATTCTGTATGATCAATCACTTAAAATGGTGTCTAGGCTCTTTTAAATGAATCCAATTTGCAATTTTTAACCTCGATAAAAGATCTTAACGTGTGTTTAGAGCAATGACTTTTGGTTTAGAGTACAAAACCTCTACAGAAGTTGAAAATGAATTGCTTTCTCGTAAATGAAGTGAGCTTAATGGAAGCCATAAGTGTCAGTACCAAAGATTCGCAGCGCATCGTGAACAAAAAAGTCTTTTTAAACTCCGCAACTAACTGAACTCTTGACCCACCTGTTGTCATATCAGCAATATTATGTGCATGAACTGTATTAAAATCCCTTTCAAAATTATATTTACTAATCGCCTTGATTTTTTGAAAGCAAATCATACATTGAGCGAAAAAACTCGGTTTTCCACGTGTCATTCATTCTACAAAATTAACTAAAATTAACTACACACAGCACAAAATTATTTCTTCACGTGCCTCTCACTCCACGAAATCATTAAAAAAAACAACAAATTTTTGGATGAGAGCACCAATGTGTACCAACAAAGCATGCGTTCTTGTTGCTGTGCATATGAAAGTGTTGTTGCTTCCCAGTAAGAAAAATATGGATTAATCCATAATTGGGCAATAAAGGAGTGATGACTTGTTCATCCATAATAAGCGAGCAATCGAATAATTTTTATTTTGTTTTGCTCAAAAATTCGTCAAAGTTCGAAAAAACAAAGGGCCTTTTCGGAAATGCAACGTTGCGCTGCAACTGTTGCGCAACTTTGAACCTGTTGCACAGCAGTTGCCAATCCGCTGTTGCAGATGCTCATTTATTGCATCAGCCATTTTAATAATGCGTGTTTTTAGTATGTTTGCCCAACATATGTTTGATAGTTGCTTTTTAGAACATCTGACGCTTGCGGTGTTGCCGGACTTTGCAATTAAGAATGCGTTGTGCAGTACATGCAGTGTTGCAATTCCGAAAAGGCCCAAAGTTGATGCCTCGCTTAATACTCCAAATGTGTCAATAAGGGATTGTTCTTGCACGTGTTTTTTTTTTGTTTGCCATAACTCTTGTTTAACAGATGTTTTCACCATGTTTGCCTATATTTTTATGCTCTTTCAGGAGATAAAAAAGATTACTCCCCTTGCCCTCCTTTCCGAGATAAAAACGAATAATCCATAAGGAGCTCAAAAGCTCGCTTTTGTGGACATGCCGTGTTAAAAAGTAATATAAAATGTATGATGCTCTAAGCTTTATGGAGTAATCCATTGCTCGCAAAGGGGCGATCCAAGATTAATCTTTGGATGATCATATTTTTTATTGGGTTTGAATTTGGGGTATGTGTGTATTTCATGCAAAGAGTTGTGTATGCATAGCAGAATGCTCAGCCCATGCTCAGGGCTTTTACAAAGACAAATTCGCACCAAGCACATAGGCCGTGGGCTCCCCTGCCGTAGAGGATAAGGTGTTGACATAGTCATAAACAAAATAATTAAAATGTAAGCAAGAGCAAAGCATTAAAAAGCAATGAATTGAAAAATTGTTGATTTACAAATTTCTGCAGCGGAAAGTCTCAAACTTATTTGTGTATATTATATTAAGGGAAAATGATGTCATTGGTTGTTGTTGTTGTTTTAGCGGCAAGTGTGTGTCGGGGTGACAGCCCTTTGCCGAAGAATTGCTCTTCGGGTCAATCCGGTCCATAGAACCGGCTGTTGTGGGATTGTCATTGGTAGTAATCTTTGCCGGAATTTGTGTCTGATGATTCAGGGCGGAGTTTTGTGAAACATACTGAGTGACCTGACCCTTTCCTTTCTCAATAATACTTCGATACAGTCCAACACATTTACCAGGTGCTGTTAGACCATTGACAATGTACTGACAAATGTACCAGTTTTAATGATGTGAATGCATTAGATTCTGACCATTTACCGGTATTTTTTTCTTGCGGTACCTCAATTTGCGAAATTTATATATTCCGAATTAGATAATATAAATAATGATCTGCTTAAACATCTTTCTGACTTAGGAGTGTCGCAACTTATTATTATAATAAATATAATAAATAAATTCCAATACAGTAAAAACTTGATAATCCGGATAATTGATTGTAGACCCCAATCCGGATTACCGAGATTTCCGGATTATCGAGGTTTTTTTTAACTGTTGCTTTTTTATTGAAAATGCGTTTAAATATGTTGTTTAATACTAAGTATGTGTTTATTAAAAAATAAATTAATTCATTGCAAAAATAAAAATAAAAACATTAATTTTCGTTGATATAATTCAATCAAATAAAGAAATATTTGAAAATTAACGTAAATCAATTCTAATTTCTTTTAGTGAAGTAATCAAATACTGTTGTTTGGTGCGAATTAGCTAAGCTTTTTTCCAAAGCCAGATCTCGCATTTTGTGAAGGACTAAGATTTTTTCTACACCTACATTGCTCTCTTTGTTGAAGGCATTGTAATACTGAGCTGAAAAGGCAGGTGTAGCCATTCAACCAACATAAACAACTCACAGCGCACAATTCTAACGGTATTTTGCAAGGCATACTACGATGACTAACAAAAAATATATACATATTGTATGTATGTTATACAACTGTTTACATTCAATCCAAATTATTGAGTTGCAACCAATCCGGACTACTGAGTTGAAATCAATCCGGATTATTGAGTTTCAATCGATCCGGATTATTGAATTGCAATCAATCCGGATTATAGAATACGCAATGTACAGGGAAACGCCGTCCGGATTACCGAATAATCCGGATTAGCGGGGTCCGGACTATCGAGTTTATACTGTATTTTCAAAATTTTGATCAAGTCAAAGGAATCACTAATTTTATAAGTACACAATTTTCCTTGACAAATTTTACGGCGTTGGTCTTGTAAGATGTTTAAGAAGCTTTTTACACTATCTGAAATGCTGCCTTAATTAAAAAAATATTAGATTCAACTTTCCGAAATATAAAATAAAAGTTTTAAAATCGTATTTGACAGAGCGGCCATTCTGCCTAAACATAAACGGAGTTTTCTAAGTTTTTTTAACATACTGGAGTTTTTCAAGGTTCAGTTTTGGGACCAATTCTTTGTATAGTATACAACTCAGATCTTTATAAGACTGATGATTGTGAATATGACTTCTATGCATTCTGGTTCAGGATTAATGTCAAATAGTAATTTAATGTCACTACTCGTACAATCGTCTGTAGATAAAATCATCGAATTTTCAAGAATGCGGAAAATTGAAATAAATGTGGAAAAATCGCAGGCTATCTTTTTCAATAAAAAAAGCTTGTTTATACTCCACAGTCAAACTTCAGTTAAATATCACATTCTTGGAAAAGTAAACATACAAGTAGCTAAAAACGGTTGTATCCCGTTATTAATAGAAAATCACAGCATAGTTTGAAAAAATATTTTAATCAATTGCATATCCCTTTTGGGAAAATGTGCCACAAACCATTTTATAAACGTTCAAAGATGTTAAAATAAGATATTGAAATTAATGTTTAATTTAACCTGGCACTTTAGCACTAGACGATTGCACGAACCCTAATTTCTCATAAATTAAAAATATCCATTATGAATAGTGGAAACAAACTAATATCCAATCGGTATGACTGAAGTCATTTAGAGAAATTTCCGAGACCCATAAATTTACGATAATTGTACACTTACTTTTGTGAAGGGTTTTACAAGAAATTTTCTGTCTCCTCTACTTCTTTAAGTTTAAGGTAACTTTAATTAAGACAATATTAAAAGTTTTAAAAAATCATCTTTGGACTGTATGATTTTGTAACTCAAAATATGTTTTTCAATAAACGATAATATAAAATAAATATTTTCTTGAAGTTATTGAAGCGTAGCTGAATTTATAGGAATTATTTTCTAATACGCATACGTGCGAGTGCTTTTCTATAAGCTTGAATACTTATATTGTTACTATAACATATTTATATTGTTGCTACAACCATATTTTCATTTTTAACTTGGCAATTATAATATTGTTACATTTTAACAGTATTAATATTGCGGCAATCATACTATTGTCAAAATTAAATTAAAAAACAATACTATGGTTGCGACGAACATACTTTTATTGTAAGCATATTTTTCTCTGCGTGTACGTTTCTTTGTTATAAAAAGTACACTTTTTTGAGTATTTGCATAGTAATTAATAATTTCTTTTTGACGGACAATGGTTTAAATGTGTACTGTTAGTTGGGAAGCACTAAATACCTTAACAGACGGAATATTTGTCAATCGTCGCCCAAAAAACGAATCGCATGATCAAAACTTGTGAATTCTAGTCAATATTGAAATATGTGTGCTCAAATCACTTCCGACCGTCGACAATTGAAGTGCGTACAAATTTAATGTCGAACTATTCTGCAACATCAAACAAACAGAAAATTGACTGTTATTGAATTATTTTTAAAAAGAAACAAAATAAGTAACAGAAACAATGGAAACATTTTAGGTGAAGCAAAATAACTTCTGTTTACAGCAGAATGATAGCTTTAAGTGAGTGCGAAGAGAGTAAGAGCGAAGTTGATTTGCAGGTCGTTACAGCTCGCAAATGTAATACGATCTTTTTCGTACCTTCAAAGAAGTTTAGAACTGGCGATCAAGCTATAACATTAAACATCAACACGTATGAACCATTAGATACCGAACAAGAAGAATACGACAAGAACAACGCACCAAAACCTTTTGCGATATCCAGTCCTAATGTACAAAACCTATCAAGCATGGTTGTTGTTACAACTATATATTTTATTTTGAAGTCCTGTTCGTCTATGGGGATCTGCTTCGATATCCAGGAGAAGGAAACGCGCCATTTGAACTGGATGCGTCCACTGAGACCTGGGGGTCAGATGAGTGGGTTTGGCCGGACAATTGAATAGATGCAGCACGTCATGTGGGCCTGATGGCAGGAGGGACAGATTTCCGGAACGCTATCCATTCGTGCCCCATAACAATTAAGAAGGCTGTACCATCTGGATCTCAGCTGAGCCAGAACCACACGCGTCTGCCGAGGTAATACCTTCTCCTCAGATGAAATCTCCTGGGGATGTTACCCTAGCACTATATTCACACTGATATCTCTCTCTCTTTCTAGATCATGAATATCGTACCTGATCTGCCCGGGAGGAGGCATTCTGTCCAAGAGATGGTGGTTAGTATGACTACTGCGAAAACACCCTAGCAGGTAATGCTTAGACAGAAGAAAATGTGTCAACGCAGGTTGTCCTCAGAAGACATAAGAAAACACCCTGTTGATGTCTGGGCAGCATTCTGGCAAGTCTGAATTATCTTCCACTGCGTCGTACTTACGTACGCCAACCACACAGGTGCTGCGTAGTTCTTTTGAGACCGACCTATCGCTTTGTGAGTTCCCCAAGTACTGCCGGCAAGTTACTTGAGGACCTTGTTCCTACTTTTAAGCTTATCGCAGATAGCTGTAGTATGTGCAGAGGATCAAAAAAGGCTGTCCAATGTGACCCCAAGGATTTTTGGATAGTTGGTCGAAGTCTTTGGAATGTCAAGAGATCGGCCTGTACGATGCTCCTTTGAATGCATCTTTGTCTGGCTTCAAGAGCGGTACCACTCTGCCCATTTTCCTGGTATCGGGAACTAAGAGAATGGCTAACGACAGATTGAGGAATTTGGGCGTGTACTCTGCTCTCGGCGTATCCTAGTGCTTTAACATGAGCATTAAGATTCCGTCCGGACCCAGCGCCTTTGATGACTTTGCGCAGCGGATGACATGGGCAACTTCGCCAACGGTAAATTGTGGTGGTGCCTTTTCGACTCGGATAGCGAGGATACGACGCAATGCTCTCCTTTTTGCCTTATCACTCTCTGGGTGCTCAATAAAAAGTCGGTTAAACTAACACGCGCACCGCTTCGGATCTGCCACTGTTCTATCACAAAACGTGACGGCTTTCCGATCATCCTTTCTTCCAGGGTTAAAGAGCGATTTACCGTTGTCCACAATTTACTATCTAGCCATTTGTTCCGCATATATTCGTTGACCAACCTACTGTTCTCAAAATGTCATTAGGGTTGGAGCGACGAATGTCACCACGCTCGTCTCCGAGTCCCGCTGCCTCTGCTGGGAAATAAGGTCGAACTTCGTGTATTAGACCAGCAGGAATATGGCGAGCGGCTGCTGCGTTGATGATGGCTCGAGCATTAAATTCTCCTAGGACCAAGCTGTTATTGCCTTGAAGCAGATTGCTAATGTGAGGCAAATAACAATTCCCAATCGGCGGGATGTTCACGTTGTACAGCTCTATCTCGGCAGTTCCAGACCTGACTGCTACCCCCATACAGTACTTGCATGGGGGTAGAGTCAACATCGAATTGGGTCTATACGGCACAGAATGGTGTAACAGGAAAGCAAGTCACTCACCTCTGCTTCTGTTGCGATTCTTACATAGCTAGCTGTATCCGTTACAACTGTGCAGGGTACAGGTGGCATTCTTGGATCGCAGAGACCATGATCTTTCTCCGACTCATAAATTATATTACCTCATCTGTGGTGTATGATGCTATATATTTAGATGCTGTTGCGAGGGAGACTGCGGGGGAGTATCGTAGTTGGATAATGATGACGACGAAAATTTAGACGGCGATAGTGACATCAAATCCAGAGACCCATGGTCCGGAGTTTTCTTTGATCCCGGCTCGGACCAGTATTATTCGGAACAGGCATTCCGGGAAGAGCTGATCCGACGACGAACAAAAACACATATTGTTGAGGTGACTGAGGAGTACTTGCTTCGGGTCAATCCGGTACATAGAACCGGCAGTCGCGGGATTGAAGCATGGTAAAAGATTTTGCTGCCATAATAAATTCAAAAGAGTTTGGATATAGAGCCTTACAAGGTAGCAAAGTAATTAAAAACGTAGATGACTACAAGAAAATTGTTGCCTATTGCCAAAAACGAAAATATAAAATTTTATATCAACTAAAAACCGAAAGGGCATGAAAGTCGTTATGAAATTTTTTTACTTTTGAGCTTCTGTTGAGGAACTTAAAAAGGACATTGATTTAGATGGACATAAAGTGAGGAATATTCAAAAAATTAAGAACAGGATAACTAAAAACCCACATAATTTATTTTTTATTGGCCTTGAACTAGCACAAAATAATAAGGATATATACAACATAACAAAAATGACTAATGGTAATGCTCAAATTGCATTGCGCTGGATCAATTTGAGTATTACGCTGGAATACTTATGCTTTTTTGAAATTCCGCAGTGAAATGTGGCAGCGATAAAATCTCATGCAAAATGATTTTGTGTGGCCAAACATATGTTATCGATTGCACTGTTCAAGTATTTATTTGTATTTTATGCAAATTGACATTTGTATTGCTATATGGAACGCCAATAGTTTGTCTAATTAAAATAATATTGATGGTTTGCTAGTATCAGAAACCCATTTAACTAGCAAATCATATTTTCTCATAAAATTACATACCTTAATTAATACAAATCAAGTATAAAGTTTTAGACAGTGTGCAAGAGCGTAGAGTACAGTCAACTGCAACGTTTTATGTCGGCGGGGGCCTTTATAGTAAGCACCCATCGTGGGGTTTACGTTAAAATAACCCAAAGGGAAAGGAATTACATAAATGTATCCGAGACAATAACTTCTCAGCCCTCTTAACGGAAAAACCAACATGCTGGCCATCAGATGCACATACAATAAGATCTTCTTGATTGTGTCTATTTCATCTAATAATTATTTACACATTGTTGAATGTTTCGATTTGAACTGACCATTCTCCAATAATGGTAATGTATAGTACAACTCTATACTCCAACTCAACTGTTAATTCGTTTACTAGAAAACAGACATGGATTTATTCGGATAGAGAATAATGTTAACCTAGATCAGAAATGGATTAAGCAGTAGAATGTTTCACAAACTTGTTGCTGGAGGCTACCTTTCTATCAAATAAGGACGTCGATGTAATGATAACTAATGGAAATATATTTACGCTATCCTCAGAATAAAGAAATCTGGTAAATAATAAGATAAGGTTGAGGAAAATCTGGCAACAATCGAGTCATAAACAGGATAAAGCCTCAAAAGATTCAACTGAACTTCTACAGGAATACAGGAACTACGCCACCAAATTTTTTTTGCAAAACTTGCACCCAAACTCTTCGGAAAACACAGCTGGTGGAAAGCATCACAGTATATAAAACACCCAAAAAAACTAGACCCGCCCATAAAATAAGAAAATAATAAGTGGTTAAAATTCGATGAAGACAAAGTTAACGCTTTTTACAATCACTTACAAAACACGTTTAAACCATTTGATTTTAATTCTGAAACTTCAGATGAAGCAAAAATTTTGGGATTTGTTGATTCAGTCTGGCAGATGGATCGCTAATAAAAAGTATAATACCAGCGGGAATACGTAAAAAATAAGCGATCCTAATGAAAAAAAAAATTGCCTGGATATAACCAAATAAATTCTGTGATGCTGAAGAACCTTCTCCAAAAAGGTATAGTGGTTTTTACATACATTTTCACGTAAGCCACTTTTCATTGTAATGAAAATTTGCAGCGATAATAAAGATCCAAAAGCCAAAGAAACAAGAATGTAATATCTCTTTATATAAAACGATTATGTTATAATCGACTTTTTCCAAAATATTTGAAAGAAGAATTTTAGATTCCGGCATAAACATGGAACATCTGAACAGTGTCATCTGATTGTTGAATATGTCTGAAACATTGGAAAATAAAAGATACTGTTCGGCAGTTTTTCTGGAAGTTCAACAAGCATTCGATGAAGTTTGGCACCCCGGATTATTATACAAATTAAAAAAAATTCTTTCAACACCATTTTATTTTAATCTTGAGGTAATATTTTGTAGATCAGCTCTTCTTCTACACAAGAATTATTTCTCTCAAATTATTTCCATTAATTAGGGTATGCTGCAAGGCAGCGTCATTGGTCCCTTACTGTATACCATATTCACATCAGATTTGCCAACATCGGATAGTGTACTCAGAGCTACATATGCAGGTGACACAGCTATTCAAGCCACTCTGCGATATTTGGCTCTTCATAAATTCAAACCCTATTCAATAAATTACACAGCTGGCTTGTAAAATGGAAATATAAGGTGAACTCCAGAAAATCTAGTCACATAACGTTTACGAATAGAAGAGGCGATTGTTCACCAGTCGCAATAAACGGAGAGACAGTTCCACATAAAGTGTGTTCCAGTTTCGTGGAACGCATTTAGATCAGATTAACATGGAAGTCACACATTCAAAACAAAAGATAGCATATAAATATTGGCTACTTGGGCCAAAATGACAGCTAACTGTGGAAAATAAACTAATAATCTATAAATAATTTTGAGGACCACGTTGATGATTATGATGACGTCATTAATTACAGCCACTGGTTCAGGATGGCTAGGTCGAGTACTGCATTGCGCTAGGCTACCAGAGTGTAATTGTTGAGAGCATTTGGGATGGCATAATTCTCTGCAAAATGTCGTAATAGTAGTACTCCAATTTCCGATGGATAGTATTTCGCTTTAAAAATGGCGAAGTTTTTTCGCTAAGGGGCAAAATAGTTGCATTATGATAGGCTGGGAAAATCGTTACCATCTTACATTCTAACATAGGTTGAGGATACTTTATTATAAAATGCAAAGTACTTCTATCTAGCAAGACTTTTACATACGAGACATTTGTTAAGTCATTAACGGAGGTATAAACAGAGTTTTGATTAATTTCTTTTAAATCTTCTAAATCTTAAATGATGGGGTTAATTATACCTCTTTTTGCAAGGGGACGGCTAGCATTAAAATTTCCAAAGTAAAATATTCTACTTTGCGCGAGTACGGTCTCATACAAATGTACGGTATAAATTTGTCCGATGTCTGGTTTTCTGATAATTGTCTTAACTATTTATGTCAATTTGTTAATCTAAACCTGTGTCCGTATGTTAATTAGTATCTGTCCATTTTCTGACTCAATTACGACGTTTTTTTTGGTAAGGTGCAAAGTAGTTCAATTATGCTGCACTGGGAAAATCGTTATCATCTTACATTCTAACATAGATTGAGGAAACTTTATTATAAAATGCAAAGTACTTCTATCTAGCAAGACTTTTACATACGAGACATTTGTTAAGTCAGTAACGGTAGTATAAACAGAGTTTTGATTAATTTCGTTTAAATCTTCTGAATCTTAAATGATGGGTTAATTATACCTCTTTTTGCAAGGGTGATGGCTAGAATTTAATTTTGGAGTTCCAAAATCAAAATTCTACTTCGCGCGAGTACGGTCTCATACAAATGGACCGTATCAATTTATCCTATCTCTAGTTTTCTGAAAATTTTATTAACTATTTATGTCAATTTGTTAATCTGAACCTGTGCCCTCATGTTTATTAGTACCTGTCTATCTTCTGATTCAATTAGTTTATGTTGTCTTAATTTAAGTTCCTCAAAATCATCAAAGTCTGGTGTCCCCAAAATTACTTTTAGGGTGGTGTCTTAGACATTGATGACCTTTGTCTGCCTATGGTAAATGTCAAATGATGCCAAAATTGTCCTGATTGATGCTGAAATTTTGTACCGTATGAGATAAAGGAAAGTGTTTTGTGAGGTCTGACGTTTCGTTCGTTATTGCCTAATATGAGGTCAAGTTCGTTGAATTTTTAATGTATTTTTCCATATGATGACATTCCCGTCCGTAACAGGAATGTAGTCTGAGCCAGTATAGTCCATCAATCTTCAATCTACTGTCAGAGGTTGTACTGTCACAATCAATATTGTATAAGAAAATGCAAAGAAAAAAATATACTATGGTGGGTTTCGTATTTAAAAAAAATACCATCTTAAGTTGTCCTTATGGACCACCCTCCATTTATGAAGGTGGTTCCTAAGTCTCTTCGGTATATAAGGGCGTTAGTTTGTTCCCTAATCTCCTATTACTCTTAACCAGAACACATTCTCCGACGTCGAACACCCTATTGTGCCTGGAGGGATTGTTTCTATCAAGGCTTGTTGTGTTCTCATAATTCTTCCTCTTATTTCTTCTTGATGACCTAGCGATGCTCCATGGACTACATCTATAGGTCTTTTCGCGGTCACCGAGTGAATAGATCTGTGCTCTCGGGTTTCTATTCAAATTTAAGACACCTCGCAATCTCTGGGAGAGTGCTATAAAAACGTTTCAATTGACCCTTTGGGGAGCTAAGGATAGGATGAGCGTTTGTAACTTCACGCTAAATTGATTCCTCAACAAGGTCGTAATAATTTCAGATTTTAACGCTGGCTCATTGCCATAGTAAATCTGGTCTTTGGAAATATATTCATTAGCAGCATGATTGTAGGCTTTAAGTCTGCAATTGTGCGGGATGTCACCAGCTGAACCACGGCGAATTTAGATAATTTATCTATGCAAGTTAGGAAGCGCTTCCTATCGGTAGAGAATACATCAATGTGGAGCATTTCTCCAACATAAGATAGTATTGGTTGCATCCATTTCTTGTTGGCGTGGATGCCTATCATATTTAGCCCTAGAACAGACTACAATTTGACACAATCTCATTCGTCAGTTTGGTCATTCTTGGGAAGTAATAGTCAGGAATAATTTGTTTAACGTTTTTCTGAGCTGCTCTATGAGCACGATTGTGTTCGGTATAAGCACTTTCCGAATGATCATTCTTATCGAAAATGTCTACTTCCATTCTTCTGCAGTGCTAGAATTTTGGTTGCTGGGAAACACCTTACCAGCTCATGTTAGATACTAGATAACGTCGGCAAATCGAAGTGTATTGCGTTTACTACTTTGGGACTCACTGCTAACTTGACGTCTTCGATGAGAGTGTTCCTATTAGAGAATTCAATAATATGTAGAGTCTTTTCAGTAAAGATAATGAAGTTTCGTCTCCGTGGTAATTGATTGTGTGATCTGTCTGTTTCCTCGATCGTGTAGGTAAAGGAATTCTCGCTGTAAACCGAATTCTCGCTATATAGAAAGGAGTTTCATCTTCTAGGCTATGGATATTTTGACGCGACAATGCGTCAGCGACGTGGTTTTCCTTGACAGGTTTATAAAAAATACTTATGTATATGTTCAAATGTTCTACGCCATAGAGGTAGTTCCTAGGTTTCTTCAGTGCCCATTATGGTCAACAGTTTGTGTTCGTTTGTTGCGAAGTTCAATTCCCTGTCCTTAATGGTTCTAGATAGCATAGTTATCGCCATGCCACTTTGTAACAAAACCGCCCCTGAACCCAGTGAAGAGGCATCCGTCGTTAAATCGAATGGCTTCCTCAGGTCTGGATAATGTAACATTACCTCCTCTGAGACCAATACCTCCTTCAGTTTCTCAAAAGCTTGAGTCTGATCTTCATTGAAATTCACTCGAATCTTTTTTGCTGGTGGACACTAATTTTCCCATTGTCACAACAGAAACACCTATAATAACCCAAAGTCCCAAAAAGGACTTGAAGTTTAACAATGTTGTAGGGCGTTCAAAATTACGGGTAGCTTCTATTTTATCAGGACTTGTTCTGATACCATCTCTAAATGCGATAAAGCCAAGATATTGGACACTTTCTTTAAAAAAGTGCGATTTTTCCCAGGATACCGTTATATTCGCCTCGTATAGCCGACTATGTACCCATGAAATATGGCTAATATAGTCATTTTCATTCTCTGAAAAAATTATATCATCTACGAAGACGTCGTCAAAAAAGCCTGCAGAATTCATATTTTCCATTTCCAACGGAAATTCGGTCTGTTCCCTATCCTTGTCAGTGAGAGAAATTTGGTGGGAACCGAACTTCAGATCAATGGTTGTAAAGTACCAAGGTTCGAAAGTTTCATTGTCACATCCGAAATAGGATATTTATCGTCAATTATCTTCTGGTTTTAATTTCTGAAGTCTATAACAAGCCGCTTCTTAATATTTCCTAGATGGACTGACGAATTTTGCTGTTATCGAATTTGGTGCTTGTCTGCGTTAGCAGATCAAGACCAATTATACCATCAAAAGAAGAAAGTGATGGAAATATAAAAAATATAGTTTGAGGAAACATTTATAATAAACTGCATTGAAGCCATAAATTGATTTCACCAGGAATGGCAGTCTACCGGAGCTATGTGTTTAAGTTCCTTTAAGGGCTTTATATATTTCTTCGATGCCCCTGTGTTTATTAATAACAAAAGGGAACCAAATTGAACTTTTTGTGCGTTGTTTAGAATTCTATAGCAATTTTTTACTAATTTGAGGTCGCTGATTTTAAATCTTACCTCTATTTTTCTCCATCAGCTCCAATTTTTATATTACAGGTACTACTCGTATTTTCGATTTATTTTTTCGAAAATCATCAAATAAATTTTTAAAATTGTGCTTGTTAAAGAATAAGTTGTTAGTAAAAGTAAAAGATGTAGTTGTTAGTAAAAAAAAGTGAAGTAAAAGTTTAATTTTAAAAATTTGCTCGAGATATGTTCTAAATTCTTTGGAAAAAAAACGTTGATGACATTTTTATGATTCTCAGAATTAAAAAATAAGTAATAAACAAAAAGTAATTTCATTTTTATGATTACGGTGCAGACTAATAAACGGTCATAAATGTGCGTGGATGCGGAATTGCTCTTCTTGTTCTCTTATGATTTATGCTACTCCGTTCACAGTCAATTAAAGGGAAAAAGGCAAGTGCACTTTTTTATTGATGTGTGTTTTCCGTTGACTACCTGTAACGGAAGAGTTTTTTACATAAACTCCACGCACATTTTAACCGTCATCCGTTGCCCTTATACGAAGAACAAGGTCAACAGGGACGCATTTTTTTAAAAAAATGCGTCCCTGTGGACCTTGTTTTGATTTATTATTATCTTCTAATTATACATGTATAATGAATGTTAGAATTTTTTTTTATATATAACATTATTAATTTTTTATGAGTTTTATATCAAAAAGCCTAAAAAACTTTTGTTGTGTAGATTGTCCCTCGTCCAACATATTTTCTGGCAGGTGTAGCATCGATGCATAAGTGTTGAATGCTCTGCACAAACTGGATTGTTACAGGAATGGCAATAGGCCCTTGTTTTTCGCTGCCGTCCGTACTCAGAACGGCATAGGCGACATGACAGTCTGTTCGTTCTAGACGCAAGCGACGGTGCAGCTCCTTCTGTCGGTCTTGATAATATCTAAAAAGAACAAAATTATGTAGTAATTCTGCTTTTGAACATTGGAATTGTTTATTCTTACCTTTACATCAAATGCTTCCATTATGCATATCCATCCTTGGATATGCGGGTGTTTAGCGATCGTTCCTCTATGTTTGGTAGTACCAATTCATCTCGCTTCATCTCGTTGTATCAAATAAATTCAGCTAATGCAGCAATGTCCACCATATTAAAAAAACATGGCCAATGGCCAGCGGTTTGTTGAGCGCTTGTATGTATATGTGCCAAGCATCTGGTCCATTGTATCAACGCCCGATTTGTTGGCGTCATAATCCAAAATAGCAAACGGCTTCTTCTTTTCAGTTTGCATGTCCACAACGCAAGTATAATGTTGTGTCGACAGCAAAATTACCGCTTTGTTCTTCTTGGGCACATATGAACATAGTGCTATATCGCCTTCGTTGAAGCCGAACAATGGGCTGTTGACAGGACGCGTATGATTTTTTGGAATTCCCGATGCACACATGTCTTATTCGAGCGCACTGTTCCAACACATGCGGTTTTCTTCCTGATCAAAGTACGCGCCAAATCCAAAGTTGCGAAAAAATTGTCGGCATAAATTGTGCGGCCTGCCCTTGATTCACTTCTCGTGCCTGGTCAGGCAATTTCCCAGAGTAAATCATTCCTTTGACAGGATAAAATGATTTTGAGTCGCACAACCACCACATCTGTATACCGTACTTGGCAGGCTTCGATGGAATGTATTGCCAAATTCCATGCAGCGTTCACTTCCCTGTCTTTCCGATTTGATTCGCGTATTATGATGTACGCCATTTCTTCGGTGACGAGCGTGCGGAATATGGTAAAGGGATCATATGTGATTCCGACTGGTCCCGGAGTCCTCCTTGTGTAGTTGACCACGTTATGAGCACGAGTACGGGATGTCGGTGGTACATTTTTAGTCCATTTGGTGCGATTTTTGGAAATGAAGTAATTGTCACTTGTTTGCTGAACATCAGTTTCTTCCTCTTCATCATCGCAGTCATCACTAATATCTTCATTGATGACTATATGTGGATCAGTTCTCGCATCCGAATCATTAACATGAAATTTTGCTTGATGTGTGAAATCGTCATCATCCACACCTTCAAGACCAAATGCAGGAATAGCACCTTCATCGTCATCACTCATCTCCGCACTCATGAAGTCTGCATATCTATCATCCACTGCACGTCTTTCATCCTCACTCATTTGCTGGTAGCGTGTACTACGACGTACCACAATATCAGCAATGTCTAAATTTTCCTCTGCCATTGTATTGTACTTTTATTTCTCTTTATAAAATTCAAAATAAAATTTCGCACTCGATGTTCACTGTCTCAACTTTCATTTATTTGGTTTACGAAACTACAGCCGCTTGTATACCCTTTTCTACGTCTAGCTGGCTTCTAGATTGTACATCTGCGTCTATGTGAGAGTAAGAGTATGCGTAAAAAGTAAGGGTAAATTCAAACAACTTAAAAAGGACGGTAGCAAAAATTCAAAAAGGGACGGAAAGTTTATTATGTTTCATGGAAAGGCACAATAAAATAATCAAAAAAGTAACTAAAATTCAAGAAACACGTTTGTGATGTGTTAAAACAATAAAACAAGCCAAAAGACAGTGCATTTATTAACGATTTCTTGAAATTTCAGTACAAGGTCCCAGCGGACCTTTTCACACATTTAAATCTCAATAGAAACTAAACTATTGGTCGGATCGCTTTGAATTTTTAAAACGATTCTAGATAAAATTTCCTTGGAATACCTGCGGAGGTTGGGTATACTTCCCATGGACCATCAAGGAGTAATTTCAGGGACCTTCTTACCCGCCGGAGCTCATTATTTGGCAAGTTCTGAAAATTTTGAATCACACACGCATTGTAAACAAACTAATACTCGTAAATTATGCCAAATGAACGCTCATAAATTAAAATTTCTGAACCCTGGTATCAGGAGGCTGAATCAGGTATATAGCCACCCTTAACAGATGCGTCCATTCATAAGTACCTGTAAGTAAAATATTGAAAAATATTTAGTATAAAAGGCGTTCATTGATCGTCTTTTTTAAATAACCAACTCTCAGGGGATGCCCCCTATACATGCGGTGCATTGCGTTGGCGAGTGGAAAGTAAAGGATCGGAGGGGGAAAAGAGGAAGTAATATTTATTGACACTTGTCTTGAACTTCTGGATGTCACAATTAGTGAGAAACACATTTGCCGGAAGTCGATTCCACATACGGACTGTACCAGCGAAAAACGAATTTGATCTGTAGTGTAAAGTTCGGTCAACTGGCCAAACGATAACAAAGGGGTGTGAATCCCTAGTAAGTCGCGTATCCCTGCCGATCATCCTCACGTCAGGAATAAGGCGACGGATGTTTGGTGAACACACACCATGAAAGTAACGATAGAACAGCGTCACGCAACCCACATTCCGACGATGCTCAAGGGAAACAATAGAGTTGGATACCCTACTCTCACCTATCAGCGCTTTAAAATCTACTCTATTCACTCGACCCCATTCGGAAATGCCCAGTGAATCCCGGCCAAGTGTCTCATCCATAATTCGCCTTTTGTCTTCAATATCTTGAAGACTCGGCCTACGGTCGATTGAATTACTGTCATCCGCAAGGTTACTGTCATCCGCAAAGGAGAATGTTGGATTCGCGGTCTGACCCAACAGATCTTCAATGAAAATTAAAAATAAAGAGGGAGAAAGGACAGAGCCCTGTGGTACTTCTTCAGTAAGCCTATGTTTGTTGGATGAGAATCCATCTACAACAACTCTTATAGTGCGATCTCTAAGAAAGCTCGATATAAAACGAGCGAAAGTATTACCGACACCAAAAGCAATCAGCTTTGATAAGAGCGCACCGTGCCAGACTCTATCAAAGGCCTTGGAGATATCCAGAGCCACAACCTTACTCTCACCAAACTGATGGATAGACCGACTCCAGCGCTCCGTCAAGAACTCCATCAGGTCTCCCGTAGCAGGCAGTTGGACTCTAGATACCTCACAAGATGGTGGTTAACCATGCAGGATTATTGGCTTTATCCTTTTTAGGGATTGGTTGGACGTTCGCAACCTTCCAACACGCTGGAAAGACTCCGATAAGCAAAGTTAAAGAGGTTGCGTAATGGACGGGCTAGCATCGAGGAGCACTTACACAGGACAAGTGCCGAAATACCATCCGGGCCCGGGGACTTATTTACGTCGAGATTCGCAAGAACCCTTTTAACCCCACGTGTTCAAAAAATATCTGAGGCTTGGAACTAGATACGTTTTCGATCACGGGGAGTGGTTGATTGCTTTCCGGCAAGGAAGAATTTCCTGCGAACATTTCAGCCTATAGGTTAGCTTTATCAACCGGGTCAGTGAATGCCTGATCGTCTTTAACAAGTGTTGGGATAGATGATGAACTATCCTTTACTCTTCTTACAAACGACCAAAAGCTCTTACTTCCCCTGGGGGAAGCAAGAACCTTTGAGCATAGACGTTGTTCGTGTGGAAATTTTTCACGCCTAAGCACTCTGGCACACGAAGTTCTTGCTGTTTCCGCAGCAGTTCAATATTGGCGTTTTTGTTCAGGCGCCAATTTCTGAACGCCTCCTCTGTAGATCTGACAGCATCCCTGCATGCCTGGTTAAACCAACCATTTGTGGCTGGTGTAGCCGACATAACTTTCTGTGGAATAAATGTCTTCATTCCAAATAAAACTATATTTTGGATCATTACAAGTGGTTGAGCTCAGCCCAACGTGCCTTTTCGAAGATAAAAACTGTTCACTTTGGGGCTGGTATCGAGGTGACACGAAGGGCGGAATACGAAAATGATGCTGAAACAATGCAGTGATCAGAATTACCAAGAGGTGGAAGGACATTAACTTCGTACTTTTCAGGGTGCGAAGTTAAGTAAAGGTCAAGAATATTGTGATGGTGCCCTTCGACACACGGAAGTTGTGTCGGTTCATTCACTAATTGTGTTAAGTCATTTTGCGCGGCGAAGAGCTCGGCGTATTGGCCCTCCGGAGTTGTATGGCTCGAGTGTGAAAGCCAGCGGAATTATGGACATTGAAATCTCCAGCAACGACAATTTCACTGTCCGGATAACTCTCCAAATCTTTCATTATAGAATCGGAAAGGGCGTCGAAGCCGTTAAGGAAAGCCTCCCTTTCCGAGTTTGGGCTTCTGTATATAAACCCAAAATGAAGTACTTGTGTTCCAATCCTGAACTTAACCCAAAGGGAGTGAAATTCTGAATCTTGTGAGCATAAGTGTTGCTGGCTCTGAAACAAATTGTACGCAGGCCACGTATGTTGGCGAAATGAATGTTAAATTTCTTTACCATTACGCCAACCACAAAACAAATGTCAGTATGTAAGTGCAGTAAACAATCACACCCCTTTGTCGCTGCTGGTCCCTCTAATGCTTAGTGTTATGCCTTACACATTGGAGGGGCAACGACAAAAAAGCAAAAGAGTCAACTGCACTTACACAGATTTGAATAGATTTGTAGTGGTGGAGGGAGGAGGGAATTCAATGCACCACGGAAAGAGATAAACAAGTTCAACAAGTGTTAACGACCGCGAAAAGTACAGGTGATTTTTCTCCCGTTTTTAAAAGTGAATAAAGTGCAAATCCACAAAAAAAATCATTTTAACCCTGAATATTTAATTTTTCTGTGCAAACAGTTATTATTTATTGAAAACTGTGTTACTTTGATACATACGTCAAAATTGTGCAATCGCTACGTCTAGAAACACTCGCAAAATCAATCCCTCATATGGTTTTGTAACATATGTGGCTAATATACTAAAAAAAACCAATGATCTAGCAGGGACCTTTGAATCATCACGATGATTGTTATTTTTGCGTTGTAGATATAACAGGTATTAATAAAACAAACCGATCTAAGTGAATTTATCCTAGCTTGTCGCCTTGTGAATTTATCCTAGCTTGATGTTGAAGAACCTTCTCCAAAAATGTATAGTGGTTCTCACATATTTTTTTTCATATTTGCGCGTAAGCCACTTCTCCTTGCAATGAAAATTTGCAGCGATAATAATGATCCAAACAAAAAAGAATCTAATATCTCTTCATATAAACCGAATAGGTTATTATCGACGTTTTCAAAGATATTTGAAAAAAAAATATTAGATTCTGGGATAAACTCCTGAACAGTGCCATCTCATTGTTGAATATGTCTCTGAAACATTGGAAAATTAAAGATACTGGTCAGCAGTTTTTCTGGAAGTTCAACAAGCATTCGATGGAGTTTGGCACGCCGGATTATTATACAAATTAAAAAAATTCTTCCAACACCATTTTATATACTCCTGAGGTAATATTTTGCAGATCGGCTCTTCTTCTATGTTGAACACAACAACGATTTCTCTCAAATTGTTTCCAATTGTTTGTTTAATGAGGGTGTGATGCAAGGCAGCGTCCCTTGCTGTATACCATATTTACATCAGATTTGCCAAAATCGGATAGTGTACTCAGAGCTACGTATGCAGATGACACAGCTATTCAAGCCACTCTGCGATAATTGCCTCTTCATAAATTCTAACCCTACTCAATAAATTACACAGCTGGCTTATAAAATGGAAATATAAGGTGAACTCCAGTAAATCTAGTCACATAACGTTTACGAATAGAAGAAGAGATTGTTCACCAGTCGCAATAAATGAAGAGACAGTTCCACATAGAGAGTGTGTCCAGTTTCGTGGAACGCATTTAGATCAGAGTAACATGAAAGTCACACATTCAAAACAAAAGATAGCATCTCGACATAAAGTTTAAAAAATGATATTGGCTACTTGGGCCAAAATTACAGCTAACTGTTGAAAATAAACTAATAACCTATAAATAATTGTTAAGGCTGGTTAGTATACAGGGTGTTTCATACACGACTGCACAAATTACACCAGCGTATTCCTTGGCTCATTTCATGAAAATATGTCCATCTACGACCATGCCCGAAGATGCAAGGGGATGAAAGGCACTGGCTTGAAAATTTTCGGCTTGGTGGTCAGAGGGTACTGGATAAAATTGAACCAGTGGTCCAGCTGATTTTCTTAGTATGCCTTTTGATTTTTTGTAGATCATATCATTGTACCTCGTCGTCAAAGGTCAGTAAATACGTTCCCGTGAAGTCGTAGATGATTATGATGACGTCATCAATTACAGCCACTGGTTTAAGGTGGCTAGGCCGAGTACTATATTGCGCTAGGCTACCAGAGTGTAATTGTAGAGCGCGTTTAGGATGACGTAATTCTCTGCAAAATTTCGTAATAGTAGACTCCAATTTCCGTTAGATAGTATTTCGCTTCCAAAAACGGTGTTGCAAAATAGTTCCATTATGCTGGACTGGGAAAATCGTTACCATCTTACATTCTAACATGGGTTGACGACACTTTATTATAAAATGCAAAGTACTTCTATCTAGCAAGACTTTTACATACGAGGCATTTATTAAGTCAGTAACGGTAGTATAAACATAGTTTTGATTAATTTCTTTTAAATCTTCTGAATCTCAAATGATGCGGTTAATTATACCTCTTTTTACAAGGGCTAGCATTAAATTTTGGAGTTCCAAAATCAATATTCTACTTCGCGCGAGTACGGTCTCATACAAATGGACCGTGTCAATTTGTCCTATCTCTGGTTTTCTGATAATTGTATTAACTATATATGTCAATTTGTTAATCTGAACCTGTGCCCTTATGTTAATTAGTATCTATCTATTTTCTGACTCAATTAGTTTATGTTGCCTTAATTTAAGTTCTTCAAAATCGTCAAAGTCCGATGTCCCAAAAATTACCTTAAGGGCGGTGCCTTAGACATTGTTGCTCCTTGTCTACCTATGGTGAATGTCAAATGATGCCAAAATTGTCCTGATTTGAGTCACGTCTTATGCTTAAATTTGTAGCATATAAGATAAAGGAAAGTGTTTCGTGAGACGATTCGTTCGCTATTGTCTAATATGAGGTCCAGTTCGTTGAATTTTGAATGTACTTAGCAGGGAGATAAATACTGTTACATCATTGAACACACCTATTTCAATAGTAGAACTGACCATACCCTGTTAATGTCATATGGGTTTTGAAAGCGAACCTCAATAGCGTTAGTCTGTAACGGGATTTTAAAAATGTTTCAACTTTCATCATGGAGTGGTCAGATAATGACAACCGTATCGCTGTAATAGCGCTTTTCAATTGTGAAATGAAAAAAGCGATATTTTGAATACGCTCCGGCCACTAGGGATTAGCCGCATGTTCGTCTACCGATGCATAAAACTGTTTGAGGAGACTGGAGATGTAAAAGACCGCCACCGGTCGGGCAGCCCACGCTCTGTTCGTACACCGCATGTGATCAAAGCCATTAAATCAAGAATTCACAGAAATCCGCTCCGAAAACAGAAAATCATGGCCTGTGAGATGAATATCACGAATCATTCAAAAAGACTTGGGACTTAGGGCTTTCAAACGTCGTACCAGACATTTATTGACTGCAGCTTAAAAAAAATAGGATTGAAAAATGCAAATGACTTTTGGTGAAGCACGCTTGCACAGAAAAATTTTGTTCGCCGATGAAAAAATTTTTACCGTTCAGGAAATATTTAACAAGCAAAATGATAGAGTGTATGCGCTGTCATCTAAGGAAGCATCTGAACTGATCCCAAGGGTGGAAAAGGGTCATCACCCAGCTTCAGTCATGGTTTGGTGGGGTGTCTCTTACGATGGGGTCACTGACCTGCATTTCTTCGAACAAGGAGTCAAAACCTCGGCCAAAGTTTACCAAGAAACCGTTTTGGAAGCTGTTGTGAACCTCTTAACTATTCCATGTTCCAAAACCAGCAATGAACTTTCCAGCAGGATTCTGCGCCGGCTAAAACGTCCCTTGCCAGCATTCATTCCCTGTGAAGAATGACCCTCAGGCAGTCCAGATTTGAACCCATTGGATTACAAATTGAGGACGGTTTAGAGGACAAGGTTTGTCACAAACGATACCCCAACATTGGATCTCTTAAGACTGGTTACACTGAGCTGAAAATACAATGATTTTTTTAACCATGTGTCTGGTTAAATTTTTCATAGTAAATGTTTGATAACGACGACAAAATAACGTTATATAAGGTCAAATTGACATGAAGAATAGTTGAGTTAACCTTATATAAGGTTGGTTTTCTCGAGAGAGAGGCAGAAAAATGTGCAAGAGAAACAAAAATTCAAAAATCATTCGGCTCTGTTTGATCGATGTTGTTGATCTGCTTTGTGTTAGACGAAGTTCAGTATTAAGTTACACGAAGTTGCAACGAATGCGACTGATTCATTCCCCCCCCCCCCCCCCACACACACACTCTTTTTCCAATCTTCCTTTTCTATCAACATGTGAGCACTTGTAAGAAAGATCATAAGACAATTTATTTCGCTCTTTGAAAAAACCACCACCAAACAATAGCCAGAGATGCAAAAGATGATACAATAGTACTTTTTGATACATTTTAGGCATCAAACGTACCGTGATACAACCGTAACTCGTCTGGGCCTAATTTGATACATTTTACAAATATTCCGACCTGTTGTCTTTTTTCTTATTCATTGATTGATTTGCATTGATAGATTGTTTGTGTCCAACAAACATAGATGGCACACGTACAACATTTGTTACGGACTTATTAAATATGTACCAGTCTTTTGTCCATTCTTCACCCATGGCTCAAAAATATCACTAAATGGAATAATTTGTTCGCTGTGCATTGTTCCAATAATATGTGGTTATACACTCATCAAAAGACATGCTCTGCGAGAATCTCACGTAAATGACAAACATTTTAATGACCTCTCCTAAAATTTATAATTTTTCGGCCAATGTCGTGTGGTCTCCCGTGGCTGCATCTGCCAGGAAAATTATGCTAAGTGCATTTGTACATAATAAATAAACTGATTTTTATGTACTTTTTTTGGTTTTAATAAAATTGATTGTTTTGATTTTGGTACAGTCGGGTTCGAAAAAGTACATTTTAAGAGAGGGAAAAGTACAAAATAAAAAACCTATTTTGCATCCCTGTTATGAATGCCAAATCCCAACAAACTGGCACTGCTTGTTGGTTGAGCTGTGAAGAAGCTTCATTATGTGTTGAATTGTGCAAGGGAAAAGTGCTGGTGCCAAAATAAAGATAAATATATTATAAAAGTAAATATTAAAAACGATAAAGAGAAATATATTATAAAAGTGAATATTAAAAACGATAAAGGTAAATATATTAAAAAAGTGAATGTTAAAAAATTTAAGTGTTTTATAAATTATTTCTTGTGATTGTAATATTCCTCGTATAAAAGTGAAAAAAATATGGACACGCGGTCGCGTTAACGGTTCATAAAAAAAAAACCAACGCAGTATGCAACGGCAAGCAAACATACGAAAAGAAGTGATGTGTGTGTGTGTGATGTGTTCTTCTTGTCTTTGCCTTTGCACACTTGTGGCTGCTACGCCGTATGTATATACATATGTACGTTGGTTTTGTTGGTGCAGAGTGAAAACTGTAAAATGTACATACATACATATTTTGTTAGAAGTGCTACATACAAACTTTGTTGTTTTGTTTTTTTTCTTTTCAGGTGGTTGTTTTGTGTGATATGAGCGAGGAAAACAATTTGAAATGCCTGTTAGATCAATGGGAGTTCTCAGATTTGTACAGTGTACTGCAAGGTTGGTAGTTTTTCAAAATTTTTATTACGACATCAGTGCGATTTTTCTAAAATTCTCACCACAGAGTACACTTTTGATTCTAAGAAGACTAAAAAAATAAATCCCCCAAGTCCAAACTTTCCGAGTTACGGGCCCCGAAATTCCGGAGATATCATTAGCACTTACTCCTTTATTTTTTATCGGATTAGATCAAAATTGATACCGTTGGAAAGCTTATCGAAATATCTTTCCATACGAGTATATATATCTACGATCCATTAACCCATTCCGAGCCGACATCAAATTTAAAATTATTTTCTAGCTATTTTTATGAAAAAAGGGTCCAAACTCAAGATATGGCTTATATGAAGGTATGTATTTTCTGTTATCACATTACAGCGAAGACCTTTAGCTTTAATATGGTACCACATTTGAACCATTAACCCATTAAATGCCGGAGATATTAAGGACCAAAAACAGAGTTTTACATTTTTATATTTTTTAACCTATTTTATTTAGAGTGTACATATGTACATTAACCCTTCAAACAATTATACACATGGAGTGTCAAGAAGTAAGAAAAGAAGAAATAATATTAAAAAAAAAAAAAAATTATTAAAAAAAATCACAAAAAAATCAAATATTAAAAAAAAAATTGCGCGGTTATTATTAAACACTATTGAAAAATTATAAAAAGTACTAAAAAAACGAACAATTATTTGAGGAAAATCACCAATATTAAAAAAAAGAGGAAAACAGTATAAAAAATAATAATCGCGCGCGGACTCGCGCTATTTATGAATCAATTTACTAAAACAGTCCTACGAAAAAATTTGGAACTTACTCCCAACGACGATTTTCAACTTTTACAATTCAATTCAAATATTCAATTTTTTTAGTACTTTTTCAATAGTGTTTAATAATAACCGCGCACTTTTTTTTAATATTTGATTTTTTTTAATAATTTTTATTTTTTTTTAATATTATTTCTTCTTTTCTTACTGTAGAAATGTTGACACTCCATGTGTATAATTGTTTGAAGGGTTAATGTACATATGTACACTCTAAATAAAATAGGTTAAAAAATATAAAAATGTAAAACTCTGTTTTTGGTCCTTAATATCTCCGGCATTTAATGGGTTAATGGTTCAAATGTGGTACCATATTAAAGCTAAAGGTCTTCGCTGTAATGTGATAACAGAAAATACATACCTTCATATAAGCCATATCTTGAGTTTGGACCCTTTTTTCATAAAAATAGCTAGAAAATAATTTTAAATTTGATGTCGGCTCGGAATGGGTTAATGGATCGTAGATATATATACTCGTATGGAAAGATATTTCGATAAGCTTTCCAACGGTATCAATTTTGATCTAATCCGATAATCTCCGGAATTTCGGGACCCGTAACTCGAAAAGTTTGGACTTGGGGGATTTTTTTTTTGTCTTCTTAGAATCAAAAGTGTACTCTGTGGTGAAAATTTGAAACAAATCGGAGCAATGTCGGTAAAGTAAATTTGTTCCCAGTGCTGTATAACTTTATTTGATTAACAGAGAATGAAATCTCAATCAACGAATTGAAACATTTAACTAATGAGGACTTAACGGAAATTATTCCAGTACTAGGAAAGCGTATTCGGTTCAGAGAAAAGTTATTTTTATGGAAGGAGCAAATTGTAAGTTCAACTTAATACTCTTTAAGAATGTATTTAAATTTCTTTGAATCCATAGTGTCCACGAAGTAATGAAACTTTATCTGTACAGAGCACTGTTGACACTTGGTTGAATTCACCGGCAAGTCCAAAAGTATGACCTTACGTAATGTAAATAGCCCATATTGTCTTAACATATTCTCTGTAGGGTTTTATTGACATTGCAGAAATTTTAAGGTCTTGCGGTAAAGGAAGAGGAATTGTAGATTACTATACGGAGAACAATCAGTTGTTAGAATGTCACCGAAATGATATCATATCTATTTTATTGGAAGAAGTTGCAGAAAAAGATTGGATATTACACATTTCCGACTTTACATTAATTTCCCAACAAATACTCAATATATTTCCGAATGAAAATAAGGTATAAAAATGTTCTGCAAACGTGTATCTAACTCATTTATTGATTTATTTTTTTCTTTGATTTATAGGATTTTTACTTCATTGGACGTGGACCACGCAAAAATCCAAGTGGGAGGCTCTATGATAAATATCACAATTTAAAGAGCAAACGTCGTAAAGTCCTAGGCAGCTCCTTGTCGGATAGAATACACCAATCAAGTGAAGAAGATGAAATAGATGAAAAAGCTCTGTCTTCTCTAAAAGAGATTTTAAGAACAGATATATCAAAATGTTTGTCGGATAGTGATCAACGAAAAGCAAGTGAATATTGGGTCACCACATTTCCTATTCGCAAGAAAGACGTAAAAGCTGCAAAAACCAACGCCGACGTTTTGAATCATTGGCCGGGCTACAAGCAAGCTTTCGGATACGTTTTGGTACATTACACTATGCAACAATTACATATTACATTAAATAAAACTAAGATACAAATGTAACAAAATGATTTCAAATTTTTCAGATTAAAAGCGATTTTAAATTGTTACATCCAGACAGTGAGAACTTCTTATACTCCAAATGGGAACCGTTTTTAAGCCGAATAATTGATTTCTTGAATATCAACATAAAAGACCAAGCATCTCGTGAAGAACTGGCGTGTTGTAAACAACTGTCGAACAAAGGTAATAAAAAATATATTAAATATAATAAAATATAGTATGCACTTAAAAATAAATTTTAACTTACAGACAGTTTTAATTACATCATTGTAAAACTATTAAACAGTGTGATCAAGCCTACAGCTCGTTTTAAAAGCCACGATGGAAAAGTTTGTAAAAAATTCACAATCAGCGACGCACAAGAGAGCTTTACACTGCATGTCACCAACTTAAGTGACTACAAGATTAAATTGGACGCACTCAAAGAAAAATACTACACTTCGTCAAACACGTTACAACCCATTATAATTGTGGTCGGAGCAAGTATGTTAAATATCAAAAAAATTTTCATTTATTTCGATAGTGTATTGTATTGCCTTAATTCCTACCTTGAATGTTTAGATGTAACATTCAAAATATTCAATGTTCTGAATTTAAGTTATCCTAAAGCTAGTGAAGGCGTTTGGTACTTTATTCAAAAATATTTTTATAACATTACTACACCTTTTGATAAATCAACTCCATCGATTATTTCTCTGATCAATTATTTACACGAACATTCACAACAATAATTTCTTCACAACATATAAAATGGCTTTAATTTGTTTTAAATGTTTAAAAATTTATAACACTGTAAAAGATTTAGTAACCCATTTAAAGGAAAACCACTTCATAACCACATCGGATAAAATACAGTGCGCTCAACCTGAATGCTTTCAAATTTTCAACAACCTGAAAGCGTTTCGAAATCATTTACTGAAAGTTCATACAAAAAATTCGACAGAAGTACATTTGTCTGAAAAGCATTTAGGAAAATTGGCTCAATTAAATATTGAAAAGAATTTTGTAACAGAACGCTGCAGTAATGCCGAATTGATGATCAACATAGATTTGAAAAAAATGTATAATTGCATAGATGCAATAAAAAACCGTACCTTACAATTTTTGTTGCATTTATATTGCAAGGATAACTTAGCTCGTAAGGATGTTATTCGAATTCAGGATTCTGTATCGGAAATTTTACTGCCTATAGGAAGTGTAATTGCAGAAATAAGTATAAATTCTCAGCATAGTGACCTTTTACAAATTATATCTGAATTGTGTTTGAATCCATTCAGAAATTTTAAAAATGAATACAAATTTTTGAAGTACATTGAAAAAGAAAACTTATATCAGTCAGCAAAACCATTTCTTTTATCGAACACAATAGAACCAAAAGTCTCCGGTGGTAATCCTAATTTACGACCAATATTCTTCAATTACTATATGATGCCAATTCGATTTCAATTTAAGAAATTTTTCGAACTTCCCAATATTTTGCATTCGACCTTCAATAGTATAGATAAGTCAATTAAAAGTAACACGTTGTCTAACTTTGTATGCGGAGAAGTTTTTCGAACCAAACTAAAGTATATGCAGAAACAGTATGTTATACCTTTCATATTATATTTCGATGATTACGAAATAAACAATCCATTAGGGTCACATAAATATTCTATATGCGCAGCTTACTATATGTTTCCTAATATCCCACAACACCTGCAATCAAAATTGGATTTCATTTTTCATTTTGGATTTATTAAGACAAGCACTTACAAAGCATTAGGCAATGAAATTACATTCATTCACCTTGTTAACGAAATAAAATATCTCGAAGAAGTCGGCTTGGATATTTATGTGAATGACACAAATTATCGCGTTCATTTTGTACTTGGCGGCGTTGTAGGAGATAATCTTGGTGTCAATACTATATTAGGCTTTTCAAAAGGTTTCTCCGCATACTCGTTTTGTAGACTTTGTAAATTGAATAAAAATGACACCAAAAATAATTGCAAAGAAAATGTGCACAGTCTCCGAAATAAACTCAATTATGAGCAAGATTTAAATCTAAATAATACTCAAGACAGTGGTATACATGAAAATTCAGTCTTCAATAGTATAAAAACATTCCACGTAACAGAAAACTTTATCTTTGATATAATGCATGACTTATTTGAAGGCGTTTGCATCTATGATTTATGTCAAATATTACTTGGCTTAATTGAAGAAAATATTGTGACATTGGAACAAATAAATCAAAGAAAACAATTGTTTCAATACGGAGACCAAGAAGTTGGAAATATATCACCTGCCCTTGACATCACAAAATTGAAAAAATATAAAATGACAATGTCTGCACGGGAATGCTGGTCATTTACACATTTCATAACTTTAATGATAGGCGACTTAGTACCCGAGGACAATAAATTTTGGAAACTATTGTGTTTGCTAATAGAAATTGTCGATGTATGTTTGCAATCACAGTTTTCAAATAATGACATTCAACATTTACCAAAGCTCATTGAAGATCATCACTATTTATACATAACTCTTTTCGGACAAACTCTCAAACCAAAGCACCATTTCCTTACTCATTATCCAACAGCAATTAAAAAATGTGGCCCTCTTAAACATTTGTGGTCAATGAGATTCGAAGCAAAACATCGTCCATCGAAAGTTTACTCGCGGTGTACAACTTCAAGATTAAACCCCCCTCAAACATTGAGCAGTAAAGCCTGCCTTAAGTTTTCTGAATTTTTGTTGCGTTATAAAAGTGGTTTTCCCAGTACTGTTCAATTAATAAAAAATTCAAAAAATATAGATCTTAAATCATTGCCTAATTACCATGAACTAATAGATTCAGATGTAGAAGAAGAAGAGTACCATTTAATATTTAATTTAAGTGACGAAATTTTGTATAAAGGGATGCTCTATAAAATTAATAATTATATTTCAGCCTATCATAATACTCTCTGTCAATTGTTTAAAATTAAAGTTTTTTTAAACAAAAACGATGTGGTGTACGTCGTTTGCTATTTAATAGAAATTAAATTCGACAGACATTTTCAGGCCTACAAAATCGGCAAGGCTTTACAAAATAAAATGTACATAAAAAAATTATCGTATTTTTCTAGCCCTCCTCTAAATATACACACAATTTGTAATGGCAAAACATATTTTAGAAATAAGTTCTATTTTTAGATATATGTATGTATTTAAAAATCTATATTCAATAATAAACTAAAATTAAATAAAAATTGTGAAAAATTAAATTTTTCTTGTTTTATTCAAATATTGGTAGGTTAACTTAATATTGAAAATTGTTGTTAGTATTAACAATTTTCATGGTTAAAAAATTTAACCATGGAATAGTTAAAACAACAATTATTACTGTAATATTAACAATTTTCATGGTTAAAAAATTCAACCATGTAATAGTTAAAACAACAATTATTACTGTAATATTAACAATTTTCATGGTTAAAAAATTTAACCATGGAATAGTTAAAACAACAATTATTACTGTAATATTAACAATTTTCATGGTTAAAAAATTCAACCATGTAATAGTTAAAACAACAATTATTACTGTAATATTAACAATTTTCATGGTTAAAAAATTCAACCATGGAATTGTTAAAACAACAATTATTACTGTAATATTAACAATTTTCATTGTTAAAAATTTCAACCATGGAATAGTTAAAACAACAATTATTACTGTAATATTAATAATTTTCATGGTTAAAAAATTTAACCATGGAATAGTTAAAACAACAATTATTACTGTAATATTAACAATTTTCATGGTTAAAAAATTCAACCATGGAATAGTTAAAACAACAATTATTACTGTAATATCAACAATTTTCATGGTTAAAAAATTCAACCATGGAATAGTTAAATTAACTATTATTATTGTTAAATACAAGTCAACAAGAAAATGTTTAAATTAACCTTATATAATGTAGACTCCAAATCATGTTTATTTATGGTTAAGTTAACCTTATATAAGGTTAATTTTTTCCTCAGTGTAGGTTCGAGCTGTGGCCAATTTTCCAATGGACGAGGTTCGCGCAGCTATTGATGATGCGACTTAAGGCGTGTGTAAAGGCAAAAGACGGACATTTCGAATAAGTAGATTATTTTTGGATACAATATACATCAATAAATATATTAAAAAATATTTGGTCCAAAACCATTCAGTACTTTTTATTTTACAGCATATAACGTGTGTAACAGTATTTATGTCCCTACTAAGTATTTTTCCATATGATGACATTCCCATCCATAACAGGAATGTAGTCCGAGCCAGTCTAGTTCATCAATCTTCTATCTACTGTCAAAAGTTGTATTGTCACAATCAATATTCTATAAGAAAATTGAAAGAAGAAAAAACATACTATGACGGACTCCGGATACCATCTTAAGTTGTCCTTACAGACCACCCTCCCTTTAATAATGCAGGTGGTTCCTAAGTCTCTTCGGTATATAAGGCCGTTAGTTTGTTTCCTAATCTCCTATTGTTTTTAACCAAAGTACATTCTCCGACGTCGTACACCCTTATGTCCCTGGAGGGACTGTTTCTATCAAGTTGGGCTTGTTGTTCTCTCACAATTCTTCCTCTTATTTCTTCTTGAAGACCGAGCGATGTTCCATGGACTACATCTATAGGTGTTTTCGCGGTCACCGAGTGAATAGATCTGTGCTCTCGGGTTCCTTTTCAAGCTCAAGACACAGCTCATGTTGGATGCTAGCTAACGTTGGCAAATTGAAGTGTATTGCATTTACTAGTTTTGGATTCACTGCCAACTTGATGTCTTCGATGAGAGTGTTCCTATTAGAGAATTCAATAATATGTCAAGTCTTTTCAGTAAAGATAATGAAGTTTTGTCTACGTGGGAAAACTTTCTGATTTCTGAAGCAATTTTGTGATCTGTCTGTTTCCTCGATCGTGTTGGTAAAGGAATTCTCGCTGTAAACCGAATTCTCGCTGTATCTTCTAGGGTATGGACATTTTGATGCAACAGTGCGTTAGCGACGTGGTTCTCCTTGCCAGTTTTATAAAAAATACTTATATGTTCAAATGTTCTACGCCATAGATGTAGTTTCTTCAGTGCCCATACTATGGTCAACAGTTTGTGTTCGTTTGTTGAGAAGTTCAATTCCCTGTCCTTAAGGTTTCTAGATAGCATAGTTACCGCCATGCCACTTTTTGACAAAACCGCCCCTAAACCCAGTGAAGAGGAATCCGTCGTTAGATCGAATGGCTTCCTCAAGTCTGGGTAAAGTAACATTATCTACTTTGAGACTAATTCCTCCTTCCGTTTCTCAAAAGTTAGAGTTTGATCTTCATTGAGATTCTCTCGATTTTTTTTTGATGGACACTAATTTTCCCATTGTCGCAATTCAGAACATCTGTTAGGGGGTTTGCTATTGAAGCAAAATATTTACAGAAACACCTAATAACTCGCTAGTCCCAAAAAGCACTTGACGTCTAACAATGTTGCAGGGTGTTCATAATTACGGATCGCTTCTATTTTATCAGGACTTGTTCTGATACCATCTCTGGATGCGATAAAGCCAAGATATTCTACACTATCTTTAAACAAGTGCGATTTTCCCGGGATACCATTATATTCGCCTCGTATAGCCGACTAAGTGCCCATGCAATATGGCTAATATGGTCATTTTCATTCTCTTCCGTAGCTGAAAGTGACACCAAGACCGTGGAAAGTCGATTCGGCGCCGCACTGTGTCACGAGGCTGGCCAAAAATGGTTAAAGTCAATGTTAGAATTTGAACGTTTTTGTATTATTATATTTTTTTTAACACTCTGGTTAGATGATATCTAAAAATTTAAGTATTTGAGTATAATACTAAAAATTTAAGTATTTGAATGTAACGGCTACCAAATTTTTAACAGGGTGGTAAGTGATGCTTCTAGTTATAATTACAACACTGTTTTTGTTTACAAATATTGATCATATGTCAGATCCCGTTAGAAAAAGATAGTAGTGAGACATTGTCAAGATTTTTCAGCAACAGCGAACTTTCATAGAGAATTTAAAAGAAAGTAGAGATAACACTTTTCCAAGTTTTTGGTATTTTGTAGCTACAAGTATGTAATTTAATATATTTAAAATTCAGCTGCTCGATTTTGCACGAATTTCTTTTTTGATTGTTTTTCAGTGTCAACCTCATTGCGGATTCGCACTATTTTTCAATTGTGGCTAGAGATAAAGCAAAACAGACCATGCGATGTTATGCATCATGTTAAAGATTTTGCCGAAAAGCATTTTAAAAGCATTTGGCCGCCGTTTATATGAAAACACGACACTGTGCGCCGTTCGCAGCAACTCGGACTGACGTATGGAACGACTTGGCGCATTTTACGTCGAGATCTTAAATTGAAAGCGTACAAAATACAGCTTGAGCAAGAACTGAAGCCGCCCGACGTTCCCAAGCGACATCGCTTCGCTCTATGGGCTCTTGAAAAGTTCCAAGAAGATCCGACGTTTTCGAGCCAATTTTTGTTCAGCCATGAGGCCCATTTCTGGCTCAATGGGTATGTAAACAAGCAAAATTGCCGCATTTGGGACGAAGAGCAACCAGAAAAGGTTCAAGAGCTGCCACTTCATCCAGAAAAAACAACGGTTTGGTGTGGTTTGTCGGCCGGTGGAATCATCGGTCTATTTTTCTTCAAAAATGATGCCGGTAAGAACGTTACCGTCAATGGCGACCGTGTCAAGATAACCGACTATTTGATGCCTTAAATTGAAGCTCGTGATCTCGGCGACATTTGGTTTCAACAAGACGGCGCCACTTCCCACACATCGCATAAATCAATGGATTTATTAAGAGAACACTTCGGTGAGCAGATAATTTCACGTTTTTGGGTTGGTTAATTGGCCACCAAGATCGTGGGATGTTACACCGTTAGACTTTTTCTTGTGGGGATATGTAAAGTCTAGAGTTTATGTGGAAAAACCCGCTTCGATTCAGGCCTTAGAGCAAAACATCACGTGTGTCATTAGCCAGTTACCAGTCGAAATGCTCGAACGAGTCATCGTAAATTGGACTCAACCGATGGACCATCTGAGACGTAGCCGAGGCCGATATTTTTTAGACATAATCGTCAAAAAATAAATGTCAAAGCATGTTCTTTCAAATGATAATAAACATTCCCCATTCAATTTGAATTTTCTGTTTTTTTCTTGAAAAATGTAGGGAAACTCGAAATGGATCACGCGTTACATAAAAGAAAATTAAAATTTTGTATTTTTTAATAATTATGAAAAATGGAAATGTGTCAAAACCTATTACTTTCACGTAAAGTTACAAAGCCTATAAACAAAATGAGACATAGATCATGTTTATTGATGTACATGTTTCGCTTTTATTCACTCTTAAGTAAAAGTTTGAAATTCAAAAATTTTATCGAGATATGTACTAAATTCTTTAGAAAAAACTTTAAAGACATTTTTATGATTCTCAGAATTAAAAAAAAAATAATAAGTAATAAACAAAAGGTAATTTCATTTTTATGATTACGGTGAAAACAAATAAACGGTCATAAATGTGCGTGGACGCGGAAGTGTTCTTATTGTTCTTTTATAATAGCTACTCCATTCACAGTCAATTAAAGGGAAAAAGGCAAGTGCACTTTTTTATTGATGTGTGTTTTTCCGTTGACTACCTGTAACGGATTAGTTTTTTGCATAAACTCCACGCACATTTTAAGTGGTCATTATTTGGCAAGTTCTGAAAAATTTGAATCACACACGCATTGTAAACAAACTAATACTCGTAAATGATGCCAAATGAACGCACATAAATTAAAATTTCTAAACCCTGGGACATAAATACTGTTACAACATTGAGCACACCCATTTCAGCAGTAGAACTGAAAATACCCCGTTAATGTCATATGGGTTTTGCAAGCTAACCTCAATAGCGTTAGTCTGTAACGGGATTTTAAAATTGTTCCAATTGTTTCTTTCATCATGGGGTGGTCAGATAATGAGAACCGTATCGCTGTAATAGCGCTTTTCAAGTGTGAAATGAAAAAAGCGATATTTTCAAAACGCTCCGGCCACTAGGGATTAGCCGCATGTTCTTCTATCGATGCATAAAACTGTTTGAGGAGACTGAAGATGTAAAAGAACGCCACCGGTCGGGCCGCCCACGCTCTGTTCGAACACCGCATGTCATCAAAGCCGTTAAATCAAGAATTCACAGAAATCCGCTCCAAAAACAGAAAATCATGGCCCGAGAGATGAATATCACGCAAAAGTCCATGAGTCGAATCCTTAAAAAAAAGACTTGGGGCTTTCAAACGACGTACCGGACATTTATTGACTGCAGCTTTAAAAAAAATAGGATTGAAAAATGCAAACGTCTTTTGGTGAAGCACGCTGATAACTTGCACAGAAAAATTTTGTTCACCGATGAACCAAGCAAAATGATAGAGTGTATGCGCGGTCATCTAAGGAAGCATCTGAACTGATCCCAAGGGTGAAAAACGGTCATCACCCAGCTTCAGTCATGGTTTGGTGGAGTGTCTCTTACGATGGGGTCCCACATAGAAAAAAATATTTGACCAAGGTTACCATACATCCTTCTTTCGGAGGTCACGTCCTTCTTTTGAACCATTGTCCTCCCTCCTTTTTCAAAAATGTGGGATTTGTTCTTTTTTGGCTACCAATATTTTTTATAATATAACTCGTAATTCTGAACCACATTATAATACGGAAAATTGACATTTTTACCTGTTTTTACATCAAAAATTCGATTTTCTATCAAATAATATTTTTTTCGTAAATGGCGTTGCTGCATGTATCGGGTGAACTATCTTTGAACTATCTTCTGAAGAATTATGGATTAAAAAATAAATTTGTTTTGACATTGTACTAATTTTGAGGTATATACTATATAGATGCATTGTTTTTCGGGTTATTTTGTTTTTACCTATTTCTCCTATAGCTACAATTGTGCCAACGCCAGGAAACCAAAATTCCAAAAGGTTTCAGAGATATTGCCGTTACAAAAATTGCATGTTCTTAAGAAAATGCAAGTCTTTTCCAAAATATGCATAAGACGATGAAATACGAACAGCAGTTAAAGTAGCAAAACCCCAATGGAACTAAATTATTGCGGGGTTGCTCGTCACGTCTTATTTTTTAGTTTTTTTTTATTCAAATACGCTAAATAGACATATTAATAGGACTTGCACCTTTTTTAAACGAAATTGTATTGAATTGTTGGTTATATTTAAATTTGTATTTTTCAGTTACTGTTACTTTATATTTTTAAAATGTGTCCTCCAAATCTTTCAAATGCTCTTTTTAAATGTACTCCTTTTGGCTCCTTCCTTCTTTATGTAAGTCCTGAATATGACTGTGTGAGATGTATTTTACTACGACAGGGAGCCTTTATGGTGCCGCTACACTTGTGCTATATCTACAGTATGCTTCAGTCAAAAAATTGGAAGTCTAGCTACTGCCTTTTTGTAACTATCTGAAGCAATATCCAGGAGGAGCCTTTAAGATAAACCGTAAATGATAGATGCTATATCAACAGAACAAAGTATACAGTCTCTCTTTCAACGACCCTTCACTAGCAGGAACTACACCAACCCTTTCATGATTTTCGTAATCCCTTCACATATGATGTAAACATTAATTAATTCGGTCAGGTAGTTTGACTATGAGTATATGATATTTCTGGGCTTATAAACACATAGGATTTAATAGGAGTTTTCAATTTTTTCAGGAGATTGTGCACTAAAAACTGCAATAGGAGGTAAAGGCATCTAAATTTGTATAACATGTCATTACATTCTGTAAAAAAATTGGAGATATAAAAGTTCAAAATTCTTTTAAAATATCAATTTTAATGATGCATTAGCTTTCTATACATAATTTTGGGTAGGAAAAGCTAAACAACGTAATATTAATATATTATTAGTTTACTACAGCCCTACTTACAACTTCTGAAAACGTTTTACTTTTTTACTCAAGTATCATTAAAGCATCAGAAAAAAGTATGAAACCCAAGCGCTTAACTTGAGGATATCATAGCTGTTAAAAAAGTAAAGATTATTTAAAAATCGTTTAAATATCTCTCATTAAAAGAGTTTTCTATGGAACTGAAGAAAAAAAAATTAATTGCGAAAAAACATTTTCGATTATGAAACATTGCGAAAACTATTTAACAATTTTTTACAAGCGCTAAATATCAATATTATGGGTGTAAAAATATACCTGGAATTTGTTGTGAACGTTAGACATATCGATGTGTCGTCCAATGTGATCAATAAATGTAAAGACAGGATTCCAAACGATGTGATTACGTTCAAACTTCATGAACAGCGTCATGTTAAATGCTGTGGCAAAACTCAGATCCCCTGCATAAGCCAAATTCCACGCATCATGCAAAACTTTAGCTCTGGAATAATTTATTTGGATATAAAATTAATTCGCATTTAATATGAATAACTTGTACAAACGTAGCATACCTTGTATAAGTAGGAATGGAATTGAGTCCCTCTTCCGTTTGTAGAAACTCCGAGAGCAAATTCCAGTTCCTTGTGTCGTAGTTCACTGGAAAGGGTCCTATTTCCTCTGGATTTATTATTATGAATTTGTCATCGTCTGGCATATCCCGCAAAATTTTAGATCTGCTATTCGACATCCATTCCTGGGGCTTGGTGTTCGAAAAATTTAAGTTATCCTCATATACGACTACTAGCGGTATTGACCACAAAAATTTTTCACGTTCCGGTACATCATGTGGCCTTTCTCTTAAATATACTTTTTGTGTTATCATTGCCGTTTTATCTGCATAGTCACGTTCGACATTAATTACGGGTAAGCGATCTTTGGTATTCCACGATCCGGCAATTTCCGCAACGCTGTACTGCGATGACAGCGTTTTATCCAGAACTGCTTGATTTGTTAAAGCATCCCACAAGTCATCTCCAAAAAAGGTGCCGAAGCGACGGTCAGCTATGAAGTTCCTAATGGCTGAGCGAAACGTATTGCCACCTAATGTGTAGTTAAGCATACGTATGACGAGTTCCGTTTTATACGAAGTTGTTTCCTGCTTCATCCCGGTAATACGCGAATGTGGATATCGTTTGCTGAACTCGTAATAAAGCGAATACAATATAGTCATTGGATATTTGCCATTGAATTCAACTCCGCCGTCGACCTGTTAAAATGAAATCATTACTTATAACATGTTAATTTTAATGACATCCAAAATACCTTAAACACTATGCTCGCTGCCAGGAAACTAACCAAAGCCTTATTGACATAAGCTTCACTCCACCAGAATGGGGTTATCCAGGATCCAAGCCATTGATAAATTAATTCTTCAGCCAAGCTATGATATCCTTGTTTTAGCAGTTCCCTATCTCTGAAGGATACAAGTGGAAAATCAGTATTTTTTATATCCATATAGCCAAAGTGACAGCGTAGCAGAATATTTGCGACTTCTAAAAAACTGTCTGAAGTGAATTAAAAAGTGGACAGCGCATCAGTAAGAACGACGCTGAGTTCACATACTACTACAATAATAATATTGAATAGATGTAAAATTTCAGTGTTTAACTCGTTTGTTTTATTTAGGTCTGTTGCTTTTACACATTGAACAGGGATTAACCGGCTCAAGACCTCTTGCTTCTATATTTAAATAGAAGACAAGTTTTTAACAAAATGGTTTTTTAATGTTTACTATGGTGATAAGTTAATATTGTAGATTTGTGTGAAATTATTTGTAATTGATTCAAATTACAAATTATGTGGAGTAATTAAAAATTTGAGAGTATAATTAGCTCGATTTGTCCACCTTTTGCCTTGATTATGGCACGTATATGATTTGCAGTATTTTGGCCCATTCCCGTTCAATGGATTTCTTCAGCCCATCCCCACTAGCATATTTTTTGTTTTTGCTTTTCATCGGATATTCAACTGGCGAATTCAAAAGCCATTGTGTGGACGAAATGAAATGCGGAATATAGTTTTTTCGGGTGGCCATTCGTTCGTAGGCCAAATTTTCGTAAGTGCGTTCAGTTAAGTAAACACGATAATTTTGAGTTCTTATAAACTGCTTTATAGAAAAACTAATTGCAAAAGAGAACAAAATGTTTTAACAACACATTTGCTTTTTCATGTCAAACTCTATTGGCTTAGGTGTAAGATCGTGTGCTTTTTGAAACTTGTAATTCTTTACATTGAGCTAATTTTGGAATATTCGTCGGATGCTGAGATGTTTTCAGTTCTTTGTTCATTTATTTACCACAACGACTTGGATTTCGTTACAGATGAGCCTTCACTCTGTCGAAAATTTCGTGTGATGATGGGATTTTATTTCGTCCACCGCCAAAGCGTTTGGCAATGCAGCCTCTACCGTTATAACGATTTATGGTGCGATACACAAAAATTTTATTTACTTTGAGATGGCTTGTTCTAGTTTTCCGACCAAATAAAGCGCTATCACACTATTACGTAAGAATTCCTTTTTAAATTCCTAAAACTGAAAAACTTACTTTACTACAAAACATAGATTCCCTGTTATTATCACCGAATGTTTATAATAGTGTTAATAACAGTGTTGCCACTGGCAAAATAATTTTGTTACCAACGTTTTTTTCAAAATCTTACCAAATTGAGTCAAAACCTACCAAAACTTAACAAATGGTTCTCCCTGCACCGTAGAACAGGTTTTAGAATTTAGTTCAATGGCAAATATTTGTATTTCATATACGAGGGTTGCTATTTATATTTCGGGTCCGGCATTAAAACACAATGATTTATCATTGGAAATGGTTTTAATGTTTTTCAAAATATTCTCCTTTAAGATGAATACAATTTTGCATGGGCACAGACCAATTTTCGAAGCACTTTTTCCACTCCGATGGAAACACCTCCAAACCATGATTTTTGAACGCTTCAACAGCTGCTTCTGGTGATGAAAAACGTTGACCACGCATTTTTTTTATTGATGCTAGGGAATAAGATGAAGTCATTGGGTGCCAAATCAGGGCTGTACGGTGGATGGCCCATCAATTCGACATCTTGAGTGGTCAAATAGCTCATCGTTTCAGCTGATGTGTGAGAGCTCGCATTGTCGTGATGCAAAATGATCCGTCTTCTCTTATTATCTTTCCTCATTTCTTCGAACACTGTTGGCAAACAGATGTTTGTCTGCCACTCAGAATTGACCGTCCTACGTACCTTTTAAGGCACTGTGGCAACATGGCAGGTTATACCGAAAAAAGACACAATTATCCATGATTCCGATCCACAACGGATCCATGATTCGTCACCTGTGACAATGTTATATACTGCCTTTGAGCTACTGCAGTTATACTTTTTCAACATCTCTTTGGACCAATCCATACGAGCCTTTTTTGGAGCATTCGTCAAATTATGTAGGATCCAACGAGAACGAATTTTTTTTACGGCCAAATGAACATGCAATGTCTTATTGTCATACTAATGCCCAAGAATGACTTAATCTCACGGTATATCACATGTCGGTCTTGCTTAATCAGTTCACGCACAGCATCGATGGTTTCTGGCAAAGTGACCGAAGTTGAAGGTCCTTCACTAAATTCATCCTAGAGCGAACGGCACCTGAGACTGGACTCTTGGTACCAGCGATTAACAGTGGTTTTTGATGGTGCTTCATCGCCAAAAGTCAAAACAAGTTGATTTAAACACTCTTGTCTCGGTAACCCACGCCGAAAATCGTAAAAAATCATCGCACATAAATGTTCACGGGATAAATTCCCTTTTTTGACTAAGATGAATTGTTCAACACACTGTAAACAAAACAATTCGCCATCAATGACTAAAAGTTTTGAGTGAAGTTATGCTAAAAAATGTCAAAGTTTCCAATAGAAGTTCCAGTTTGCGTCTGGGAACACTAGTATTGTCAGGTCCCGAAATATAAATAGCAACCCTCGTATATTTAAATTAGATCCTCCTTGAAGTTTACCGATTAACTCAAATTAAAGATCTAAATACATTTTACGATTTATGTCCGTCAGTTCCTAACATAAGTTTGTAATAGAAATAAAGTTCGAAATTGTAGTCAGATCTTTTTAAAATAGGACAGAAAAAATATAAACAAAAAGTAAAAACTATGGGACAGAAGATATTTTTGAAACAAGGGCGGGCGTTATTGGCATTGAAAAAACCGTATAACGGATATGTATGTTCAACCGATTTTAAGAGAAGCCACAATTTACTCTTAGTATCGATTATGTTTGAAACAGTTTAGAATGATCGATAAGTAACGAGCTCAGATAAATTAAAATGCAATTATCTTGTGAAGAAAATAAATCTTTCAAAAATAATAACAACAAATGATCAAACCAAAATGAATATGATTTATATTGATTCACGTTGTGATTTAGCCCCAGGAGGGCAATTGTGCCACCCGATTTTAGGTAGAACCAAGTGCACAAAAAATCGGTTCGCAAACACCTGTACATATGGGTACAAATTTTAGCTATTTGGAAGACTTTGACGGTCAAAACATGGACATATTGGTAACAAAATCCCAAAGTAATTTCTTGAGGAATTAGAATATATCATCGTTAATAGGACTTGGATTAATTTGATGCCATCTGCAAATATGGGGGAAGGCATAAGCAATATCACAGACATTTCCTTATCTACACATGTATGTACTAATTTTTAAGATTTTCCTAAATTTGGTGTAAAGCCCTATGGCCTAACCACCATAGATAAACAGATGAATGCGATAATACTGACGAGTTAGCATTATTTGTAAACAGGGCCAACAAATAAAAATTCCATTTATCCTCTTTGGCAAAGTCCAAATGTTAGTAGAAAACAATTTAATTTAACTTTAATCTTAATTTACGTATAGTATTTATGTTATATATTCCGCTACACCCACCAAAATAAGGCTTAGCCTACCATCCTACCATATGCAAATAAACCTTCCAAAGGTGGTTGGAAAAGCCCAAAACGGCAATACTGGTTAATAACACTACATTAATAACACAACAACCAAAAACCTTCAAGGGTTTTTTTTAGGTCAGTGCGAACTTTTGAAGTCGTTGATTTTGGAACGCTGTCTAAGATTGAAAATTTTATAGATAATGCTTATATATTTTTATTATCCTGGAAAGTTGTGGTATCTTACTTTTTTGGGGTCGAGAAATTCATTTTTGATATTTATTTTTACCTGAAAATCACGCTAGATGGCGCTGTCATACAAATGGGGCTGTTTCTTGTAGATTTTCATAGAAAAAACGATGTGTTTACTCTTTTTTAAGGCCGACAAATCAATTTTTGATGATGATATTACGAAGTACATTTTACTACGAATTTATTACGTACTGAGAATACGTACTTGTTCAAATAAGGGGTATTAATCCAATGTTTTACAAACATACAACAATAATTTTTTTCTAAGTGGGTTCTGCTTCCACTACGTCTTATCACTTGAACGATAACTACCAACTAAAACCAATTATATGTTAAAAGCGTTCTAATATTTTGTAACACGGAATTTACATATGATACTTTAATATGCTAAAATATTGTCCCAAACATATAATACGTTTCTCTAAACCATGCTGAAATGCAGACATATATAAGTATATGTTTGTGGAATGTTCCAAACATATATATGTTCCGTGCATGAAAATGATCTCAATTTTATCATTTAAACTCTTAAAGTCAATCTGACACTAACTCTTAATGAAACTTGACCAACCTTAGTTTTGTAGGCAATGGAAGGACGTAATTGATATTGAAAAAATCGGTTCAGATTAAATTCAGCTTTTAGACATATGTTCATCCGATTTTATGTTGTTAACTCAAACACACATATTACATTCTCCCGCGATTACATTTTGCACAAATAAGTTATTTGTACCATGGAGAGACGCTGTTGAAATTGGAGAAAACCTGAAACAAGTTTTGTGACCAAAGGATAGACGTTATTAAAATTGAAGGAACTCGGTTAAGATTTAGGTATAGCTCCGTCACATATCATCTGATTTAATATCTCTAGCTCTACGAGTCGCAGTTCATTGCAATCAAAGAAATAGCTTCACATAAAATTTGGTGATATCGGTCTATGTTTGAAATAGGCCTAGTACAATGGTCCTTCCCGATTGTATACACAGCCGATTTAGAACGTTCATTTTAATTTCGATCAAATTTGGTATAGTATGTATATGAAGATGGACAAGCAATAAATTTTATACCAAAGGATAAGGTCCAAACATTCATCATGAACATATGTATGCATCACCAACAAAGAATTTTTTTCAAAAATTCGTATATGACATTTGTCTTGGAGGTTCAAGTACATATTTTTAAATTGGCTTTTTTGAACATCCAGAAGTTCAGGGTATACTATATACCCGACTTAAGCTTTTTTACTAGTTCATGCACTACTAAGCGCATAAAAGGAGCAATATTGATAAAATAAAAATTTTAAACTATAAAATTCAATGAAAAAGGATATTTCATCTTATATAATATTTTATAATAAGTAAGAACGTGTAGGTGCAATATAAGTTCATTAAATTTGTTTTGTGGTTGGTCTCTTGTTGACTTTATTTGATTCTATTTGCGTGTCATTACTAGGGGTGAGAATTATATTGAAATCGATTTTTGTTGACGAATCAACGACTTTGCAATAAAATTTCATTGATTTGTTTGTGGATATTTGTGCATATTTTTGCATTTTTTATTTATTTATTTAACAATTTAAAAAATTTATGGAAAAAATCGTGTTTTTTATTGGAAAAGATTATTCTCTTTGTTAGAAAAACAACTTTTTTATTTAAAAGTACTCGTGTTATATCTTATATGGATCCGCTTAATCATCATCACTATCACTGTCAATTTGCATGTTTGAAGTAGCAAAAGCTCTAGAAGTAGTGAGTTGTCTCTGTATGTTTCTGGTTTTTGCTCTTCGTCAGTATCCTCGTCATTGGTTGTTCTCTTTAACCACCAACAAAAATCAACTAACATATAATTAGTTTTTTCCCTCTGTACCTAGTTTCCAATGGTTTAAGCTACATGATTTAAGCTGCTCGCTGTCTTATTTTTGTAGAAATTCTTTAAGTGTTGAAATATTACGTCTGAAGCAGCGTTTACCTGTCTACCGTCGAATGTTTTTTGTTTGTATATTTCCATGTTCTCTAATAAGTTTAAATGGCTTCCTTTGTGTTGTATATGCAGTAATTACTGCTATACACAGGTTTTTTAAGAAACTCTACATGAAATAGCACTGTTTGTATGACAGCGCCATCTAGCGTGAGTTTTAGGTAAAAATAAATATCAAAAATGAATTCCTCGACCCCAAAAACATTATATACCATAGCTTTTCAGGATAATAAAATAAATAAGCATTATTTTATAAAATTTTCAATGATCTTTTCTTGTTAGACAGCATTCCAAATTTATAATAACACTTTTGTGCATATCGCATGTTGTAATAAACCGTTACTAATTGATAATTTTTTTTAAGTGCGATTGATCTTATTTTGTTTATAAAAACACAGGCTTGTATACATTTTATGAAAATAAAACGAAATAATAGATCCACATCGAGAAATAATTTTACATTTAAATAAAATATTCGCTTTAAAGGGCCATCAAATTTTAAAAGTGCAACACGCAATGGCCCCCCTCAACATTAAACGCATCGGAAATGTTCCCAAATCAGATGAAAACTTAAAGCTGACACAAAAATTACTTTAATGTAGATTGTGGCGGTTGTTATAGAAGATTTTGGTAATGATGTGCACTTAAAACCGTGTAAACTATGCCAACGAATTTGAAAAGCACACGCAGAGAAAAGATATGGTTACTTATCGTCACGGCAATAATAACATGTTCTCTACAATAAAAGCATGCTTGTCGCAACCATAGCATTGCATTTTGACAACACGGGCAATATTCATATTGTTTAAATGTAACATTACTATTATTGCGAATTTTTTAAATGAAAATATGGTTGTAGCAACCATATTAATACGGTTAGTGTGACAAAAATATTGTTGTTTAAGATTGGTTGCGACTGTAAACTAAGCATAACAGCTTTAAAAGATCAACGTTCATACATGTATGTGTGAGCGTGTTTTTTTGGTATTCTAAAAATAAACATACACACACGATTCAGTGTATGGTTCCCAGCGGCGAAATGAAGGACCTGGCAGGCCTTATAGAAGCCATACAAAAGCAGCCAGCAGGCCTTCCCTTCGCATTCTATCTCCTTTTTAATAACAAAGGTTTATTATTTAAGTAATTATATAACGGTCTTGTCTCCTTTTTTATGAATCGGACACAGTATACTGAGGTTCCAATCATCAGGCATGCGTTCATTCTTCCAGATTGTGCAGACTAGCTGATACATGCACCTTATCAGTTCGTCTCCTCCGGTCTTATACAGCTCAGCCGGTATACCGTCGGAACCTGCGGCTTTGTTGTTCTTAAGCCGGGTTATCGCTGCTTTGACCTCATCTGTATTAGGGGGTGGGCATTCAACACCATCATCTATGATTGGTTGCGGGTTGCTTTCTTCAACTGGATCTTCGCCCGCTAATAAGTTGGAGAAATATTGTCTCCATATCCTCAGTACATTCGACGTATCTGTTATCAGATTCCCATTTTCATCTCTACACGAAGGTATGCCAGTAGGCGAGTCTGTTTGGTGTTTTACTCGTTGGTAGAATTTTCTGGCATCATTTCTATTCCCGTAAACCTCAATCTCCTCACACTGTCGTCTTTCCATTTCTCTTTTCTTTTTTCGGAATAGACGATTTTCCTCCCTCCTCAACTCCCAGTATCGCTCCAACACTGCTCGCGTTGCCATAGGCGCGAGAGTCACCTTGTAAGCTACGTTTTTAGCTTCAGTGACGACTTTACAGTCCTCATCGTACCATTGGTTCCTTTCTCGCCGCTTTCGGTAACCAATTTCTTCTTCGGCGGCCTTTCTTATGGATTCTTGTATGTGTTGCCATTGTGCGCTGATATCATCAGGTGGGGGAGGGTTCGCTAGGAGCAGTTGAGATAACTTCGTGGAGTAGGCTTGAACTGTCTGTTGTGAATGCAGCTTCTCGACGTCTAGCTTTCTCTTTTTGTTGTTACGTACGTGCTTTGCGGCACTTAATCGAGTGCGTACCTTTGCTGCTACAAGGTAGTGGTCCGAGTCGATGTTTGAAGTTCGGAATGTTCGTACGTGAAATGAAAACATCCACCGAGACTTGAAAAAGAGGCAATTCAAAAAATCAATATAAAGCATAAAGAGAAGCTCCAACGTCATGATAACATACTTGCTAGACAATTATTGTGCAGTCCAAGCTCTTTAAGACTTTGAAGAAACGAACGCCGTGCTTTCTAATCTGCACTTGTGTTTCATCCGTAACAGTAATCGCGAACACACGCGCCCGAAAGACTGTGTAGAATTCTTTTTTCTACGTCACGTGGCTTAAATTCTCTTATACGTGATCTTTAAAACAGTCAATATCAATCGCGGACGAACACCCAAAAAAGACTGTGTAGAATCCTTTATTCTACGTCACGTGGCTTAAATGCTCTCATACGTGATCCTTAAAACAGTCAACACGAAAAACCAACATAACCTAAATTACGTCGTCCACTCTGCTATTCTAGAGTTATCCGTTATACATACTTAACTAGAGTTCTTCACTCTACATAATATCGCGAACACTCTGCAAATGACTGTAAGGGTCCTCTGGCCCTTTGTCACGAGGTTTAAGCCAAACTAGGTTTAAAATTCTCAGACATGTGATCCATACCAGTTATATACTATTTTGACCAAATTAATTAAAATTCCTGCCAATAAGCAGAGATCCACATAACAAGAAATCCATACTAGGATTCATTATTGAATTATACTTAAGATTCGTATACTTATTGTTAGGCTCCTTTGGAGAAGATTCAATAATTCAAATAAAGCTTATATAAAAAAAAATATGATATTTCAATATGCTAAAATATTGTCCCAAACATATAATAAGTTTCTCTAAACCATGCTGAAATGCAGACATATATAAGTATATGTTTGTGGAATGTTCCAAACATATATATGTTCCGTGCATGAAAATGATCTCAATTTTATCATTTAAACTCTTAAAGTCAATCTGACACTAACTCTTAATGAAACTTGACCAACCTTAGTTTTGTAGGCAATGGAAGGACGTAATTGATATTGAAAAAATCGGTTCAGATTAAATTCAGCTTCTAGACATATGTTCATCCGATTTTATGTTGTTAACTCAAACACACATATTACATTCTCCCGCGATTACATTTTGCACAAATAAATTATTTGTACCATGGAGAGACGCTGTTGAAATTGGAGAAAACCTGAATCAAGTTTTGTGACCAAAGGATAGACGTTATTAAAATTGAAGGACCTCGGTTAAGATTTAGGTATAGCTCCGTCACATATCATCTGATTTAATATCTCTAGCTCTACGAGTCGCAGTTCATTGCAATCGAAGATTTAGCATCACATAAAATTTGGTGATATCGGTCTATGTTTTGAAATAGGCCTAGTACAATGGTCCCTCCCGATTGTATACACAGCCGATCTAGAACGTTCATTTTAATTTCGATCAAATTTGGTATAGTACGTATATGAAGATGGACAAGCAATAAATTTTATACCAGTTCGGAACATAAAGGACCAATTTTTTGATATTGGACTCGCGGGTTTCAAATAACTATTAAATGTTTTCAGGAAGAATAGCATCATTTTTGCAATTTGACTAAATTTGGGATAAGGTCCAAACGTTCATCATGAACATATGTATGTATGCATCACCAACAAAGAATTTTTTTTCACAAATTCGTATATGACATTTGTCTTGGAAGTTCAAGTACATATTTTTAAATTGGCTTTTTTGAACATCCAGAAGTTCAGGGTATACTATATACCCGACTTAAGCTTTTTTACTAGTTTAGGCACTACTAAGCGCATAAAAGGAGCAATATTGATAAAATAAAAATTTTAAACTATAAAATTCAATGAAAAAGGATATTTCATCTGATATAATATTTTATAATAAGTAAGAACGTTGTGGTTGGTCTCTTGTTGACTTTATTTGATTCTATTTGCGTGTCATTACTAGGGGTCAGAATTATATTGAAATCGATTTTTGTTGACGAATCAACGACTTTGCAATAAAATTTTATTGATTTGTTAGTGCATATTTGTGCATATTTTTGCATTTTTTATTTATTTATTAACCAATTTAAAAAATTTATGGAAAAAATCGTTTTTTTTTATTGGAAAAGATTATTCTCTTTATAAGAAAAACAACTTTTTTATTTAAAAGTACTCGTGTTATATCTTATATGGACCCGCTTAATCATCATCACTATCACTGTCAATTTGCATGTTTGAAGTAGCAAAAGCTCTAGAAGTAGTGAGTTGTCTCTGTATGTTTCTGGTTTTTGCTCTTCGTCAGTATCCTCGTAATTGGTTGTTCTCTTTAACCACCAACAAAAATCAACTAACATATAATTAGTTTTTTCCCTCTGTACCTAGTTTCCAATGGTTTAAGCTACATGGTTTAAGCTGCTTGCTGTCTCGTTTTTGTAGAAATTCTTTAAGTGTTGAAATATTACGTCTGAATCAGCGTTTACCTGTCTACCGTCGAATGTTTTTTGTTTGTATATTTCCATGTTCTCTAATAAGTTTAAATGGCTTCCTTTGTGTTGTATATGGAGTAATTACTGCTATACACAGGTTTTTTAAGAAACTCTACATGTCGGGTATATAGTATACCCTGAACTTCTGGATGTTCAAAAAAGCCAATTTAAAAATATGTACTTGAACTTCCAAGACAAATGTCATATACGAATTTGTGAAAAAAAATTCTTTGTTGGTGATGCATACATACATATGTTCATGATGAACGTTTGGACCTTATCCCAAATTTAGTCAAATTGCAAAAATGATGCTATTCTTCCTGAAAACATTTAATAGTTATTTGAAACCCGCGAGTCCAATATCAAAAAATTGGTCCTTTATGTTCCGAACTGGTATAAAATTTATTGCTTGTCCATCTTCATATACGTACTATACCAAATTTGATCGAAATTAAAATGAACGTTCTAGATCGGCTGTGTATACAATCGGGAGGGACCATTGTACTAGGCCTATTTCAAAACATAGACCGATATCACCAAATTTTATGTGATGCTAAATCTTCGATTGCAATGAACTGCGACTCGTAGAGCTAGAGATATTAAATCAGATGATATGTGACGGAGCTATACCTAAATCTTAACCGAGGTCCTTCAATTTTAATAACGTCTATCCTTTGGTCACAAAACTTGATTCAGGTTTTCTCCAATTTCAACAGCGTCTCTCCATGGTACAAATAATTTATTTGTGCAAAATGTAATCGCGGGAGAATGTAATATGTGTGTTTGAGTTAACAACATAAAATCGGATGAACATATGTCTAGAAGCTGAATTTAATCTGAACCGATTTTTTCAATATCAATTACGTCCTTCCATTGCCTACAAAACTAAGGTTGGTCAAGTTTCATTAAGAGTTAGTGTCAGATTGACTTTAAGAGTTTAAATGATAAAATTGAGATCATTTTCATGCACGGAACATTTATATGTTTGGAACATTCCACAAACATATACTTATATATGTCTGCATTTCAGCATGGTTTAGAGAAACTTATTATATGTTTGGGACAATATTTTAGCATATTGAAATATCATATTTTTTTTTTATATAAGCTTTATTTGAATTATTGAATCTTCTCCAAAGGAGCCTAACAATAAGTATACGAATCTTAAGTATAATTCAATAATGAATCCTTGTATGGATTTCTTGTTATGTGGATCTCTGCTTATTGGCAGGAATTTTAATTAATTTGTTCAAAATAGTATATAACTGGTATGGATCACATGTCTGAGAATTTTAAACCTAGTTTGGCTTAAACCTCGTGACAAAGGGCCAGAGGACCCTTACAGTCATTTACAGAGTGTTCGCGATATTATGTAGAGTGAAGAACTCTAGTTAAGTATGTATAACGGATAACTCTAGAATAGCAGAGTGGACGACGTAATTTAGGTTATGTTGGTTTTTCGTGTTGACTGTTTTAAGGATCACGTATGAGAGCATTTAAGCCACGTGACGTAGAATAAAGGATTCTACACAGTCTTTTTTGGGTGTTCGTCCGCGATTGATATTGACTGTTTTAAAGATCACGTATAAGAGAATTTAAGCCACGTGACGTAGAAAAAAGAATTCTACACAGTCTTTCGGGCGCGTGTGTTCGCGATTACTGTTACGGATGAAACACAAGTGCAGATTAGAAAGCAGGGCGTTCGTTTCTTCAAAGTCTTAAAGAGCTTGGACTGCACAATAATTGTCTAGCAAGTATGTTATCATGACGTTGGAGCTTCTCTTCATGCTTTATATTGATTTTTTGAATTGCCTCTTTGACTAGAGGTATTTTCAAGTCTCGGTGGATGTTTTCATTTCACGTACGAACATTCCGAACTGCAAACATCGACTCGGACCACTACCATGTAGCAGCAAAGGTACGCACTCGATTAAGTGCCGCAAAGCACGTACGTAACAACAAAAAGAGAAAGCTAGACGTCGAGAAGCTGCATTCACAACAGACAGCTCAAGCCTACTCCACGAAGTTATCTCAACTGCTCCTAGCGAACCCTCCCCCACCTGATGATATCAGCGCACAATGGCAACACATACAAGAATCCATAAGAAAGGCCGCCGAAGAAGAAATTGGTTACCGAAAGCGGCGAGAAAGGAACCAATGGTACGATGAGGACTGTAAAGTCGTCACTGAAGCTAAAAACGTAGCTTACAAGGCGACTCTCGCGCTTATGGCAACGCGAGCAGTGTTGGAGCGATACTGGGAGTTGAGGAGGGAGGAAAATCGTCTATTCCGAAAAAAGAAAAGAGAAATGGAAAGACGACAGTGTGAGGAGATTGAGGTTTACGGGAATAGAAATGATGCCAGAAAATTCTACCAACGAGTAAAACACCAAACAGACTCGCCTACTGGCATAACTTCGTGTAGAGATGAAAATGGGAATCTGATAACAGATACGTCGAGTGTACTGAGGATATGGAGACAACATTTCTCCAACTTATTAGCGGGCGAAGATCCAGTTGAAGAAAGCAACCCGCAACCAATCATAGATGATGGTGTTGAATGCCCACCCCCTAATACAGATGAGGTCAAAGCAGCGATAACCCGGCTTAAGAACAACAAAGCCGCAGGTTCCGACGGTATACCGGCTGAGCTGTATAAGACCGGAGGAGACGAACTGATAAGGTGCATGCATCAGCTAGTCTGCACAATCTGGAAGAATGAACGCATGCCTGATGATTGGAACCTCAGTATACTGTGTCCGATTCATATAAAAGGAGACAAGACCGTTTGCGCCAATTACCGCGGCATAAGTCTCCTATCAATCGCATACAAGATCCTAGCAAGCGTACTTTGTGAACGACTTAAGCCAAAATTAGACAACCTGATTCAAACCTATCAGTGTGGCTTCAGGCCGAATAAATCAACAATCGACCAGATATTCACACTACGCCAAATCCTGGAAAAGACCCACGAAAAGCAAATCGATACATACCATCTTTTCATCGATTATAAAGCCGCCTTCGATACTCCGATAAGAGAAAAACTGTTTGAAACCATGTCTGCGTATGAAATCCCTGCAAAACTTATACGCCTTTGTAGAATGACACTGAGTGACACTAAGTCCTCAGTAAAAATAGGAAGCGACCTCTCCGAGACATTCACCACTACAAGAGGTCTGAGACAAGGTGACAGCTTGTCGTGTAATTTTTTCAACATTCTGTTGGAAAAGGTACTAGAAAATGCAGTGGTTAATAAAACTGGCACTGTTAACACCAAAGGCCACATTCTCCTCGCGTACGTCGACGATATCGACATTGTCGGACAAATAGAGCGAGAGGTAACTGCTGCATTTTCTAGAGTTGAGAAGGACTCGGCAAAGATGGGTCTAGAAGTGAACGAGGACAAAACTAGGATTATGCTTGTAACTGCAAAAGAAACGTCGCGACGGAAGAAAGGCGACATTGTTGAGGCGGGCAGTTGCAAAGTCGAGGTAGTTGATGAGTTTATATACCTCGGCTCCGCCATTAATACGAAAAATAATGTCAGCACCGAAATTAAAAGAAGGATCGTGCTGGCAAATAGATGCTACTTTGGGCTAGGCAAACAGCTAAAGAACAGAGCCCTCTCTCGACGAACGAAAATAACGCTTTACAACACGCTTATTCTACCTGTGCTTTTATATGGCGCTGAAGCATGGGTACTTGCGAAAGCAAACGAAGCGATGCTGGGTGTGTTCGAGAGAAAGATCCTTCGCAAAATCTATGGGCCCAGCTGTGCTAACGGAGAGTATAGACGTCGAACGAACCGTGAGCTGTATCCTGACATGAACGTGGTTAAGCGAATCAAAATACAGCGATTGCGCTGGCTAGGACATGTCAGTCGAATGGATCAGAATGCTCCAGCTAGAAAGGCGTTGGACGACAACTACCACGGAATGCGCAGACGGGGTAGACCGAGGCTCCGGTGGAAGGACCAAGTGGATGAAGATATGAAAATCCTTGGTATTACGAACTGGAGACAGCACGCACAAGATCGAAGTGCTTGGAAAACATTTCTGACGCAGGCTAAGACCAACAATAGGTTGTAGCGCCAACTTAAGTAAGAAAGTAAGGATGTTTTCATTCCTCATATACCAAGGGGCACCGGTAATAAGCCGCAATGTCTTCGATTGGACACTTTGGATTTTGTCGAGATTGCTCGAGCTTGTATTGTCCCATAGCTGGGCACCGTATAACCAGATATGTTTGATTGCACTGTTGTTAAGCAGGACCTTATATTCAAGGCTTAGTTTTGAGTTCGCGTTTAGGTTGAGGTTTCTTGGCTTCGATATGACTTCTCCAGGTGAGTCGGCGATCCAGGTGGATTCCAAGGTATGAAACATGATCAGATTGAGAAAAGGGATATTGTTTAGTTTCAATGTCGGACAAGTGCTAAAATTCAGTGTGAAAGTTACCTGTGTGCATTTAGCCTCATTGACTTTTATTCTCCAGCCAGAGAGCCAAGATTCTACTCGTCTGAGATGTACACCTAGATTCATAGATGCAATATCCTGTTTTTTATGTGTGGCCATTATAGCGGTATCATCGGCAAAAGTAGATGTTAGCACGTTTGGGCTGGTAGGGATATCTGCGGTAAACAGAAGGTAAAGGCCCCATGACGCTTCCCTGGGGAACACCTGCTAGTATTTCGCGGTCATCGGTGACGTGTTATCCACATTTGACTCTGAATCTGCGGTTTTCTAAGTAAGACTCAAGAATTCGATGCGTATTTGCCGGTAAGTATTTGGAAATTTTGTAGGTCAAGCCAAAGTGCCAGACTTTGTCAAATGCTTGAGCAACATCCAGGAATACGGCGCAGCAATATTCTCGCCGTTCAAAGCTTTTTCAATTGCTTGTGTCAGACGGTTTACTTGTTCGATAGTGCTGTGACCTTCGCGGAACCCAAACTGATGGTCTGGTATTATGTTATTTGACACGAGGAACGGTTTTATTTTCGATAAAATAACTTTTTCAAATAGTTTGGATAAGCAGGGAAGCAAACTGATCGGCCTGTATGTCTATATGTCTTATACTGCCCACTTGCCATTTGCGTCGCGTATTGGAAATTGCGTTTCGGTAGGCATAATAGTATTTCTTAATGTTTTCCATAATGAGAATTTGGTTGAAGCAGTCGGAGTTAAACTTGCAATGAAACTAGCATGCTGTCTACTGTCTTCATTTCTAAGTGCGCTTTGCAACCTTTTAGTAGCTTCAGTCAGTCTTAGTCGGGCCGCTGGTGACCTATTTCGCTGCCATTCGCGACGGAACCTCCTTTTTTCACTCACAAGGTGCTATATTTCCCGGTTAGTGTAAGTATTTAAACTATTTGTCGCTTTTATTTGTCTGTGTGTAGCGTGAATGGCCGCCTGTTCCAGGATCACGTTCAAGTTGGATACGTTGTTATCGATCTCTTCCGCGTTAGAAATTAGATGATTCGAATCTAAATGACTACTAATGTACTTCCTGTATTTTAACCAGTTAGTTGTGTATGAAAGGCTTAGTGGGTCGTCTACAAGTACTGTCTTCTCTTGAAGAAGAAATATAACTGGCGAGTGGTCTAACGATAAGTCAGTGCAGGTACTATCAGATAAGTTAGATTTACTAACTCCTCTTATTATACCGAAGTCTATCAAGTCAGGCTTTTTGTTAATATCAGAAGGCCAATATGTAGGTTGACTGGGAGATATAAAGACCAATTCATTTTGACGTCGCATTAAACATTTATACAGCTGGTTTCCCCTAGGGTTTGCTAAATGGGATCACCAGTGCGTATGTTTGGCATTGTAGTCACCAGCAGCAATAAAGTTGCGTCCGAGACCATTGAAAAAGTTCAAAAGTATATCTTCTGATATCTCGAACCGCGGGGGGAAATATATTGCTGAAATGGTAAGAAAACTACCTTGATTCTGGATACGAATTGTTGTCGCTTGAAGGTAGTTTTGTGAGACTTCTTCAGCGACTTCATGTTTCATACGTTTTCGTATTAGGATACCTGTGCCCCCATGAGCCTCACCGTCGGGGTGGTGAGTACCATAAAATCTAAAATTAGGTATCTGAAAATTGTATTTGTCTGTAAGATGCGTTTCTGATAGTAACATTATATCAATATTCTGCCGATCTAGGTACTCGGTCAGCTCGAGTCTATGTTGGTTCACACCGTTTGCGTTCCATGTACATATCTTAAGAGGGCCTATTTTTTGGTAAGTAGAATTTGAATTAACTAATTCTGGTTTCGCATGAATTCTTGCATCATTGATTGCATAGTTGACATAAACATGTTTATACTCTGTACCAGTTGTTGAATCATTGATTCAGAGTTACCATTTTGTTGCACTGGGGCATTAGGTGTATGCGCCCTTAGAACATTCGCGTATGTTATACCGTTTGTAATACCGTTTCCGTCGCTAGAGTAAACTGGAGTCTGTTGGATGTCGATTATAGGGTTCGGCGCGTATCGGTTAGAAATGAGTTTACGCTTCTCTTCTAGTTTATGCTTAAGTTCTCTGTAGTTTGCGGTATGTTGTTCCCCGCAATTACTGCACTTTTTCTGTTCCTGCGATTTTACTTTGCAGATGGATGATTAGTGTAGATCACCACATACAACACAAACGGTTGGTAAAGTGCAGTATGATTTTGTGTGTCCATACTCTTGACAATTTTGGCATTGAACGGGACCATTTCTTTTTATTGTTAAGAACGTTTACCACGGAGTGAACGTTAAAATTCTCTTTTTCCAGTGCTCGTTTTACTTCATCTGGTCCTACAAATGATTCAATGCCTTTTAAGATTACCGCGATACCCTTACTATTCTTTAGACGATACGTGTAAAAATTTTTATTTCTATCGTTAAAATAACTAGAAATAGCGCGAAAGCCGTTTTCGGTGTATGCCTGAATTTTTGTCTCGTTAATGTTCCCTTTCTTTATGGGCACTATGTGAAAGCCACCACTACCAACAAGTTGGGCAATGATATTTACTAGCTCATTTGAGCTACTCTCACGTACGTATATTGGTGGCGGCCTTGGAGATGCGAAGAAGAAGATTGGATTCTTCTTCGCTCAACAATGCAAACCGGTTCTTACCCGTGACGGACGTTGGTGGTTCTTCACCGTTCACAGTTTTGCAACTTTTTTTTGTTAGAGTTACCTTTGGCAGGGCTGGATTTACGCTTTATAGTAATGTAGCGATCCATGCCTGTCTGTACCGCCTTTAATGGTTTGTCGTTGTTTTCCTGTGTTATTTCTGTGTTCGCTGTGCTTCCACCTTCTTTGTTATTATTGTTGTTGCACTGCCTGGTGAGAGAGGTTGTCTTAGTGGCGCTACCTCTCTCATTCCATTGTTTACATCTGCATTTATCGCGAAGTATGCATTCCGCGAACTTACACTGCAGAAAGAGTGTCTGCGTTGTTCTAACTCTTGAGTGAGACGATGGCTCATCAAGCTGTGAGTTTGTTTAGCTGTGTGTGTGCCTTTTTTATTTTGGTTGTTTTGTTACACTGATTCTTACACAACTGGATTTGTTGTTCAACTTAAAATTTTTATTTTGTCAAAAAACTGTTTGAATTCCTTACAAGTTAATACTTATAATGAATTCAAACAATTTTAGATAATTATTTTCCCGACAATTGAGTATATTTTTGCACTTTTCCTGCTTATTTTATTTTATTATAATTCATTTCCGAGAGGAGTTCTTTTAACGACCGTTCTCTTCGAGCGCGGAGAGCGAAAAATATCATATGTTTGTGGGATAACATAAATTCCGTGTTACAAAATATTAGAACGCTTTTAACATATAATTGGTTTTAGTTGCTAGTTATCGTTCAAGTGATAAGACGTAGTGGAAGCAGAACCCACTTAGAAAAAAATTATTGTTGTATGTTTGTAAAACATTGGATTAATACCCCTTATTTGAACAAGTACGTATTCTCAGTACGTAATAAATTCGTAATATCATCATCAAAAATTGATTTGTCGGCCTTAAAAAAGAGTAAACACATCGTTTTTTCTATGAAAATCTACAAGAAACAGCCCCATTTGTATGACAGCGCCATCTAGCGTGATTTTCAGGTAAAAATAAATATCAAAAATGAATTTCTCGACCCCAAAAAAGTAAGATACCACAACTTTCCAGGATAATAAAAATATATAAGCATTATCTATAAAATTTTCAATCTTAGACAGCGTTCCAAAATCAACGAAATTCGCACTGAACTAAAAAAAACCCTTGAAAGTTTTTGGTTGTTGTGTTATTAATGTAGTGTTATTAACCAGTATTGCCGTTTTGGGCTTTTCCTACCACCTTTGGAAGGTTTATTTCCATATGGTAGGATGGTAGGCTAAGCCTTATTTTGGTGGGTGTAACGGAATATATAACATAAATACTATACGTAAATCAAGATTAAAGTTAAATTAAATTGTTTTCTACTAACATTTGGACTTTGCCAAAGAGGATAAATGGAATTTTTATTTGTTGGCCCTGTTTACAAATAATGCTAACTCGTCAGTATTATCGCATTCATCTGTTTATCTATGGTGGTTAGGCCATAGGGCTTTACACCAAATTAAGGAAAATCTTAAAAATTAGTACATACATGTGTAGATAAGGAAATGTCTGTGATATTGATTATGCCTTCCCCCATATTTGCAGATGGCATCAAATTAAGCCAAGTCCTATAAACGATGATATATTCTAATTCCTCAAGAAATTGGAACGGGATTTTGTTACCTATATGTCCATGTTTTGACCGTCAAAGTCTTCCAAATAGCTAAAATTTGTATCCATATGTACAGGTGTGTGTGAACCGATTTTTTGTGCACTTGGTTCTACCTAAAATCGGGTGGCACAATTGCCCTCCTGGGGCTAAATCACAACGTGAATCAATATAAATCATATTCATTTTGGTTTGATCATTTGTTGTTATTATTTTTGAAAGATTTAATTTCTTCACAAGATAATTGCATTTTAATTTATCTGAGCTCGTTACTTATCGATCATTCTAAACAGTTTCAAACATAATCGATACTGAAAGTAAATTGTGGCTTCTCTTAAAATCGGTTGAACATACATATCCGTTATACAGTTTTTTCAAAGCCAATAACGCCCGCCCTTGTTTTAAAAATATCTTCTGTCCCATAGTTTTTACTTTTTGTTTATATTTTTTCTGTCCTATTTTAAAAAGATCTGACCACAATTTCGAACTTTATTTCTATTACAAACTTAAGTTAGGAACTGACGGACAGAAATCGTAAAATGTATTTAGATCTTTAATTTGAGTTAATCGGTAAACTTCAAGGAGGATGTAATTTAAATATACGAGGGTTGCTATTTATATTTCGGGACCTGACAATACTAGTGTTCCCAGATGCAAACTTCTATTGGATACTTTGACATTTTTTAGCATAACTTCACTCAAAACTTTTAATCATTGAAGGCGAATTGTTTTGTTTACAGTGTGTTGAACAATTCATCTTAGTCAAAAAATGGAATTTATCCCGTAAACATTTATGTGCGATGATTTTTTACGATTATATACCATAGCTTTTCAGGATAATAAAATAAATAAGCATTATTTTATAAAATTTTCAATGATCTTTTCTTGTTAGACAGCATTCCAAATTTATAATAACACTTTTGTGCATATCGCATGTTGTAATAAACCGTTACTAATTGATAATTTTTTTTAAGTGCGATTGATCTTATTTTGTTTATAAAAACACAGGCTTGTATACATTTTATGAAAATAAAACGAAATAATAGATCCACATCGAGAAATAATTTTACATTTAAATAAAATATTCGCTTTAAAAGGCCATCAAATTTTAAAAGTGAAACACGCCATGGCCCCCCTCAACAGTTAACGCATCGGAAATGTTCCCAAATCAGATGAAAACTTAAAGCTGACACAAAAATTACTTTAATGTAGATTGTGGCGGTTGTTATAGAAGATTTTGGTAACGATGTGCACTTAAAACCGTGTAAACTATGCCAACGAATTTGAAAAGCACACGCGGAGAAAAGATATGGTTACTTATCGTACGGCAACAATAACATGTTCTCTACAATAAAAGCATGATTGCCGCAACCATAGCATTGCATTTTGACAACACCGGCAATATTTATATTGTTTAAATGTAAAATTACTATTATTGCGAATTTTGGAAATGAAAATGTGGTTGTAGCAACCATATTAATACGGTTAGTGCGACAAAAGTATTGTTGTTTAAGATTTATGTTAACAAAAATATGATAACGGCAAAGGTTTATTATTTAAGTAATTCAATATATATATATATATGTATATATATATATATATATATATATATATATATATATATATATATATATATATATATATATATATATATATATATGTATATATATATATATATATATATATATATATGTATATATATATATATATATATATATATATATATATATATATATATATATATATATATATATATATATATATATATATATATATATATATATATATATATATATATATATATATATATATATATATATATATATATATATATATATATATATATATATATATATATATACATATATATATATATATATATATATATATATATATATATATATATATATATATATAGCCAACACCCCCGTTTTTTTCCATTTTTTTACGGGAAACTGCAACACAAAAGTGACAAATGTCAAAACTTATTTAATAGAAAATTGGGCTGGCCTCAGGTCAATATATATTAACATAAACGTTATGTATTCTAGATAAATACTTTGTATACTAGAAATAAGTATTTTATTTAAATAATCTTTAAAATTAATGTAAAAAAAATATCTAATGGAAAATAAACATGCTAAACATGCTAAATATATATATATATATATATATATATATATATATATATATATATATATATATATATATATATATATATATATATATATATATATATATATATATATATATATATATATATATATATATATATATATATATATATATATATATATATATATATATATATACATATATATATATATATATATATATATATATATATATATATATATATATATATATATATATATATATATATATATATATATATATATATATATATATATATATATATATATATATATATATATATATATATATATATATATATATATATATATATATATATATATGTAGGATCTGAAGACTGTGCGCTTAGGCGTTCGCTCAGACAGAGACAAATTCGAGAGAGAAATAGGATTGACTGAAATCAGAACAGAGGGACAAACGAGCTAGTAGTGAAATCAAAGGGAGAGTCTGTGAAGTGCGCTTGAGAAGAGAAGAAGTGTGAACCGTTGACGGACATACAGTCGCTATTTAAGAGAATACTAAATTGTGAAGTTATTTTATTAAACTAGATTCTAAGTCACTTTTAAAAACATTCCATTACTATTAATAAATGAACTCTGAAAACTAATTTGGAATAATCAAAGTAACGAGTGTTTCATTTAACTGCGAGTGACCACGAATCCCACATTTGGGGGCTCAACCGGATTTATTAAACTGGAAAATAAGTGTTCTTTAAAATACAACAAAAACAATTACCAGTGTTCTCAAAGTCGACAAAGCAAATTACTAACATTGTTCGTCAAAACAAGCCAAAAATTGTGACTGAGTTGTGGTGTCCACAAAGAATAGAACGAGAAAGCTAGAGGAAGAAAAAGCCTACTGTGAATAATTACAAAAAAAACTTCGTGGTACAGACGACATACTGTGCGAAAAAGTACAGTTTGTTACAAAACGCACCTAGAAGACAAATCAAATCAGCTACCATTCTTGTACATTGATTTCGTGTAAAAGAAAGACAATGCAATTGGAAGCAACAACACATAAGAAAGCATAAAAACAAAATCGCAACAGTGACCACTCATAAGGCTGAGTGTCAATCGCAAGCAGAGCGATCTGTTTAATTTTGGAAATTTACGAGTCGGCAGAGCAACAGCAGAATATGTGAAATATGTGAGTACGCCCAGAATATGTGAGTACGCCCAGAGACGGGCAGATCATCAACCACAATCGTCGTAAGCAGAGCCATTCGAGTATATTTTGCGAAAGGTACGAGTCACCAGAACGACAGTAGAACATTTGGGTGTGCAACGAAAAACGAGAAGCTAAAGGCGGAGAGGGGAAACGCATTAACGTTCCAGCCAAAGCCGTTAGATAAGTATCATTATATTTCTACATAAACATTACATTATGATTTAGTATGTATGTACGTATTGATTTTAATAACAGTAGAGATGAATTATGTAAGATCAAACAGTGTCTACTTTAAGAGAGAGTACATATTTTAGAAGAATTACTGTCAATTAAGAGATTTTGCAGTGAGATGGATTTAGTCAGAAGAGTGTGTAGATAAACTAAGAGTAACAAGGAGAAACATTGTTCAAATTAGAATACATATTCACATAATTGAGAAAACTTTTATAATAGTTTGATTATGTGAATAAGAGAGTTTAAATATTTCTTAAAAACAAGAGAGTTACTTGTTAAGATTTGTTAAGAGCGTGAACGTAAGAGATACATTTCTTACCGAAAATTATTTGTTGATTTAGACGATATTACCATCTAAGCTGTTATCATCATTTAATACTTGATTTATATCAAATTTTTGAAATACAATTCTGTTTGTAAATCGACTGTGACAGTGATGGAGCCTTCAGAGATATTGGCTTTGACGGTAGATGGGTTGAGGGCAAAGTTAGATGAACTAAAGTTATTAAGAACGGGAAAGAAAGTAGATCTACAAGACAGATTGTTGGAGCATTTTGGTCTTGTTAGAGGGGAAGACGACAAGTATAACGATGACGAAGACGACATGGACGGCTCTTAGTATGATGTGGCCACCTCAGATGGACCTCGTACAGTGGCTACAGAACGTTGTGGACCTACTATTTCAATGAGAGACATCGAGGAGTCATTGACAAAATTTTCTGGGGAGGGATACCCAAAGATCGATCAGTGGATTTGCGAGTTCGAAGATTGTGCTTACACCGTAAAATGGAATGATCTTCAAAAATACATCTACGCAAAACAACTCCTAACGGGAGCGGCCAGAATATTCATTAGAAGTCAAGCTAATGTAAGAAAATGGAGTTCACTGAAGACAATTCTGCGTAAAGAATTCGGTACCCAGTTAACAGCCATCGAAGTCCATAGAATGTTGTCTAATCGGAGGAAGCGCCAGGCCGAAACACTTCAGGAATATTTATATAGCATTATCGAAATTGGATCTCCAATTAGCCTGGATGATGAGAGCGTTATCGAGCATGTCATCGAGGGTTTGCCCGACTCACGCGCAAATAAGTCCATGCTATACCAAGCGACTAATCTTCTTGAATTGAAACGGTTGTTGAGGGCATATGAGAAGGTCGCCAATTCTGCAAAGACGTCACACTTAAAAACTCGCCAGAAAGTAGAGGGCCAAGCTGTAAGGCGTTGTTTCAAATGCGGAGATCGAGGACATGTCGCCAAAGAATGTAAATCAGTCGATATTAAATGCTTTAAGTGCAAAGCCACTGGCCATAAATCATACGAGTGTAAAGGCGATGTAAAAGATGATAAAAAGTTCAAAAGAGATTCTGCATATGTTCAGACTCTTACATCATCGGGAAAAGCTGATTTTCTATTTTCTTTTAACCGTATCTTCAAGGACATTGAAATTTGTAAACGTAAAGTTTCTGCCATCGTCGACACCGGTAGCGACATCAGCTGTTTACGGCAAGATATGTTACTCATGATGGGGGACATTGAGTTGGAGCCTGAGGTTAAAACACTAGTTGGAATCGGACAGAAAAACATCTCTACCCTTGGTTGTTTTACTACTGTCGTGAACTTGGATGGAGTGGACGTACCCATTAAATTCCACATCACCAGAGAGCAGGATATTTTATACTCAGCGGTAATAGGTAACGATGTTCTCGCATACGTCAACATCACTATAGATTCGGAGGGCGTTAAATTCACATCGAAGATAACTGGTGCAGATTCATTTGCTAATTACACTAGTCAACAGTCAAAATGTACTCGGGATGCGATAATTTTTTCTGTGTAGATAACCTTGACATGAGCTCGAAAAACGCAATTTTTTTTTTTAAATTTTAAAAATTTTTTTTTGGTTAATTTGTTTCGTCCGGCATAACTCGGGAACCACTAGCCCGATTTAATTGAATTAAATTTTAAAAAATTTAAAATTACAATTCCCTTAATCTGTTCATATATTGTTTTCCTATACAAGCAACAGTTTCCAAGTTAAAAATGAATATATAAAGGAAAAAACTTATTTTTTGCCTAAAGATTTAATTTTTTTTTTTTTTTAAAATCCAAAGACAAAGATCATGAAAATCGATGCACGCGTTTCGCTTTTATTCGCAATTGAGTAAAGGTATGAATTTCAAAAATTTGCTCGACATATGCACAACTTTGTCTATGGTGAGGTTTTTTCTTTTTTATTACAAAAAAATTAAAATTTGTTGGGTGACAAAAATATATGACTTTAAATTAATTTTTGAAATTCATACCTTTACTCAATTGCGAATAAAAGCGAAACGCGTGCATCGATTTTCATGATCTTTGTCTCATTTTGCTCATAGGTTATGTGACTTTACGTAAAAGTAATAAGATTTGACATTTTTTTTCATTTTGGATTTTTTATGGATTTTTTAAAAAAAAAAATTTAAATCTTTAGGCAAAAAATAAGTTTTTTCCTTTATATATTCATTTTTAACTTGGAAACTGTTGCTTGTATAGGAAAACAATATATGAACAGATTAAGGGAATTGTAATTTTAAATTTTTTAAAATTCATTTTAATTAAATCGGGCTAGTGGTTCCCGAGTTATGCCGGACGAAACAAATTAACCAAAAAAAAATTTTTAAAATTTAAAAAAAAATAAATAAAACAAAAACCAAACGAAAAAAAAATTTTTATTGCGTTTTTCGAGCTCATGTCAAGGTTATCTACACAGAAAAAATTATCGCATCCGGAGTACATGAAATTTTTTTCATTTTGTTGAGTAGTGTTATACTGAATCAGACGAAACTCCATTAGAGATAACACCTGACATTGACGATTTACCGAAAGAATTTGGTCATATTTCCGTATCAGCCGAGGTTGGTCATTTCGCTGAGAAAGCTTTAGAATTGAGTCACTTACGGCGAGATATAGCCATAGAAATCCTAAGCGTCGTACAGGAGTATCACCCAGTTAGACCAAAAAATTTTCCGATTAGGATGAAAATAATCTTGCGGGGCGAAGTTCCAATAAGTCACAGGCCGAGAAGAATGTCGTACGCCGATCAGCGTGTAGTTGATGATCAGGTCCAACAGTGGCTGAAAGACGGCATTGTGAAGAAAAGTACCTCGGAATATTCATCTCCGGTGGTGCTCGTGTCAAAGAAAGATTCAAGCAAACGCTTATGCTGCGATTATCGTCGTTTAAACGAAAAAATAGTTAGAGCCAATTTCCCCATGGCGCTGATAGATGATGTACTTCTTCGTCTCCAGTCGGCAAAGGTTTTCTCGACGCTTGACCTTCGAAACAGATTCTTTCATGTGCCTATGGATCCCGATTCCACGAAATATACGTCATTCGTAACCCATAATGGACAGTTTGAATTCATCCATGTACCATTTGGAATTTCCAATTCCCCGGCTGTTTTCTGCAGGTACATCACAGCTATATTTCAAGAGCTAATAAGAGAAGGAACCTTGATAATATACATGGACGACATTGTTATACCTTCCATTAATGAGAGAGAGGGAATTTTTAAACTGAGAAGAGTGCTAAAATTCGCGGAATCAAACGGCCTTGATATTAAATGGAGTAAATGCCAGTTTTTAATGAGAAAGATTACTTTCTTGGGATACGTAATCCAAAATTCTACGATACTACCATCCGAAGAGAAGACAGCAGCTGTTAAGAATTTCCATTTGCCTAGAGACAGGAAAGGTGTTGAGAGATTCCTGGGGTTGACGTCTTATTTTAGGCGATTTATTCGCGAGTATGCATTGGTAGCCAAACCTTTGTCGGACATACTTCGCAAAAATGCTTCATTTAAAATAGGCGATGATCAGATTTTAGCGTTCCAGCAACTGAAGAATGCTTTAGTAAGTGCAGCGATGTTGAGGCTATACAATCCAAAGGCTACTACGGAGGTTCATTGTGACGCGAGCAAATACGGATACGGGACTGTCATTCTCCAAAAGGACGTAGACGATAATCTGATGCACCCAATCGAGTACATGAGTCGTAAGACTTCGCCGACGGAAGAAAATATCACTCGTATGAACTGGAGGTGTTGGCTATAATAGAAGCTTTGAAGAAATAGCGAATTTACCTGATGGGAATCAAATTCAAAATCGTCACTGATTGTAACGCGTTCGCATTAACGATGCGCAAAGACGATATTCCCCTAAGAGTATCGAGATGGGCTCTGTTCCTTCAAGACTTCGATTATGTCATCGAACATCGCTCAGGTTCGAAAATGAAGCATGCTGATGCATTGAGCCGAGTCTCCTGCTGATGATGGAGGACACGATTAGACACCGAATAAAAGAGGCGCAATTAAGGGACGGGTGGACTAAGGCAGTTCGCAAAATACTTGAGAAAGACAACTACGAAGATTTCTATCTCAAATACGATGTTCTACACAAAGACCCCATCAAGGAGCTTATAGTTGTACCATCAGAAATGGAGAACGAGGTGATAGAAATGGCGCATCGAAATGGACATTTTGCTACTCGAAAAACTGTGGATTTAGTTGAACGAAATTTCCACATCCCTGATATACAGACGAAAGCTGAAAAGGTAGTATAGAATTGTGTTGAATGCATAATGATAGAGTCGAAAAGAGGCAAAAAAGAAGGACTCCTTAATCCGATTGATAAGGCGGATCGGCCATTGATGACTTATCATTTAGACCACGTAGGACCAATGGAAGTAACCCGAAAACATTACAATCATATTTTGGTTATCGTAGATGCGTTCTCTAAATTTGTGTGGCTCTGCCCTACGAAGAGTACGGGAACCAATGAAGTGATTGATCGCTTGCATAAACAGGCCGCAACCTTCGGAAATCCAACCAGGGTAATCACCGACAGAGGCACTGCCTTCACGTCAAATTCGTTCAAAGAGTATTGTCTGCAAGAAGGAATTCAACATTTGCTCATTGCCACAGGTGTCCCTCGGGGTAATGGTCAGGTGGAAAGGATTCACCGAATTGTGATTCCAATGCTCTCCAAACTATGTGCCGAAAATCCACAAAATTGGTACAAACATGTTGATCGGGTACAGCAGTTAATAAACGATACAGCTCCTAGAAGCACCAAACATACGCCGATTAAGATTCTGACTGGCTTAAACATGCGCACTAGAGAGAACCCTGATATTCGGGAAATATTAGAAGACTTTGCAGTGAACGAACTCCACCAAGAGCGTGAACTGGCGAGAGAAGAAGCGCGACAAAACATTCAACACATACAACGTGAAAATAAAAGATGCTATGACCAAAAAAGAATTGCCGAAAGGACATATAAAGTGAACGATTTGGTGGCCATCAAGCGGACCCAATTTGGATCGGGACTTAAGCTGAATACTAAATTTTTAAAAAAAAAAATTTAAATCTTTAGGCAAAAAATAAGTTTTTTCCTTTATATATTCATTTTTAACTTGGAAACTGTTGCTTGTATAGGAAAACAATATATGAACAGATTAAGGGAGTTGTAATTTTAAATTTTTTAAAATTCATTTTAATTAAATCGGGCTAGTGGTTCCCGAGTTATGCCGGACGAAACAAATTAACCAAAAAAAAAATTTTAAAATTTAAAAAAAAAAAAATAAAACAAAAACCAAACGAAAAAAAAATTTTTATTGCGTTTTTCGAGCTCATGTCAAGGTTATCTACACAGAAAAAATTATCGCATCCGGAGTACATGAATTTTTTTTCATTTTGTTGAGTAGTGTTATACTGAATCAGACGAAACTCCATTAGAGATAACACCTGACATTGACGATTTACCGAAAGAATTTGGTCATATTTCCGTATCAGCCGAGGTTGGTCATTTCGCTGAGAAAGCTTTAGAATTGAGTCACTTACGGCGAGATATAGCCATAGAAATCCTAAGCGTCGTACAGGAGTATCACCCAGTTAGACCAAAAAATTTTCCGATTAGGATGAAAATAATCTTGCGGGGCGAAGTTCCAATAAGTCACAGGCCGAGAAGAATGTCGTACGCCGATCAGCGTGTAGTTGATGATCAGGTCCAACAGTGGCTAAAAGACGGCATTGTGAAGAAAAGTACCTCGGAATATTCATCTCCGGTGGCGCTCGTGTCAAAGAAAGATTCAAGCAAACGCTTATGCTGCGATTATCGTCGTTTAAACGAAAAAATAGTTAGAGCCAATTTCCCCATGGCGCTGATAGATGATGTACTTCTTCGTCTCCAGTCGGCAAAGGTTTTCTCGACGCTTGACCTTCGAAACAGATTCTTTCATGTGCCTATGGATCCCGATTCCACGAAATATACGTCATTCGTAACCCATAATGGACAGTTTGAATTCATCCATGTACCATTTGGAATTTCCAATTCCCCGGCTTTTTTCTGCAGGTACATCACAGCTATATTTCAAGAGCTAATAAGAGAAGGAACCTTGATAATATACATGGACGACATTGTTATACCTTCCATTAATGAGAGAGAGGGAATTTTTAAACTGAGAAGAGTGCTAAAATTCGCGGAATCAAACGGCCTTGATATTAAATGGAGTAAATGCCAGTTTTTAATGAGAAAGATTACTTTCTTGGGATACGTAATCCAAAATTCTACGATACTACCATCCGAAGAGAAGACAGCAGCTGTTAAGAATTTCCATTTGCCTAGAGACAGGAAAGGTGTTGAGAGATTCCTGGGGTTGACGTCTTATTTTAGGCGATTTATTCGCGAGTATGCATTGGTAGCCAAACCTTTGTCGGACATACTTCGCAAAAATGCTTCATTTAAAATAGGCGATGATCAGATTTTAGCGTTCCAGCAACTGAAGAATGCTTTAGTAAGTGCAGCGATGTTGAGGCTATACAATCCAAAGGCTACTACGGAGGTTCATTGTGACGCGAGCAAATACGGATACGGGACTGTCATTCTCCAAAAGGACGTAGACGATAATCTGATGCACCCAATCGAGTACATGAGTCGTAAGACTTCGCCGACGGAAGAAAATATCACTCGTATGAACTGGAGGTGTTGGCTATAATAGAAGCTTTGAAGAAATAGCGAATTTACCTGATGGGAATCAAATTCAAAATCGTCACTGATTGTAACGCGTTCGCATTAACGATGCGCAAAGACGATATTCCCCTAAGAGTATCGAGATGGGCTCTGTTCCTTCAAGACTTCGATTATGTCATCGAACATCGCTCAGGTTCGAAAATGAAGCATGCTGATGCATTGAGCCGAGTCTCCTGCTGATGATGGAGGACACGATTAGACACCGAATAAAAGAGGCGCAATTAAGGGACGGGTGGACTAAGGCAGTTCGCAAAATACTTGAGAAAGACAACTACGAAGATTTCTATCTCAAATACGATGTTCTACACAAAGACCCCATCAAGGAGCTTATAGTTGTACCATCAGAAATGGAGAACGAGGTGATAGAAATGGCGCATCGAAATGGACATTTTGCTACTCGAAAAACTGTGGATTTAGTTGAACGAAATTTCCACATCCCTGATATACAGACGAAAGCTGAAAAGGTAGTATTGAATTGTGTTGAATGCATAATGATAGAGTCGAAAAGAGGCAAAAAAGAAGGACTCCTTAATCCGATTGATAAGGCGGATCGGCCATTGATGACTTATCATTTAGACCACGTAGGACCAATGGAAGTAACCCGAAAACATTACAATCATATTTTGGTTATCGTAGATGCGTTCTCTAAATTTGTGTGGCTCTGCCCTACGAAGAGTACGGGAACCAATGAAGTGATTGATCGCTTGCATAAACAGGCCGCAATCTTCGGAAATCCAACCAGGGTAATCACCGACAGAGGCACTGCCTTCACGTCAAATTCGTTCAAAGAGTATTGTCTGCAAGAAGGAATTCAACATTTGCTCATTGCCACAGGTGTCCCTCGGGGTAATGGTCAGGTGGAAAGGATTCACCGAATTGTGATTCCAATGCTCTCCAAACTATGTGCCGAAAATCCACAAAATTGGTACAAACATGTTGATCGGGTACAGCAGTTAATAAACGATACAGCTCCTAGAAGCACCAAACATACGCCGATTAAGATTCTGACTGGCTTAAACATGCGCACTAGAGAGAACCCTGATATTCGGGAAATATTAGAAGACTTCGCAGTGAACGAACTCCACCAAGAGCGTGAACTGGCGAGAGAAGAAGCGCGACAAAACATTCAACACATACAACGTGAAAATAAAAGATGCTATGACCAAAAAAGAATTGCCGAATTGGTGGCCATCAAGCGGACCCAATTTGGATCGGGACTTAAGCTGAATACTAAATTTCTCGGGCCGTATAAGGTAGTCAAGAGACAGAATTATGGTCGATACCTAGTGGAGAAAATGGGAGAATTCGAAGGTCCCAGAAGATGTACCACTGTTGCGGATCATATGAAACCGTGGAATAGCGCATTCGGGACGAACGCGCCGTCAGGACAGCCGAATGTAGGATCGGAAGACTGTGCGCTTACACGTTCGCTCAGACAGAGACAAATTCGAGAGAGAAATAGGATTGACTGAAATCAGAACAGAGGGACAAACGAGCTAGTAGTGAAATCAAAGGGAGAGTCTGTGAAGTGCGCTTGAGAAGAGAAGAAGTGTGAACCGTTGACGGACATACAGTCGCTATTTAAGAGAATACTAAATTGTTTTTTAATTGAAGTTATTTTATTAAACTAGATTCTAAGTCACTTTTAA